>OY992538.1:175720520-175790520 GCA_963921195.1 Pegoplata infirma | reverse complement strand
AATTTTACGAATTAATAAAACAAAATAATGCAAGAAAATGAATTTCAAGCAAAAACACATTTAAAATACACAAAATGAACAAAATTATTTTAAATATGTGTAAGAAAATCTTGTTAAAACTGTAAATTTGCAAGGGCGTGCAAAATGTGCAATTTTACAATAAAATCAACAACAAATTGCAGGAAATGCATTTTGACCAAACAAAAAAGTAATTTAAAATATCAATGCAGCTTTTAACAAAACTAACACAATTGCACATCTGCAAGGCATTGCAAAATATACAAATTTACAAATTAATAAAAAAAACTAATGAAAGAAAACGAACTTTAGTAAAAAATTCATTTAAAATACACAAAACTTTCAAAATCATTTTAAATATGTGTTTTATAGAAAATTTTATAAAATTTTGCACATTTGCAAGGGCGTGCAAAAAGTGCAATTTAACATAAAAATCCACAACAAATTCTAGAAAATGCATCTTGACAAAAAAAATTAATTTTAAATTTTTAAATAAAATATGCATTCTAAATCAACATGCACATTTATTTGTAAGGCAATACAAAATATGCAATTTACAAATTAACTAAAAGTATAATGCAAGAAAACGAATTTCAAGCAAAAAAAAAAAAATCATTTATAACACAAAAAATATGCAGAATTATTTAAAAAATCTTTTTTTTTTGTAATCTATAATATTATCACATTTGCAAGGCCATGCAAAAGGCGTAGCTTTACAAATTAATTAGCAATCATTGACAAAAAAATATTAATTAAAAAATGTTAAGAACTGTTTAGAATTTTATAAAAAATATATTTTTTTTACAGAAAAGTTCACATGTATTTAAAAAAAGTTGAATTTTATTATGCAGGACAATGTGAATTAAGCAATCTTGCAAAATAAGTTATCCTACAAAATATGCAATTTTGCACAATATACACAAAATATGCAATTTGACAAACAAAATATATGTATATTTGCCATGTTACGGTGATTGCTATTTTTAAAAATATTTATGCAATTTAAAAAAAAAAAAATATAAAATAAAGAATTTGCTATATTTTGAGGATGTTTATTCTGGCTCGAGGTCATTATTTATAAAGAATTTGCAAAAAAAAACGAAATTTTAAAAAATATACAATTCTACAAAACATACAATTTTCCAAACTAAGCAATTTTCCAAGAATATGCAATTTGAAGAAAAATGTTAGTTTCCAAAAATGCAATTTTATAAAATTTTACACTATATCCAGTTTTACAAAATATGCATTTTAACAAAGTAAGCATTTTTAAAAATTTCAGTTTTAAATATGCAATTTAACGAAATATGCAATTTTATAACATAAAATCTTTTAAAAAAATGCATAAATTTGTGCATGAAACTAAACAGATTGTTGAATTTTACAAAATTTGCATTTTTTAATTATGCATTTTTAATTATGCAATTTCTCCAAATTTAAAAATTAAAAAAAAATGCAAATTTAAAATTTATGCAATTATATGAAATAAAAAATTTAGGAAAAATTCCATTTTACAAAATATGAAATTTTACATGCAACACGAAACTTAGAAAATTTGCATTTTTACAAAATATGCAATTTTATGAGCTATTCATTTTTACAAAATATACAATTTTACAAAATGCTTTTATACAAAACACGCAATTTTAAAATATTCAGCTGTTAGAAATATGTACACAATTTAACAAAATATGCAATTTTAAAAATAAGCAATTTACCAAAAAATGCAATTTTATAAAATAATCAATTTTATTAAATATTTTATATAGCAACATATTGAAAAATATAAGCAACATATTGAAAATAAAAAAAAAATATGCAATTTTGCGAAATATGCGATTTCACAAACTATTCAGTTTTGTAATGCGTAATATAAAAACAATGTTCAATTTTACCAGAAACTATTTTTTATGAAAATGATTTATTTTTTAAATAAGAAAATTTTGTAAATTTGTTAATTGAGTAAATTTTCGAAAATTTACAGTTTCACAAAAAATATATTATTTTCCAAAAATATATGCACATTTTATTTCACAAAATATGAAATTTTAAAAAATATTCAAAATGTCGACATAAGCGCTTTATACGAAATACATAATTTTAAAGATATGCATTATTTAAAATATATGCAATTAATGCAACTTTATAACAAAAGAAATTTTTCAATATTTTAAATTTCTTAAAATAGGTTATTATTCGATTACTGCGTTTAAAGAAAAATATGGATTAAAAACTATGCAAATGTGAAAAATATGCACTTTTTCGAAATATGTTATTAAAAAAAAATATGAGATAAATGTTTAATTTAGCAAAAGATATGCAAATTTTTAAAATCCACAAAATGCAAACAATATTTAATTTTGCACAATATATTTTACGAAAAAAATAAATTTTACGGTAAATGCACTTATACGGAAAATGTTATTTTACAGTAAATGAAATTTAACGATTATTGTAATTTTTCAAAATGGGTAAATACGCAAATTTACAAAATATGCGATTTACAAAACATCAGTTACAAATTAGGCAAATAAAAAAATATTCAATTTTTGAAAATATTTAATTGAACAAAATATTATTAAAAATTCTGTTTATAAAAAAAATCCAAAATATGCAAGTTATCAATATACACTGAAAAAAAGACATAACTAAAATTAAGGAAAAAATGTCTTTGAAAATTTATCATGAATTTTTCTAAAATTTAGTTAAATTTAACTTAAAAATGAGAATTTTTCTTAACTATGAGGAAGAAATTTTAGTTCATTAGTTCATAGTTTTCTTTAAATGGATTTTTTTACTATAAGGAAAAAAATTCTTACTGCCAAAGAAATTTTCCACAAATCTAAGAATCGTATCTTTACTTTTAAGACATATTTCTTAAAAAGCAATTTAGTTCAAGTTTAGTTAAAATTTATTAAAAAAAAAACATCGTCGTATTTCTCTTCTTTGAATTGAGGAAGTGTACTTCTTAGAATTTAGTTAATGACTTCTGAGAATTTAGTAAATAACTTCTTAGAATTTAGTTAAAAATTCAAAATGGCGATATCTCGAAAACTAAGCAAGATAGAGCGAAACGGATGAGATTTTCAAAAGAAAGACTACAAAGAAAAATATGGAATAGCCTAGCTCTACATATCTGTCGGGGTCTCAAGATCCTAATTTTAGATCTAAAATTTTAAATTCCCGAGATTTTATATATGCACATATCTCGGTAAATACTGCCAACACGAGAAAACACTTCCGCAAAATACCCGAAAGCCCTCCGATTAATAGTTTTTGAGTTATCCGGTTTTTAAGATTCTCAAGACCCTATCAGGCCCCTAATTACCGTATCTCAAAAACTAAGCAAGTTAGAGCGAAACGGACACAAGTTTTGGTTCAAAATCTATGGGACCCCTAAAGGACCCAACGGTGTCTCGAGTTAAATGGGGTCCGAACCCGTGGGTCCAGGGTCTAGACCCAATCTATTTATAAAATGTGAAGTATAATTTTTCCCATTTTCTAGTTAAAATTGGATTTAAATTAAATAACTTTGTTTTCCTTATTTTTGGGAAAATTATGAACTAAAACCAAGAAAAAAAATCATTGGAGCCAAATCATTCCCTCTTTTTCTCAAAATTGAGTTAATTTTCCCAGATTTTAGTTCACTTTTTTTTTGAGTGTATGCATTTTTAATAAAAATATAATTGGATATAAAAAAATTTTACAATAAAAACAATTTTGCGAAAAAAACTAAATATGTAATTTTACAAATATGTAACAGCATTTTTTAAAAATATGCATTTTTAAAAAATATCAAAATTTCAAATGGAAATATGCTACTTACAAAGTTTTCAATTTGACCAAGCAAGCTATTTGTCAAAATATGCAAATTTAATGCAAAAAAAAAATGCATTATTACAAAATATAAAATTTTCCAGAATACGCAATTTAACATAATATGCAATTTTTAAAAACAAGCATTTTTTAAAAATATACAATTTTACAAAAATCTGCAATTTCACAAAATGTGCAATTACTCAAAATATGCAAAATATGAAATTTTACACAATACCTTATTTTTAAACTTTTACAAAATATGCATATTTTTTTCAAAAACAGATTTTAAAAACTTTTACAAAATATGCATATTTTTTTCAAAAACAGATTTGGAAAAATAAATCTGCAATTTTTAAAAGTATAGAATTTTTTGAAAAATATTTTAAAAATATGTACAAAAAATTTTTTTTTTTTTTTTGTTAAGCCAATAATTTTTTAAATTTTTTTTATTATAAAAAAATATATGCGGAATATAATTTTTCATTATTTTTACAAAATCTATTTTTTTTTTTTAATTTCCTACGAGGTTTTAAATCGATTAAAAAAAAAAGTACAGAACTTACTTGATTTTAAGTTTTGGTCTTCCCTTACCGAGTAGACAGTTGGACATTATTAGTTCCACTACAAAAGCCATGTGCAGTTCGTTCGAAATTTAAGAAGAAGAAAAAAAGTTTTTATTACACAACCCTTTTGCAAATTGAATTCAATTACATTGGCATTGAAATTTTGTTCCTTTGTCGATACAACATATTTTACAACATAAAACATGCAACATTAATAACCTATAATTTCTTAATCAAATTGTTTTTGTTTTTTCTTCTTTTTATGAACACAAGGTGTTTTTTTTAAATTTGTCCATGAAAGGAGAGTCATCTTAACGCCCTTTGTTTAACCATATTAAAACAAATAGTAAAAAGTCATTTTTTTTTTTGGAAATTAAGTAGGTGCTATTTGAGAAACTCATATACAGCAGGAGATACCGATTTTATTTTTTCAGAAGAAGCCGTTTATTCAGCAAAAAAATATTTAATCAAGTTTTAGTTTTTCGCAAAGTTGGTTTTTAGTTAATAAAATTGCTTCTTTTTTTTGTAAATTGCATATTTTTGAAAAATTTTGCATTAATGTTTTGTAAATATAAAAATTTGCTAAGATTTTATATATTTTTTTAAGTTTTTTAGCATAGTTTGTAAATTTGCATATTTTTTTAAAATTATATATTTTGTAAATTTGCATATTTTTAAAAATTGCACATTTTGAAAAATTTTAAATTTTTTTAAAATAGAATATTTGGTAAAAATGTTTTTGTCGAAATATTGCATATTATGAAATATTGAGTTTATTTGTAAAATTAAAATTTAATATTTTTTAAATTTTGTAAATTGCATATTTTCTAAATTTGCATTTTTTTATTTATATATTTTGTAAATTTGCATATTTTTAAAATTCGATACATTATAAAATTTTATATTTTTTAAAAATGGCATATTATGTAAAAAAGTGAAAAAGTAAAAAAGCGAAATATTGCATATTTTACAATATTGCGTTTAGTTGTAAACATTTATATTTTGTAAATTTTTCGCAACTTTCAAAAAGGCATATTTAGTAAATTTGTTGCACGTTTAAAAGGCAAATGTTTAAAAATAACTTATTTTTTAACAATCATATTGAAAAAAACTTTATTTTTTAAAATTTTATGCATAAACTTAAATTTTTCTGATACATATTTAGTTTAAAACGTATTTCGTGAATTTGCATATTTTGTAAAATCGTGTTTTTAAATTGCATACATTCTTTTTAAAGTGCAGTAATCATAAAATTACATATATTTTAAAATTGCATATTTTATAAAATTGCATATTTTGTAAATTTGCATATTTTTTTCAAATTAGATATTTTTTAAAATTAAATAATTTTCAAATATTTTTAGTAGGATTGTTTAAGATCGAGGACAATTCTTCTTTTACTAAATTAATTTTAATGTAATACAAAGGGGTGTGGCAAAATGTTTTTTTTTTTTACTTGTGCATAATGAAAAAAATGCATATTTTGTAAATTGAACACTCCATAAAGTTGTATATTTTATAAATTGAAAATGTTTTAAATTGCACATTGTAAATTTTCATATTTTGAACAATCACACTCAAAAAAAAAGTGAACTAAAATCTGGGAAAATTAACTAAACTTTGAGAAAAATAGGGAATGATTTGGCTCCAAAGATTTTTTTTCTTAGTTTTAGTTCATTATTTTCCCAAAAATAAGGAAAACAAAGTTATTTAATTTTAAGCCAATTTTAACTAGAAAATGGGAAAAATTGTACCTCACATTTTAGAACTACCCAGCAAAAAAATAGTAATGAGTTGTGAAAAGTAATCATTACCAAGTACATTATTTATAATGAGCACCCATTACTATTAACATTATTTTAAGCCCAAAAGTAACTACTTCTCAGTAATATGTTTTAAAAGCACCTCTAAGTAATAACATCTTCTTGCACTTGCAGTTTTTAATCTTTACAATTCAATTAACGTAAAAAGTACTTAAAAACTTAATAAAAATTACGGAATTTTTAAGTTTTAGTAAAAACAAGTTAAATTTTAAAAGTTTTAATTAACTAATTATTTTACTTTTTATTTGTAATGGGTTTTTACTCCTTATTTGTAATCCGAGGCAGTAACTACATATTTATCTCCATACTCTTCACTAGTTATATTTGTCTCACGCCCTTGTTAAAATAATTAGGGTTTCATTCAATAAGTAACTACTGATTAACATCTGATTCGGATTACAAAACCCATTACTAGTAATGCCAATTTTTGCTGGGTAGATTGGGTCTAGACCCTGGACCCATGGGTTCGGACCCCATTTAACTCGAGACCCTTCTTGGGTCCTTTAAGGGTCCCCATAGATTTTGAACCAAAATTTGTGTCCGTTTCGCTCTAACTTGCTTAGTTTTGGAGATACGGTAATAAGGGGCCTGATAGGGTCTTGAGAATCTTAAAAACCGGATAACTCAAAAACTATTGATCGGAGGGCTTTCGAGTATTTTGCGGAAGTGTTCTATGAGTCAAGGGCTACAAAAATGCCGTTGGACCTTTTCTTGTGTTGGCAGTATTTACCGAGATATGTGCATATATAAAATCTCGGGAATTTCAAATTTTAGATCAAAAATTAGGGTCTTGAGACCCCGACAGATATGCAGAGCTAGGCTATTCCATATTTTTCTTTGTAGTCTTTCTTTTGAAAATTTCATCCGTTTCGCTCTATCTCGCTTAGTTTTCGAGATATCGCCATTTTGAATTTTTAACTAAATTCTAAGAAGTTATTTACTAAATTCTCAGAAGTCATTAACTAAATTCTAAGAAGTACACTTCCTCAATTCAAAGAAGAGAAATACGATGATGTTTTTTTTTTAGTAAATTTTAACTAAACTTGAACTAAATTGTTTTTTAAGAAATATGTCTTAAAAATAAAGATACGATTCTTAGATTTGTGGAAAATTTCTTTGGCAGTAAGAATTTTTTTCCTAATATTAAAAAAATCCATTTAAAGAAAACTATGAACTAATTATAAGTAAGTAAATGAACTAAAATTTTTTCCTCATAGTTAAGAAAATTTCTCATTTTTTAGTTAAATTTTACTAAATTTTAGGAAATTTCATGATAAATTTTTAAAGACATTTTTTCCTTAATTTTATTTATGTATTTTTTTTCAGTGCATATATTTAAAATTGCATACTTCGAAAAACGCATATTTCGTAATATTGTATATTTTCTGAAAACGCTTAACTATTTTTATTTTAAATATTTTTGTGAAATTGGAAATTTTTTTAAGTCTCAGATACTAAAAATTTTCAATACGAAAAAATGTCCAAAAATCTGAGACTTTTTCTATATGGGAAAACTGTGTTAGAATCTGAGACTTTTTTATACGAAAACGTTTTTCAGGATCTGAGACTTTTTCTATACGGTAAAAATGTCTCAGAATCTAAAACTTTTTTTATACGGGAGAATGCCTCAACATCTGAGACTGTTTCTATAGGAAAAATGTCAGAAACTTTATACAAAAAGTTTCAGACATTTCTATAAAGAAAAAGTCTCAGAATCTGAGACTTTATCTAAGAATCTGAGACCTTATCTAAGAATCTGAGACTTTTTCTATATAGAAAAATTGTCTCAGAATCTGAGACTTTTTCTATATAGAAAAATTGTCTCAGAATCTGAGACTTTTTCTATATAGAAAAATTGTCTCAGAATCTGAGACTTTTTCTATATAGAAAAATTGTCTCAGAATCTGAGACTTTTTCTATATAGAAAAATTGTCTCAGAATCTGAGACTTTTTCTATATAGAAAAATTGTCTCAGAATCTGAGACTTTTTCTATATAGAAAAATTGTCTCAGAATCTGAGACTTTTTCTATATAGAAAAAATTTCTCAGAATCTGAGACTTTTTCTATATAGAAAAAATTTCTCAGAATCTGAGATTTTTTTCTATATGTATAGAAAAAATGTCTCAGAATCTGAGATTTTTTTCTATATAGAAAAAATGTCTCAGAATCTGAGATTTTTTTCTATATAGAAAAAATGTCTCAGAATCTGAGATTTTTTTCTATATAGAAAAAATGTCTCAGAATCTGAGATTTTTTTCTATATAGAAAAAATGTCTCAGAATCTGAGATTTTTTTCTATATAGAAAAATCTGATTGTCTCAGAATCTGAGATTTTTTTCTATATAGAAAAAATGTCTCAGAATCTGAGATTTTTTTCTATTAGAAAAAATGTCTCAGAATCTGAGATTTTTTTCTATATAGAAAAAATGTCTCAGAATCTGAGACTTTTTCTATATAGAAAAAATGTCTCAAAATCTGAGACTTTTTCTATATAGAAAAAATGTCTCAGAATCTGAGACTTTTTCTATATAGAAAAAATGTCTCAGAATCTGAGACTTTTTCTATATAGAAAAAATGTCTCAGAATCTGAGACTTTTTCTACATAGAAAAAATGTCTCAGAATCTGAGACTTTTTCTATATAGAAAAAATGTCTCAGAATCTGAGACTTTTTCTATATAGAAAAAATGTCTCAGAATCTGAGACTTTTTCTATATAGAAAAAATGTCTCAGAATCTGAGACTTTTTCTATATAGAAAAAATGTCTCAGAATCTGAGACTTTTTCTATATAGAAAAAATGTCTCAGAATCTGAGACTTTTTCTATATAGAAAAAATGTCTCAGAATCTGAGACTTTTTCTATATAGAAAAAATGTCTCAGAATCTGAGACTTTTTCTATATAGAAAAAATGTCTCAGAATCTGAGACTTTTTCTATATAGAAAAAATGTCTCAGAATCTGAGACTTTTTCTATATAGAAAAAATGTCTCAGAATCTGAGACTTTTTCTATATAGAAAAAATGTCTCAGAATCTGAGACAAATTTTACAGGTAATAAAATTTTGTACTCACAAACCATCATACCAAATTTCAAAAGAATCGGGTCAGTCCTTCTGGTAGTCCCCATACAAACCACCTTCCCGATATTCACATAATTTCCTCAAAATTCATAAAAATTAAAATATTTGTTTAAAATTTTATTTGTAGGTGTTAAACGTTTACTTTGGTAACCTAATCAAACCGGAAAACATTTGGACCATTATTGGACTTAGTCCCCCATATAAAATTTTCGACCGATATTCAGTTAGGTCGGTCTATTGGTAAAAAAAATAAACCAATTCCACTAAAATTTGATAGGTGTGTGTTTTCTACACTTAATAAAGATCTAACAAAAGATAGGTACAATCGGTCCATGTTTGGACTTGGGACCCATTTTCCGGAAAACACTGGTGTAGGGTATCATATGGTTGACCGACTATAACTTTCTTACTTGTTTATATAGAAAAAATGTTTCAGAATCTAAGATTTTTTTTATATAGAAAAAATGTCTTAGAATCTGAGAGTCTGACAATCTGAGACTTAGAATCTGAATTCTTAGAATCAGAGATATGTCTCAGAATCTGAGACTTCTTCTATATAGAAAAATGTCTCAGAATCTGAGTCTCAGAATCTGAGACTTTTTCTATATAGAAAAAAATTTCTCAGAATCTGAGATATTTTCTATATAGAAAAAATGTCTCAGAATCTGAGACTTTTTCTATATAGAAAAAATGTCTCAGAATCTGAGTATTTTTCTGTATAGAAAAAATGTCTCAGAATCTGAGACTTTTTCTCATCTATGCATTAAAACTAATAAATTAAGATTTCCTTTTTTTGCTTTAAATATCCTATCATAACTTATCACTTTCAAAGGACTAAATGTCGGTTTAATTCTCTATTATATCAACAAAAAGGATGTATTTACCTGTTTTTGTAAGCCCCGTTTATCAAATCCATTAAAAATTTATACAAAGCAATTAAGACAAAAACCAACCATACAATTTAAATTAAAAGAAATAAATAAGTGAAACAGATTTTATAGTAAACAAAAAACAAATAATGAATTCTGTAAGAAAATCCCTTAAATAATTTTAGGTAGAATTATATTTAAGTCCTTTAAGCAGGATAATATGAAAAAGCGTATCCTTATACTAAAAAAATGACATATCTTACAAAAAAACTAATAAACAATCAATGAATTTTCTTTCATGGGTTTTTAAATCGTATATTTTTAAAAAAGGCGCATTGAAAAACCACTTTGTAAAACTAAAGTAAATTATGATTAGAAAAAAAAATAAAACAACAATTAAAGCATGAATTTGACAACACTTAAGTACGACCCCCTACTGATGGGAGTAAAATTACTAACATAAGGGAAGAAAATCTAAAAATCTAGCCACTAAAAAATATAGTGAGTGTATAATTTTAGGCTGTACCGAATTTTAGATACCCTCCATTAGAGTGACATTTTATTTCAACTTTTGATTTTTCGCAATCATCAGGAAAATGTTTACTTCATTAGGCCTAAAACTTAAAGTTTTAGGACATTTACTTGTAGCGCACGGCGATCACAATTTTGGAATTTAAAAAAAAAAATATAAAAAAAAATTAGAGAAAAAATTAGTGAAAACTTTTTTAAACGGGTAAAGTGGTCGGTTGGGAAGTAAATAATATTACAATATAAAATTATTGCTGTTAAGCTTTGTTGAAATGGAAGTACACTTTACGTTTTGAAAAAGGTCTTTACTTAATGTTTCCTTTTTGGCGTTTAAAAAAATGTCATTTCTAATATTTCTATATGTTACAAACGGAATGACAAAATCAGTATTACCCACATCTTTTCTATGTAGGGTATAAAAAGTGAAAATATTTTCTTATTGTAGAGATGAAATATCAACATGTGAAGATTTTTTTTTTTCTATTTTAGAAATTAACGATGGAAAAATACCGATCATAAAAAATCAATGGATAGTAAAACTGAAAATAAATTATTTTTGAAAGAAATAAATGAAAATTAACATTTTATTTTTTGGGAAAAATTTAAAGAATAAGTTGGCACATAATTGAAAATTTTAATTTTAAAGGTAAACAACGTTGGTACTTTTTTATATTTCCTTAAATAATCTTCCTAGAAATTTGAAGTTGTGAATGCTGGATAATCTAGCACAATGGTTCCCAACATTTGATTCTCGCCCCACTGGGGGGCAATTTGAAGGTTCCAGGGGGGCAAATTTTCAAGATTTTTTTTTTCAAATTCACCACAAAAACTATTTTTTTAGCAAAATTAACTACAAAAATTTTGTTAATTGTTAAAAATTTTTACTAAAACTTAGTTTAAATGCTTATTTTACAAAAACTTTGCTAAACCAGTAGTAATTTTTCATAAGAAACAAAAATTAGAAAAATTATTAAATTTGTCTTTTGTGTAGGGGGGACAAGGCAATTTTTTTAACTTAAAAGTGGGGCGTGACGTAAAAAAGGTTGGGAACCATTGATCTAGCAGAAAACAAAAATTCCAGCAAAAGTACTTTTTGAAATTGAACTTTGGTAATTTTTATATTTCTAAGAAATTTTGAATAGTGGAAAAAAATCTGAAAAAAGTACATTTGAAAGTTTGGATTTTAATTTGAGTACTTTGGTACCTTTTTATATTTTCCGAAATAATGTTTCTAAAAACTTTAAATTTGGCATGTTGGATCATCTAGCGGTAAAACAATCTAGCACAAGTAATTTTTGGAAAATTCTATTTTTCGATAGTGTAATCTGGTACATTTGTATTTCTTTAAAGTTTAGAATGTAGAATCATCTAGCGAAAAAAATATAAAAAAGTACCTTTTAAAAAATTACTTATTTAAAAAAGTACATTTTCAAAAAATCCCAGCAAAACTTAGATTACCAAATAAGGTATAAATAAGGTATATGATCTCTTATTTTATACATTGCAGCATTGATGATTTTAACAGGCGATGAGACTCAAAGTAATGCATCCACATTATCACAAAGAATACCAGTAAGGTATAAAATAAGTCATAAATTTATAACGAAGAATACGAGTAAGGTGTAAAATATATGATATTTTATAGGTTACGAGAAATGAAATAATATAGCATACCAGAAGATAAATTATAAGGTGTTACGAGTAGTGAAAAAGTAATTTTGTATTAAATTTACTCACGTGATTGTAAGTGAGTGTAAGTAGATAAAATATGCTCGTGAGTGTGTGTCGTTAGAAATTTCCTGTCGTGAGCCCATCTCTAGTTTAAACTTATACATTTTTTTATAAAATAATTATTTTTTATGTTATTGTAATGCATTATGCATCCAATTATAAATAATGCATTATTTCAAACTTTCAAATAATACATAATGTAACCAAATATAAGTCATCCATGATTTAATGTTTAGAAATAATAAATATGAAATACATTTTTTCCAATAATCATGCATTACGTAGCAAATTATTAGTAATGCATTATTTTTCACTTGAAAATAATAAGTTGTGGAACAAATGTTTGGTAAGACATCATAAAATAATGCTACAAATAAGTTATATACATTACCTGGTAATGTGTTATATAATCACTACCCATTACCAAAGTTTTGCTGGGTTACTTATTAAAAAAATACTAAAAAAGTACTTTTTTAAAAAATTACCTTTTGAAAAAAGGACCTTTTTTTAAAAAATTATCTTTTTTAAAAAAATTACCTTTTTAAAAAAAGTACCTTTTTTAAAAAAGTACCTTTTTAAAAAAGTACCTTTTAAAAAAAGTACCTTTGGAAAAAAGTACCTTTTAAAAAATAGATTTTTAAACAAAGTACCTTGTTGAAAAAAGTACATTTTTAATCCTAAAAATCTTGAATTTTTTTTTTTGAGCTAATAAAATATAATTTATAAAACTCGATATTCTAAACAACTTCTGTTCTACGACTTTGTTTATAGGTTACATTTACCTGAGCTATGTAACGACTGCCTGGTTCGCTTCTTGCGGAAAACCCAGGCACCCGGAGATCAAAACTTGAACAAGTGCTTTTTGTACAATAATTTTTTTGTTTTCAGCATTCAGATAATTCACGGATTTTTTTTTCACCTTCAATTTTGATTTAATTTTTTTTTTAATACGGAATTTCTCAAAATTTTTCTTTTTTTTTTGAGGTTGGGACACTCTGCAATTGGTAGGGCTTATGTTAAGAGACAATGTCTAAGCAGGAAGTAAAATAAAATTTGTTGAACGGTTTTTTTTTTGGTTGGTTCCTTACAGAACCAGTAGGATATTAGGGGTTAAAAAGTTTATTTTTAAAAAAGTACCTTTTTATTAAAAAGTACCTTTTTATTAAAAAGTACCTTTTTAATAAAAAGTGTGTTTGTAATAAAAAGTACCTTTTTATTAAAAAGTACATTTTTAATAAAAATAACATTTTTAATAAAAAATACCCTTTTAAAAAAAAATACCTTTTTATAAAAAGTACCTTTTTAATAAAAAGTACCTTTTTAATAAAAAGTACCTTTTTAATAAAAAGTACCTTTTTAATAAAAAGTACCTTTTAAATAAAATGTACCTTTTTAATAAAAAGTACAATTTAAATAAAATGTACCTTTTTAATAAAAAGTAACTTTTTAATAAAAGGTACCTTTTAAATAAAAAGTACCTTTTTAATAAAAAGTACATTTTTAATAAAAAGAACATTTTTAATAAAAAGTATCCTTTTAATAAAAAGTACTTTTTTAATAAAAAGTATCTTTTTATAAAAAGGTAATTTTTAATAAAAAGTACCTTTTTAATAAAAATTAACTTTTTATTTAAAATTAACTTTTTAACAAATAGTACCTTTTTAATAAAAAGTAAATTTTTAATAAAAAGTAAATTTTTAATAAAAAGTACCTTTTTAAAAGTACCTTTTTAATAAAATGTACCTTTTGAATAAAAAGTACATTTTAAATCAAAAGTGCCTTTTTAATAAAAAGTAACTTTTTAATAAAAAGTAACTTTTTTAATAAAAAGTAACTTTTTAATAAAACGTACCTTTTTAATAAAAAGTACTTTTTTTTTTTTAAAAATACGTTTTTAATAAAAAGTACCTTTTCAATAAAAAGTACCTTTTTAATAAAAATTACCTTTTTAATAAAAAGTACCTTTTTAATAAAAAAAGTACCTTTTTAATAAATGTACATATTTAATAAAAAGTAACTTTTTAATAAAAAGTAAAAAAGTACCTTTTTTAAAGAGGTACATTTTTTTAAAAATTATGATTTAAAAAAAAGTATTTTTTTTTAAAGTACCTTTTGAAAAAGTGTACTTTGGAACTTTTTAAATTTCCTGAAACAACGGCTCACCTAGCGAAAAAAAACCTTTTGACAAAGTACTTTTTGGATATTCCGATTTTGCGACTAAAAGGGAATAAAACAGTGAACATTTTGTATTTCCTTGAAATTTGGAATGTGGGAACTAGAGATGGGCGCGTGAGTGGATTTTGACTCACACTCACTCACGCTCACGCAAAAAATAATCGAATCACTCACTAATCACTCACGCAATTTTTTTTTTTTACTCACACTCACTCACATTCACGTGAGTAATAAAAAACTTACTCACGCTCACGCGTGACTCACGCCAGATTCAATCACGCTCACGCGTGGGTCACACAAAATCTACTCACGCAATAAAATTTTCTTACCAAAAAGAAAAAAAATCCAAAAAAAAAATTTTTAAAAAAATTTAAAAAAAAATTGGGCAAATCAAAAAAATCTAATCACGCAAACTCACGCAACAAATAAATGACTCACTCACTCAGATTTGTTCACTCACTCACAATCACGTGATTGAAATGAAAATCACTCATACTCACGCGTGATTCACGTGAATCACGCAAATCACGTGACCAGCGCCCATCTCTAGTGGGAACAATATCTGAAAAAGTACTTTTTATGGTAATAAAATTATTATAAAAAGGTTATAAAAGGTATAATTGGTACTTTTTTAAAACTATTGAGCTTATATCCTCAAACTCAAAAAAATGTGCTTTTTTATATTCATGAAACGGTTTCATCACCTTGTAACAAGAGATGACTTTTCATCATGTCATCAAAATATGTCTTCAAAAAATTTTCAAAAAAGTTTTGGAGTCAAAAAATCATTTATAATTAAGGAAAAAAAATAAAAAAAAAACTAAGTTTCGAAAAAAAATGTTGAAGAGCCCAGGACAAAAAAAAAATTTGGTTTTTATTATCTTGCGTTTTGGAGTAAAAAAATGTTTAAAGACGAAAAAAAAATTTAGAAAAATTTTCTATGTTTCGAAAAATTTTTTGAAAATTTCCTGGACACAAATTTTTTTTTGGTAATATAATATTATATTATTGTAATATAAAATATATTTATGAGTAAACTTCATTATTTTGATGAAAAGTTACAATAATAAGATGAAATGTTAATTGATGTAACGCATCATTAATATAATGAAGAATTAACATCAATATGATGACACTGTTTCATCAATTTTAATGACACATTTTTATCATAATGATAAAACATTTCACCATATTGATGATAATCAGGAGTATTCTTTCACCATTCACCTACTTTTTAGAAAATTGATATCCTTTCTAATTTTAAAATTTTTTCTTGTAATTATTGAATATACCCAGCAAAATTTTCTGTTCCAAATAATCGGTTCCAGAACGCACCAAATTATCCTGCAACCGGTTCTACTTAACATTCCAGAATCAATGATTTAGGTTTGAAATTGTCCCGAAAGCAATCGTTTTTTAGAGCAAGTAGTTTTTTTTAAAAATAATTTTACATAGAAAATGTTGTCGTGATTACCGAAGAATATATTCAAGAATCTATTGATCCAGGAATTTGTTCCAAAAAATTTTCCTGGGTATTGAAACTTTAACTTTAACAAGAAAAAGAATTTTAAAATTCAAAATTCAAAAGAATATCAAATTTTCAAAAATTTGGCGAATGGTGACAGAGTACTCCTGAATTGAGAATACATCACCAAAAGTAAAGAAAAAGTGTCTTCATGACACAGCATCATCATATTGATGATAAGTTTCATTGGACGAAAAATTAAGTAACATTTCCTTATATTGATGTAACAATTCATCGTTATGAAAAAGCTTTTTCTTTGAGTGCAGAATCTTACAAATATAACAAGAAGGACAGAAAAGGGCAAGAGAGAGATGGTAAAAAAGAGAGAGAGAAAATTTAACTTTTTTATCTATTGAGCTAAAGATCTCTAGAAACTTTTTTAAGAACCTTAGACATTTTCTAAAAATAAAATATAAGTATCACCCCAATATACACCCAAATAAAAACTCAAATAACTAAATGGTACGTAACGGTGCGTGTGGCTTCATTTGAAAGTAGACACTTAAAATTTTTGTTGAATTTCCTTACTGGAGAGCATATTAATGAGAGTGAAAATTTGTTATCAGCATGTTTAAGTAGGGGTTATTTTGTGATTTTCTGTGTGTTTTAATTTTGTTTATATTCTAGAGAACTACTTAAGTCCTTTCAAAAAAAGGATACATATTAAGAATAGTAAGTGTGCATTTGTGCAAGGAAAACACAAAAACAACATGTTGATTGTAAAGGATCATAAAATGTAATATCAAATGATTTTAGGAAACTGTTGACATCAGAGATGAAGTGATGGAAAGTTTTTTTTTCAAAACACAAAAATCATAGATAATAAAATTTTAAAGAATATAAAATTTTAACCCAGCGATTAACAATTTTTTTTTATTTATAATTTTTTGTTTAGAAATATTACAAACACAAAAAAATTTCCAATGAACGACTTTCATAGTATTTATGAACAAATTCATAAAATTTATTAAAATCTACAAAATTTTCTAGGTGTTCTAATTAGGACATATTAATATTTTCAGTTATAACTTTTTAATTGTTCAACCGATTTCGTTAAAATACAATACCAACCTGATTTGGACTATAACAAATATATATGCCACGCATCAGAAACCTCCAAATACTCTTTCGAAAATTATATTGTTACAAACAGACTTACGGATGGACGGTCGGACGGACATGGGACATTAGACTGGCATTTTTCTGTATAGCAAAATTTTTTCTTCTCCGATTTTCAAAGTCCGGGCATTTTTTTATTCTACTAGGCCTAAACCTCATGTGGTACCAATTTGAGGTCAATCGAATTAAATTAACCCGTGGCGCCCGGCGGTAAAAGTTTTGGATTTTTTAAAAATTAAAAAAAATAAATAAATAAAAAAAATATATATCTTTCGACACATCATATTTGTTAATTTTGATGTGCTGAGCACGAGTATCAAAAAAAATTATAATCGGTCGAACAGTTTTCGAGATATCGCTATTTGAAATTTGCAAAAATGGCGGTTTTTTCCTACGTTCAAGAAATTTTTTAAAAAAAGTCTCAAAATTTTATTCCGCCGACCCTTTGTAGGGCTTGAGACAATCTTTCATTTAAATCTAATTTGAACCAAATTCGATCATTTTAATCCGTGGCGCCCTCCGATCAAAGTTTTAGACTTTTGGAAAATTTCTACCAAAATTTTGGATTTTTGTAAATGAAAAAATAAAAAAATATACATCTTGCGATACATCATTTTTATTAATTTTAGCATGCTGAATACGAATATCAAAAAATTTTTAAAATCGGTCGAACGGTTTTCGAGATATCGCCATTTAAAATTTGTCAATAAATTGCAAAATGGGCGATTTTTTCCTACGTTTAAGATTTTTTTTTAAAAAAACTCTAAAAATTTCTTTATTTTAACCCTTCTATAGAGCTTGATACAATCTTTCATTTAAGCTTAATTTGAGCAAAATCAGATCATTTTAACCCATGGCACCCTTCGATCAAAGTTTAGGGTTTTTGGTAAAAAGTTTCTAAAAAGCCAAAACATTGATCGATGGGCGCCACGGCTTAAAATTATCAGATTTGGCTCAAATTAGCTTTAAATGAAAGATTGTCTCAAGCTCTACAAAAATGTCGGCGGAATGAAATTTTCAGACTTTTTTTTAAAAAATTTCTTAAACGTAGGAAAAAACCGCCATTTTTTACAAATTTGAAATGGCAATATCTCGAAAACCGATCGAGCGATTTTATTTTTTTTTTTTGATATTCATGCTCAGCGCACCGAAATTAACAAATACGATGTGTCGAAAGATAAAATTTTTTTTAATTTTATTTTTAAAAATTTTTCAAAAATCCAAAACTTTGACCGCCAAATTTGTACCTCAAATTTGTACCACATAAGATTTAGACCTAGGACAATAAAAATTTGCCCGGACACTTGGGAAAATGGAAAGTTCCCAGCAAAACTTTGGTAATGGGTAGTGATTATATAACACATTACCAGGTAATGTATATACCTTATTTGTAGCATTATTTTAGGATGTCTTACCAAACATTTGTTCCACAACGTATAATTTTAAAGTGAAAAATAATGCATTACAAATAATTTGCTACGTAATGCATGATTATTGGAAAAAATGTAGTTCATATTTATTATTTCTAAACATTAAATCATGGATGACTTATATTTGGTTACATTATGTATTATTTGAAAGTTTGAAATAATGCATTATTTATAAATGGATGCATAATGCATTACAATAACATAAAAAATAATAATTTTATAAAAAAATGCATAAGTTTAAACTAGAGATGGGCTCACGACAGGAAATTTCTAACGACGCACACTCACGAGCATATTTTATCTACTTACACTCACTTACAATCACGTGAGTAAATTTAATACAAAATTACTTTTTCACTACTCGTAACACCTTATATATTATCTTCTGGTATGCTATATTATTTCATTTCTCGTAACCTATAAAATATCATATATTTTACACCTTACTCGTATTCTTCGTTATAAATTTATGACTTATTTTATACCTTACTGGTATTGTTTGTGATAATGTGGATGCATTACTTTGAGTCTCATCGCCTGTTAAAATCATCAATGCTGCAATGTATAAAATAAGAGATCCTATACCTTATTTTATACCTTATTTGGTAATCTAAGTTTTGCTGGGATACTTTGTGGAGTCCTGGAACGATATTTCAAGGTATTACCAACGCAATGAATATTTCCCAGCAAAACTTAGATTACCAAATAAGGTATAAAATAAGGTATAGGATCTCTTATTTTATACATTGCAGCATTGATGAATTTAACAGGCGATGAGACTCAAAGTAATGCATCCACATTATCACAAAGAATACCAGTAAGGTATAAAATAAGTCATAAATTTATAACGAAGAATACGAGTAAGGTGTAAAATATATGATATTTTATAGGTTACGAGAAATGAAATAATATGGCATACCAGAAGATAATATATAAGGTGTTACGAGTAGTGAAAAAGTAATTTTGTATTAAATTTACTCATGTGATTGTAAGTGAGTGTAAGTAGATAAAATATGCTCGTGAGTGTGTGTCGTTAGAAATTTCCTGTGGTGAGCCCATCTCTAGTTTAAACTTATGCATTTTTTTATAAAATAATTGTTTTTTATGTTATTGTAATGCATTATGCATCCAATTATAAATAATGCATTATTTCAAACTTTAAAATAATACATAATGTAATCAAATATAAGTCATCCATGATTTAATGTTTAGAAATAATAAATATGAAATAAATTTTTTCCAATAATCATGCATTACGTAGCAAATTATTAGTAATGCATTATTTTTCACTTTCAAATAATACGTTGTGGAACAAATGTTTGGTAAGACATCCTAACATAATGCTACAAATAAGGTATATACATTACCTGGTAATGTGTTATATAATCACTACCCATTACCAAAGTTTTGCTGGGTTTATTTATACTCTTTACACTCAAAAAAAAATTAGTAGAAAAAGTCTCGTAATCCCATTTTAAAAATATTTGGCAGTTTTCCTTGTTTTTTAACAAATAATTTTCGATTGAAATTTACATTTTTTTTTTAATTTTACAGTTTTTCTTGTAATTTTACAAATTTCTCAAATTTTTTACAAAAAAAAATCTAGTAAATTTACGAGAATTTATTGTAAGTTCTATTTCGCCAAAAACGTTGTAAATTTACAATTTTATTGGTAAAAATCTTGTAAAATTATAAAAAAGTTCGTAGTTTTTACTAGAAATTGTTGTAAAATAGGAGGTAGCAAAAAATCTAGTAAAATCACGAAACCTCCTTGTAAGTTTTGTTGCGTCAAAAAAATTGTAAATTTACAATTTTTACAAAGCTTGCAAAATTACAAAATTATTGGTAAAAAGGAATTCTTGGCAAATAGGAGGTAGCAAAAAAAAAAAAAAATTAAAAACTTTTCTTGTAATTTTACAAGGTTTTTTTTAGTGTACCACTAAAGGCCAATTGTCATGATATGACTGAATAAAACGATTTTCGATGTTTTGTGTAAAAAGTAGTGCATACTTTTAGGATTACATAAAAAATTTATATTACCTATGCTTTACAACATTTTCAGAAAAGTTTTTAAAAATAACAAAAATCATTCGACGCGGTGGAAAAGAAAACAGTTTTCTTTTGTTTGCAAAAAAAATAGTAATAGTTCAAAGCTTTCTTAAGTAAAATATATGATTTTTAACTCTGCCTAAATATATGCATTAAAAAAAGCTTAGTTTTTTATAAAAAATTTCAAAATTAATATAGAAAATCTTATAGTGACAATTGGCCTGTAGTAATATAAAAACCAGATGCTTCAGTTTTAGAAAACTTGTTAAATAAACAAGTGCATGGAAAAAGTTGCAACCACAACAAATAAAAGAGTTAAACTCATATAATTAAGTGGATCAACGTCAGAAGGCACATGCAAACATCAAAAACAATAAGGATATTCACTGGTGTGACTCATAACCTGAACCAACCTAAATTGACCGTCACATTTTAGCAAGAGACATTACTCACACTCACGCCTGGCTCGCGAGATTATAAAAAAAGCTTACGCTTTACTCTAAGGTTCTACACACAAAACACAAACCTTGTCATTTTAACAATATTTGACAGTTTTCCTTGTATTTTAACAAAAAAAATTTCGATCGAAATTTACGTTTTTTTTTGTAATTTTACAAATTTCCAAGTTTTTTTACAAAAAACAAATAAAGTAAATTTACGAGAATTCCTTGAAAGTTTTATTGTGCCAAAAGAAGAATATATTTGGAAGATCTTTATTCTGGCTCGAGGTCATTATTTTCTTTACTAATTAAAACCATGATATTCTCATAGCATAATTTTCAAGAAAATTATTTTTTGTTTTAAATTTATTTATGTTGGTCATTTTTGCAAGACTTAATTGACACGTCTTTCGAAAATTTCCAGATTCCATTGTCAAGATTATTTAGCAAAAATAGAAACGATTTACTACAAAGTAGCGAACGAGTCTTATGACAAGTCGTTTGTGCACAAACTAAAATATTAATACATATTCGACTCTATCCACAATGGGAATTAGAAAGACGAAGAAATTGTACTATACTAGTAAGGCAACGATTGTCAATAACCAACAAAAATATTTAAAACATTTTTACATATGATGGTCCATTGGACTACAACAGTATGTTATCTGTTGTTGTGAGTGTAATAATACCACATTAGGGTTCGTCATCACTATGGCGTGCCAACCATTAAAATATTATATTTTGAGGATGTTTATTCTAGCTCGAGGTCATTATTTTCTTTACTAATTAAAACCATGATATTCTAATAGCATAATTTTCAAGAAAATTATTTTTTGTTTTAAATTTATTTATGTTGGTAATTTTTTTTTTTATGTCGATTAAGTCTCGCAACCCCAACATTTTTGGGCTCGGTGTTCGGTGAATACCGTTAATATAACAATCGTAGCAAAAGGAAGGGTTTTATATAAAAATAAATAACAAAAACCCCAAAACAATATGCATCATCAAATATAAAAACCAATCGAATATTAAAAACAAAACAAAAAAGTGTTTTTAAGTAAAAGAAACGTAAACAACGGCGTAGAATAGAACATTCGGTTAACTCCCATCACCGTAACGATAACAACATTTGTTATGAATTTAAAGGTAAAAACAAAGTTTAGCAAAACTTTTATATAAAACCTGAGAAAAAAGTTAAAGTCGGCATTGCCGAATGTATCAATACCCTCCACAATGTAAAAAGATTATTGAAAAAAATGCAGATGAAAAATTGAATTTCTGAAAACTGTAGACATTTCTGGTATTCCCATACCGGTTTTAAACACTCCAGTTAGTGTTATCATCAGTAGGATTTTAAATGTTGGTTTGCCTGTTCGAAGCCACAACAAATAAATATGTCAACTTAATCTGAGAATTTTTACTGGGAAAAATGGGTAAGAATCTTGAATTTTTTTTAATAGGAAAAATGTCTTAAAGTTTCTTAAAATCTGAAACTTTTATAAAGAAAAATGTCTAAAAATCTAAAACTTTTTATACCTATAGAAAAAATGTTGAACCGATATCGCTCAAATTCAATACCAAACTTCTTGAAGCCGCAACAAGTAAATATGTTAAGCTAATCTGAGAATTTTTACTGTGAAAAATGGTTACGAATCTAAATTTTTTTTTTAGTAAAAATGATTCGGAATCTTAGAATTTTTTTAAAGAAAAAAGTCTTGAAATCTAAAACTTTTACTTCAGTAAAGTTGTTTCATATTCTAAGACTTTTTTATAGGAAAATGTCTTAGAAACTGAAATTTTGTCTACAGAACAAAAATGTCTCAGTAGCTAAGACTTTTACCATATAAAAAATGTCTCAGAAATCTGATACTTTTTCAATAGCATGTCTCAAAAAAAAAATGTCTCAAACCCCGAGATTTTTTGTGTAGGAAAGCTGTTGCTAAAAATTTGTTTATAGTAAAAACTTCTAAAAATCTAAGATTTTTATACCCTCCACTCTAGTGATAGAGGGTATATATAAGTTTGTCATTCCATTTGTAACACCTCGAAATATTGGTCTAGGACCCCATAAAGTATATATATTTATGATCCTCGATCGATTTTAAGTCGATCTAGCGGTGTCCGTCCGTCCGTCCGTCTGTCTGTCTGTCTGTCTGTATGTCCGTAGAAAACACGCTAACTTTTGAAAGACTTTACAGAGGCTACTGAAGTTTGGCATATATGTTGGTCATTTACCTGGTCAGGTTGGTATTGCAATCCAGCCAAATCGGTCCAGTGGTTCAAAAGTTATGAGCAAAAGAGTAAATTTCGGCAAGGGTGTTTCGCGAATTTACGAGATAAAAAACACGATAACTTTCGAAAGACAATAATGAGACTACTGAAGCTTGGCATGTATCTTTGCCGTTCCCCGGGTCTGTTAGGTTTTAAATTTCAGCTCAAGCGGTCCAGTGGTTCAAAAGTTATAAGCAAAACCCTGAATTTCAGATTAGTTTCATCAAAAATGCCACGTGTTTTAACAAGTTTTAAAAGCATTGGTGGTAACTAAACAATGCTTTTCAAACTTGTTTAATTTTAAAGCAATCCCGTGTAAAAATCGATTAGATCTTGTCAGATCTACTTTTATCTAATTATATATGATTGCATCTGATTGTATATAATTATATCTGGTCAGATATAATTAAATGTCAATTTTGTGGCAATGTTGACCAAATCCGAGATATAATTAGATCTCGATTTTGGACATTTCAGATATAATTATATGCAATCAGATACGATCATATATGAACATATATGAACAGATCAGATAAGATCTAATACATTTTTACACGGGATGCTTTTTAAACTTGTTTAGTTTTAAAAGCATTGGTAACTTAAAAACCACACTCGAAAAAAATTTTACACTCAAAAAAAATTTTACACTCAAAAAAAATTCTACACTCAAAATAAAATGTACACAAAAAAAAATTAGTTTTTTTTTTAAAAAAAATGACAATATTTTGTGTACATACGTACGTGCACTCACTCAGAAATATTTTTACAGCAAAAAAACATTTCACTCGAAAAAAATTTTACACTCAACAAAAAAAATTAGTAATTTTTTTTTTTTTTAATGACAAAAAAAGAGTTTTTTACTCAAAATAAAATATTTCTAATCAAAATTGTTAATTTTTTCACGTTAAAAAATGTACTACCCTTAAAAAAAATGCATTGTGGAGGGTATTCATAGATTCGGCAAAGTCGAATTTAACTTTTCTACTTGTTTTATAGAAAAATGTCTCAGAGTTTCTCAGAATATGAAACATTTCATATAGGAAAATGTGTAAAAATCTCAAATTTTTATGTAGAAAAAATGCTTTACAAACTGAGTGTGAGAATTTTTCTTTAGGAAAAATGTCTTAGAATTAGAGAAAATGTTTCGGAATTCGAGACTTTTTTATGCGAAAAATGCCTCAAAATTTAAAATTTCTCTTATTGAAAAATGTCTTAGAATCTAAGACTTTTTCGATAGAAAAAATTTCTAAGAATCTGAGAAGTTTATTTATAGGAAAATATATCACACTATGAGACTTTTTCAAAAACTGAAACTTTTTCTATAGAAAACATCTCAAAAGCTGAGACTTTTTCTATAGAAAACATTTCGGAAGCTAACATTTTTTCTATAAAAAAAAAACTCAGAAGGTGAGACCTTTCCTTTGGGATAAATTTGCAAAAGCTGTTACTTTTTCTACAAAAAAAGTTAGCGTTTTTTCTACTTGTACATAGTTCGAAAATTCCGTCTGAAATTCGAAGATTCCATTTGTAATTCGAAGATTCCATTTGTAATTCGAAAATTCCATTTGTAATTCGAAGATTCCATTTGTAATTCGAAAATTCCATTTGTAATTCGAAAATTCCATTTGTAATTCCAAAATTTCAATTGAAATTTAATTTGTAATTCGACAATTCCAATTGTAATTTGATAAAATCAATTATAATTCGAAAAAGATCAATTGTAATTCGCAAAAGATCAATAGTAATTCGAAAAAGATCAATTGTAATTCGAAAAAGATCAATTGTAATTCGAAAAAGATCAATTGTAATTCGAAAAAGATCAATTGTAATTCGAATTAGATCAATTGTAATTCGAAAAAGTTCTATTGTAATTAGAATTTTCATATTACAACTGGAATTTTTCAATTACAAGTCAAATCATCGAATTAAAAATGAACTCTTCGAATTACCACTAGAATCTTTAAATTACAAGTAGAATCATCGAATATAAAATGGAATTTTCGAATTACTAATAGAATCTTCAAATTACAAGTAGCATCTTCGAATTACAATTGATCTTTTTCCAATTATATCTTTAAATGGTGTAGAATAGGGCGTCCCAAAATAAAACCTTTATTCGATTTTCTTGGGTGCTCAAGCATAATTTGAAAGCTTTTAGGGTAAAGTATTTTTGAGATTTTTTTCAGATTTTTCGGAAAAGTTTTTAAGGTCGCGCAAATCGATTTTTTGCTGAAAATCGGCTTTGCCGACCGTTTTATTAACTTTCTTTATAAAATCGTCAATAGCCACGAGTTTCTTTACGACTGAGGTAATATTTTTAAAGAAAAATGTCCAAACTTTATTTTTGTGTGCATAAACTATAAGTTTTGGCAACTCTTTTGCTCATTTGGGTACCCCACATTAGATTTTTTTCGTAAATTTTTCATAAATTTTGAAAATAACGCTTTGTAACTTTTAAAATTTCTATGAAAGTCAAAAAAAGTAATAATGCAGTTTGAAAGATAAATTAATTCTCTATAATTTAGCAACAATAATTTTTGAATTTGCTCTTACGTTCCAGAGTAATACCATTTTAAAGATTTCTATCCATTGTACAAAACTAATAGTAAAATAATAAACTTCTTATAAAGACCTGAAAAATTCGAGTTTTGGTCAGTAACAGAAATGTGAGAAGGTGGATCCTTAAGATTTTTTGGTGCTGAACACAAAACTGCTTTTAGCAACTCCCTAACAAGTCATGTTTGGTGGTAATTTATGGCAGTAGGTCAAAATGTCCGTCCGTCCGGCTGTATAAGACACGATGGAGTCAAAAATAAAAGAGATAGACTACTGATTAAGGGTGGGATAGTGTTGTGTGAGATTTTAAGCAGCAATATTTGGAAGCGCTAGAACCGCTCATTTTGTGAGGTTGGTAAAAAAAGTGTGTGAGCCAAAAAATGGGGGAGGTCGGATAGGATCTAGGGGTCGCTCATCGGGGTCAAAGTTGGGCGTAGAGGGGAAAAAATCCACAAAAAGCCCCAAAACTCCCCTGGTTTTGCTCCTAGAGGGGTCAAATGTGAGACCGGCCCCCATTATTTTTTTCCCCTGAACACTTTTGCCAAACATACCTAAGCCCTATCTCCAATCCCTAAGGGGGGTCCCATACAAAGGTTCAATTTTTAAAAAATCTTTCTTCTACCGCTCTAGCTGTCCTAGAAGTCACCCTAGAGGAATCAAATGTATGACCGACCCCCAATATTTTTTCAACCCCAACATTTTCTTGGAACAAACCTACCCCCTATCTTCAATCCTTAGGGTGGTCCCCATACATTTTTTTTTTTTTTTTTTTAAATTGTCATATAAAATCAGCTCCTACCGGTCTAATGGTGCCTCCTAGAGGGGTCATTATCAAGACCAACCCCCATTAATTTTTAGCCCCCAACACTTCTTCTGAACATACCAATTCCATATCTCCAATTCCTAAGGGGTCTCCCACACAAAACGACATTTTTGTTAAACTTGATCCCATCGCTCTAACTATCGCAGGGGTGACCTTAGAGAAGTTAAATGTGTGACCGACCCCCAATATTTTTTCAGCCCCAACATTTTCTCCAAACAAACCTACCCTCTATTTTTAAGCCTTAAGGGTGTCCCCACACATTTTTTTTTTTTTAATTTTTTTTTATAAAATTTGCGCCTACCGCTCCCACTGTGCCTTTTAGGGACGGGAAATGCAGACTGACCACCATTAATTTTTGCCCCCTACATTTTTTCTGAACATACCTACGCCGTATTTCCACTTTGTAGGGGTGCTCCCCTGGGAAAAGTAAGTGTTTGAAACCAAATTCGGCTAAACGTCTGGACCAGGAGTGCTAATGTTTGCGAGTTTTGAAGAGCAGTGGGAAAATATAAAAGACAAACCGTACAGTCTTGGCATATAAGATGAGGAAGTGGCAGGCAACATACCAGCTCAAGTCCAAACTGTCATCAAGTTGTTTTGTTGGGCTCAAAAAAAAGAAAAGCATCCCAGAGACGACTACAAGGAGTTTCTTGAAATTGTTTTATTATACCTTGGCGAAAATATTCCTAATAAGCATTTTAGCCCACCAGGACCCATCAGTCATGCTCGATGGATGGCAAAAGGCATATATTGCCTAAAAATGTGTTTGTTCAGAAAATATATCGGTTTGGCCAAAAAAGAATTAAATGCACTTCTTGATGTGACCGTTTTCATCATAACAATTTACGTAAAAGCTTGGTTTAGCGCTACCAAAGCAATAGAAGCTCCAAATAATGATTTGAACTTTTTGAAAGCGATTGTCAATTATGCTTCAATTGATAAGATTCTGTCGCAACGATTGGTCAAGAGATTCTGCGGACATCTCTGGTATCTCAGTGGCGAAGCTGTTGCTCTCGCACTATTTGATCCGAATATCTCTTGTGAAATAAAACGAAAAATGTCGAATGCAATTCGTATATTTGAAGAAGAGAAAGAGGAATTGGAGGAAGAGTTTTCTGACGATGAGATGGACGAATCGTCTAACGAAGACAGCGAGGAAGAAGAAGACGATGATATCGGGGAAGAAGATGCCTCAGAGGAAAGCGGCGACAGTGGCAACAAGGATTGTAATCCTCCAGTACATGTTGTTGGATTCGAAGGTGTGAAAAGAATTAACATGGCATCGAAACAATTGAATCAAGAACTCATGAAAACTGATTTAAGCCACTACGTCACACCTGAGACTCCAAAATTTTTTGCACGCTTCGGAATAACAACAAATTTCATTGCTTTCGATCCAAATACTTGGGAAAATCGTCAGGACTACCAGCGAGCGCTGCAAATATTACGTAAATTACATGTTGTCAACGACGCTGCCGAAAAAGGCGTAAAATTAATAGAAGACTATAACAACGTGTTGTGCCGTAACGAGGAGGAAAAAATAGTTTTGCTTCAGGCCGTGGCCGAAAATCGGAAACAATATCCATCACACGATAAAAATAAATTAATTTAATTTATAGTTATTTATCATTTTCAAGTTAAAAAAAATATTTTTTACGCTAAGTGACTATTAAATTACAAATTAAAGACCTCGGATTTCTCGATAAAATAAATAAAAAAATTGTGGGGTAACACCTTGAAGATAGAGGGTAGGCATGTTTGAAGAAAATGTTTTGACTAAAAAAATATATTGGCAGGTCGTACATTTGACTTCTCTGCATACATTACTAATTTAGTTTTCCCCAGGGGAGCACCCCTACAAAGTGGAAATACGGAGTAGGTATGTTCAGAAAAAATGTAGGGGGCAAAAATTAATGGGGGCCAATCTGCATTTACCGTTCCTAAAAGGCAGAATGGGAGCGGTAGTCGCAGATTTTA
Source organism: Pegoplata infirma (assembly GCA_963921195.1). Classification (NCBI taxonomy): domain Eukaryota; kingdom Metazoa; phylum Arthropoda; class Insecta; order Diptera; family Anthomyiidae; genus Pegoplata; species Pegoplata infirma. The sequence goes on along the minus strand of OY992538.1, from coordinate 175,761,723 downwards.
TAAAAAAAAATTAAAAAATAAAAAAAATGTGTGGGGACACCCTTAAGGCTTTAAAATAGACGGTAGGTTTGTTTGGGAAAAATGTTGGGGCTGAAAAAATATTGGGGGTCGGTCACACATTTAACTTCTGTAGGGTCACCCCTGCGATAGTTAGAGCGGTGAGAGCAAGTTTTACAAAATGTCATTTTGTGTGGGAGACCCCTTAGGAATTGGAGATATGGAATTGGTATGTTCAGAAGAAGTATTGGGGGCTAAAAATTAATGGGGGTTGGTCTTGAAAATGACCCCTCTAGGAGGCACCATTGGACCGGTAGGAGCTGATTTAATATGACAATTTAAGAAAAAATAAAAAGAAGTGTATGGGGACCACCCTAAGGATTGAAGATAGGGGGTAGGTATGTTCTAAGAAAATGTTGGGATTGAAAAAATATTGGGGGTCGGTCATACATTTGATTCCTCTAGGGTGACTTCTAGGACAGCTAGAGCGGTAGGAGCAAGATTTTTTAAAAATTGAACCTTTGTATGGGACCCCCCTTAGGGATTGGAGATAGGGCTTAGGTGTCTTTGGCAAAAGTGTTCAGGGGGAAAAAATAATGGGGGCCGGTCTCACATTTGACCCCTCTAGGAGCAAAACCAGGGGAGTTTTGGGGCTTTTTGTGGATTTTTTCCCCTCTACGCCCAACTTTGACCCCGATGAGCGACCCCTAGATCCTATCCGATCTGCCCCATTTTTTGGCCCATGCATTTTTTTTACGAACCTCACAAAATAAGCGGTTCTAGCGTGTCGAAATCGAAAACTCGTGCACTATCCCACCCCTACTACTGATGTTAGGCACGAATATGGCTTATGGTCATAGGAAGGTTATCTTCACAAATGGGAAAAATCGGTCAAGGGAAAAAAAAGTTGCCCCTTGAAGAATCAACAAATAACGTATTTTTTTACATTATAATTTGTATTTTTGTTAAAAAAATAAAACTTTTTTGTAAAAGAAGATGAATAAAGTCATTTATCTGCGCCTAGGAAATAAGAAAATGCTTATTTTCGGCTCGTCCCATTTTATGGGCTCGGATTTATTCAAATGATGATGAAAATTTGATTACTTCAGTGGAAAAAGCACAATGAATGTATTTATCGCGAGGGGAAAGGTCTCCCCTTAAGGCCGCCGCTTGGGACCACCATGACGGCCTTGTCAAAAAACATTTTTATATATATTTTTTTATTTTTTTTACATATTGCAGGGCATAAAATATTCTGCACAGCCGAATTTAACACTCTTGTTTGTTATTTCTGAAAGCTGCATCTCATAGTCCCGGTATTCAGCTTTTAAACCCATCATATATAGCCTATTTACAAGTTTTTACCCTAAGACATTAAATAGTGGAAGACAATCAGTCAAATTCATAAGGCAATTGTAATTTGGCTTTAAAGCACACAATAGTTAAAGTACAATAAACCTTAAGTAAACCTTTTTAAAGAAATTGTATTCATAAACGTACTTTAACAATTTAATAATTTTGCGTTTTAATGTTGGGAACACCCTTGCTATATTTCTCATTTAATTGTTTGTGATGTATAAAATAATGAATCGATTGACTCGGTAGTCATAATTAAATATTTTTTTTGCAGATTTAAGAGTTAGAAAAAATTTCGTATTAAGTAAAAAATAGTTTAATATTGTTTTCTTAACGTTATATAGAAATGAAATAGAAATACGAGAGAAAAAATTATTTTTTTATACAAAGAGTACAAAAAATATTCGAATACCGGATATATTTTGATTAAATGTACATCACTACTTTGCTTTATTTTATTTTAATTTATTTTTTAACAAATATTTAACATTTTTTATTGAAAACATCCTAAATTTGTTAATTGTTGAAGATATCTTCAATTTATTGAATAGAAATTGATGGAATTTAACTATTCAAGGGAGGAGAATGTTTGATTAAATCTTTAGATAATTAAATATTAAATGCTGACCACTCAAAGAATGATTTTTCAACTCCAAACTTTATCGAAGGTTTATTGTAGACTATACCCTACTATAATCCTTTTATAAATATTTTGCTTTTAAACGATTTTGAATAGTGTTTTAGCAAATTTTCACTATAAACATTTTATTAGCCTGCCTTAAAGCATTATGAATTTGACCGAATATCTTTTTTAAATTCAATATTTTATTTTATTATTAGTTTTATACAATGGGTTGAAAGCTTTAAAATGGTATTACTTTGGAACGGTAAGAGCGAATTCAAAAATTATTGTTGCTAAACTATAGAGAATTAATTTATCTTTCAAACTGCATTATTACTTTTTTTGACTTTCATAGAAATTTTAAAAGTTACAAAGCGTTATTTTCAAAATTTATGAAAAATTTACGAAAAAATCTAATGTAGGGTACCCAAATGAGCAAAAGAGTTGCCAAAACTTATAGTTTATGCACACAAAAATTAGGTTTGGACATTTTTCTTTAAAAATATTACCTCAGTAGTGAAAAAACTCGTGGCTATTTACGATTTTATAAAGAAAGTTAATAAAACGGTCGGCAAAGCCTATTTTCAGCAAAAAATCGATTTGCGCGACCTTATAACCTTTTCCGAAAAATCTGAAAAAAATCTCAGAAATACTTTACCCTATAAGATTTCAAATTATGCTTGAGCCCGGACAACTTTTTTTTTTTTGGGACACCCTAGTGTAGAACAGAGCTTCTTACTAACTTTTACTTCGCGACCCCTTTTCAATATTACAAATCTTTCGCGACCCCCCACATAAAAAACAAGTGCGAAAATTAAAGTCGGTCAAGACCGCCCATATTATGCTCTACACCAGGATTTCCCGAAAATGGGTCTTAAGCCCAAACATGGACTGATTGGATGCCTATTCTTTGATATCTTTAATTAGTGTAGAGAGCACACAGAAGCAAAAATTTAGAGGAATAATTAAAATTATTTCAAAATTATGCTTTGCTTTTATATTTTAGAAATTTTAATTTTAATAATTTTATTATGTTTACTAAACTATTCGCGACCGCCTAGAAATGCTTCCGTGACCTCCTAGGGGGTCGCGACCCACCATTTGAGAACCATTGGTGCAGAATATTGCATTAACAAATTTTTCAAAGGTATTGAGGTCGACAAGTTTTCCAATTTCAGGTAATTTAAAAAAAAAAATGTTTTTTAGAACCAGATAATTTTGATGTAGGAAGAACGTTTCGGAGTCTCAGATTTTATGTGTAGAAAAAATTTCTCAGAATCCGATGTTTTTTTAAAGAAAAAGGTTTTAGATTAACTGTGCGATTCGCTATCTCGGTCGAAGTGAATGACTACAAAGTTTGTACGTAAAACGAAAACAAAAAACTCAAATTTGTTTTTGTTTTACGTACAAATATTCTAGTCACTCACATCGTACGACATACTGAATCAGGGCATAAGAAAATTTTTCAATGGAAAAAAAAATCAGAACCTGAAAAGTTTTCTGTGGAAAAACCGTCTCTAAACTTGCTACCATTTTTTTCTAAATATTAATTTTTTTTAGTGGGACAAATATCTTAGTGTTTGAGAATTTTCATAAATGAAAGTGTATCAGAATCTGAGAATTTTGAATATTATAAATTCTAAAGCTCACAATTAATTAGGAAAATTCCACAGAATCGTAAAATTTTTCTTTATGGACACAAAAAAAAGCTCTGGATTTTTAAATTAATAATTAAGAAAATGTCAGAGAATCGTAAAATTTTTCTTTATTTAAGCAAATGTTTCACAAAAATTTCTAAATCCGAAAACTTTTCTGGATGAAATATGTCTCAAATTTGATATTTTTTCTATTAAAACTATTTTTACAATCTGGAACTTTTACAATCTGAAAAATGTTTTAGACCTAAGACATTTTATTTTCTTTTTTTAAAAATTTCTTAAGTTCTAAAAAAAATCTTAATTAATGGGTCAAATCCGTCCGATTGAAGTTTTCCTGTAAGAAAAATTTTTAGAGTAAAAAAAAATGGTGAAAATGTAAATTTTCGAAATGTGCTTACATTTCTACTCATAACTTTTTAACCGTTTAACCGATTTCACTGAAATCCAATAGCAAACTCTTGAAGACATTGCCTAATATATATGAGGCATTCCACACCAAATTAGAGTTTCTGTTTCGGTTTAAGCCGTTACCGAAACCGCGGTTATTGAAGCCGAAAACCGAACCCGAAACCGTCCCATATATGTTCGGTTATGCGAATTTTATAAATTTTTTTATATTTTTTTGGCATTAAAAAAAAGTAATTTAAATTAACAACTGTTTACATACTACATACACAGAAAAAAAAAATTTGTCAATACAATTAATTTCATTGTTAATACAATTAAACATTTAATTGAAACTGAGCCTACATTGGATTTTGTCAATACAACATTGACTTTTGTAACTTTAAAAAAAATATCAACTCATTTTTGTCAATTAAATTCATTGTTGTATCAACAATAAAATTAATTGAAAAGTTTGTAATAAATTATATTAACGGAAATAAGCATGCTTTAATGTCATTTTATAAAAAAAAAAATCTAAAAATAGAACAAACAAAATTCAAAAAATTAAAAAAAAAAAAAACATTAGCCGGCAGCTGGAATCGAACCCGCAACGAACATGATACGAGTCTAGCACACTACCACCGTGCTATTCCTTGTATATATTTGTAGTTGACTATACGCGTATATTACAGGAAATAAACCGGTTTTAATGTCATTTTATTTAAAAAAAATATAAAAAACTAAAAAAAAAAAAAAACATCTAGCGGCAGCTGGAATCGAACCGGCAACGAACATGGTACGAGTCTAGCACACTACCACCGTGCTATTTCTCATATATTTTTTAATTGACTTAACGCGTATAAAAGGTGTTGCAGAATAGCAAAACAAAAATAATTTAAAATAAAAATAAATAAAAATAAAAAAATGTTTCCGCCAGCTGGCAGCGAACCCGCAATGTTCATGATTTGAGTCTAGCACACTACCACCGAGCTATCGTCACATAAATTTGAGCTTCATTAAATGAATTTATAAGGTGTCTGTGTTATCAATGAGCATTTTGTGCGATTTTTAACAATGATTTTAATTGATGCATTTAATTGGAAATTAAATTGGATTTTTGTCACATTAACTATATACATTGTTGATACAATTCAAAACGTTGTTGAACTGGAAGTTAGTTGCTAACAATTTGTTTTGTTACTTTTGATTTCACGATATTTTTTTCTGTGTATTTTATGTTTTTCTTGTCCATCAGTATCGGTGGCAACTAACAATGCTTTTAAACAGTGGCTGACTTGTCATTTCAAAAAATTGTATGAAAATGTCAGCAATTTTATAAAGGGATGGTCAGCAGTATGTCAGGAATAATTTTATATTTTTCCGACTGGGTATGAATGAATGAATGGACAAACACTCGAGGAACGCGGATTCAGATAAAATAGATTGTTCGTCTCAATTAAAATACAGTTTATAATGACAATATTAAATTTTTTTTAATTTAAAATTCTTACTTTACTAACGAGATAACTTAAATTTTCATATCCAGTTGATGAAGAATTATCCAGTTCTGAAGATGAGGAACCACTTAATCTTTGGAAGATAAATTGAATTCTGCTTTTTAAAAGACATAAGCGGAAGCCAAACCAAAATGGTAATTTAAACTGAATTCGATTCTAATAAAAAACTATTTAAAAATAAAGTTGTTTCATCGGAATAAAATTTTTACTGATAACCGCAAATAACCGAAACCGATCGGTTATTCAGTTTTTGATAACCGAAACCGCGGTTACTAAATTTATCGGTTATTCAGAAACTCTACACCAAATGTCCCGCTACAGAAAAACATGTGTCCCGTAAATTTCTGAATAGGTTGTTTGGATAGCCCTATATGGAACTAAGAAAATTGCGTTTTTGGTATTTCTAATTTTCAAAAACTGGGCTTAGAAGGCGTGGTCAAATATTGGAAAAATGATTGCCGTGATTAAATATTTATCACATTAAAACGGAATGCACCACAATCTCAAAAATTTACATTCTTATATAGTTTTGCATGGGCTATCAATTAAAATTATTTTTTTTGGAAAATTTTCAGAACCCGTTCTGAAATTTTCCATTTTTTAAAAATGTCAATTTATTAAAAAACATGCCACTTTTTTTTTCTTTTTTAAATTTTTTTTTAAACGTTTAGATGTTTGTCCATCCACACAAAAAAATTCAGAAACACGTTCTTCGTTTTTTTCGAGAAAATCGCATTTGAACTTTAAATTTTATAACAATTTTGTAATTTGCTTGTATTTTCTTGATTGCAAATGAGTATTATTAGTTGCATAAATATTACTCATTCGCAACGTTAAAACAAAGAAATACCAGCAAATTACAAAATTGTTATGAAATTTAAAGTTCAAATGCGATTTTCTCGAAATAAACAAAGAACGTGTTTCTGAATTTTTTTGTGTGGATAAACAAACATCTAAACTTTTAAAAAAAAATTTTAAAAAGAAAAAAAAAAGTGGCATGTTTTTGAATAAATTGACATTTTTAAAAAATGGAAAATTTCAGAACGGGTTCTGAAAATTTTCCAAAAAAAAAAAATTTTTGTCGATAGCCCATACAAAACTGTATAAGAATGTAAATTTTTGAGATTGTGGTGCATTCCGTTTTAATGTGATAAATATTTAATCAAGGCAACTCGGCACAAATTTTACCATTTTTCCAATATTTTACCACGCCTCCTAAGCCCAGTTTTAGAAAAATTTAAAAACCAAAAACGCAATTTTCTAAGTTCCATATAGGGCTATCCATACAACCTATTCAGAAGTTTACGGTACACGTGTTTTTTTTTTTCGCTGGACATTTGGTGTGGAATGCCTCATATGCGAAAAATCAGTCACTTATCTTGTCCGGTTTCACCATGATCGCGATAACAACAAACAGCTTAATGGTCGAACATCGCTAAATCGTCTTTAAATCCTTTGGGGACCAATATTTCGTTGAGTTACAAACGGAATGACATACTTATATTTACATACCCTCTATCCCGAAGTGTAGGGTACACAAAAAAAAAACAATATCCAATAATAACAACAACTGACACTTTTGGTTTTTTTTTTACTTTTTTGCAAAATTGTTTTGGAGATCAAAACAAAAACATAAAAACGAACAAAATAGCCGCAAGGTGTTTACAAACACTACATTGTTTTTTTTTTTTTGGTTTTTTGTATTTGCGTTGTTTACAAATATTCTTGGTAGATGGATGGTGTAATCAACATAATTGTGGTTAATATAAATGAAATTAAAAATAAATTGGTTAACAAAAAAAAAACCAACCAAACGAAAATACTTTTAAGAAATACTTGTAAATATCATTAACCTGAGGCATTTTTTTAAAAGGCGAGCTATTGAATATCTAGAAATTTTCGTACTTCTAAACATACACGAAGAAAAATAAAATGGTCAACCGAATTTGGAAGAATGTAGATATTTTAGTATACAGAAACTGCGACTTTTTCTATAAGAAAAATGTCTCAGAATCTGAGACTTTTTTCTATAAGAAAAATGTCTCAGAATCTGAGACTTTTTTCTATAAGAAAAATGTCTCAGAATCTAAGACTTTTTTCTATAAGAAAAATGTCTCAGAATCTGAGACTTTTTTCTATAAGAAAAATGTCTCAGAATCTGAGACTTTTTTCTATAAGAAAAATGTCTCAGAATCTGAGACTTTTTTCTACAAGAAAAATGTCTCAGAATCTGAGACTTTTTTCTATAAGAAAAATGTCTCAGAATCTGAGACTTTTTTCTATAAGAAAAATGTCTCAGAATCTGAGACTTTTTTCTATAAGAAAAATGTCTCAGAATCTGAGACTTTTTCTATAAGAAAAATGTCCCAGAATCTGAGACTTTTTCTATAAGAAAAATGTCTCAGAATCTGAGACTTTTTCTATAAGAAAAATGTCTCAGAATCTGAGACTTTTTCTATAAGAAAAATGTCTCAGAATCTGAGACTTTTTCTATAAGAAAAATGTCTCAGAATCTGAGACTTTTTCTATAAGAAAAATGTCTCAGAATCTGAGACTTTTTCTATAAGAAAAATGTCTCAGAATCTGAGACTTTTTCTATAAGAAAAATGTCTCAGAATCTGAGACTTTTTCTATAAGAAAAATGTCTCAGAATCTGAGACTTTTTCTATAAGAAAAATGTCTCAGAATCTGAGACTTTTTCTATAAGAAAAATGTCTCAGGATCTGAGACTTTTTCTATAAGAAAAATGTCTCAGAATCTGAGACTTTTTCTATAAGAAAAATGACTCAGAATCTGAGACTTTTTCTATAAGAAAAATGTCTCAGAATCTGAGACTTTTTCTATAAGAAAAATGTCTCAGAATCTGAGACTTTTTCTATAAGAAAAATGTCTCAGAATCTGAGACTTTTTCTATAAGAAAAATGTCTCAGAATCTGAGACTTTTTCTATAAGAAAAATGTCTCAGAATCTGAGACTTTTTCCATAAGAAAACTGTCTCAGAATCTGAGACTTTTTCTATAAGAAAAATGTTTCAGAATCTGAGACTTTTTCTATAAGAAAAATGTCTCAGAATCTGAGACTTTTTCTATAAGAAAAATGTCTCAGAATCTGAGACTTTTTCTATAAGAAAAATGTCTCAGAATCTGAGACTTTTTCTATAAGAAAAATGTCTCAGAATCTGAGACTTTTTCTATAAGAAAAATGTCTCAGAATCTGAGACTTTTTCTATAAGAAAAATGTCTCAGAATCTGAGACTTTTTCTATAAGAAAAATGTCTCAGAATCTGAGACTTTTTCTATAAGAAAAATGTCTCAGAATCTGAGACTTTTTCTATAAGAAAAATGTCTCAGAATCTGAGACTTTTTCTATAAGAAAAATGTCTCAGAATCTGAGACTTTTTCTATAAGAAAAATGTCTCAGAATCTGAGACTTTTTCTATAAGAATCTTGAGACTTTGTCTCAGAATCTGTCTTAGAATCTGAGACTTTTTTCTATAAGAAAAATGTCTCAGAATCTGAGACTTTTTTCTATAAGAAAAATGTCTCAGAATCTGAGACTTTTTTCTATAAGAAAAATGTCTCAGAATCTGAGACTTTTTTCTATAAGAAAAATGTCTCAGAATCTGAGACTTTTTTCTATAAGAAAAATGTCTCAGAATCTGAGACTTTTTTCTATAAGAAAAATGTCTCAGAATCTGAGACTTTTTTCTATAAGAAAAATGTCTCAGAATCTGAGACTTTTTTCTATAAGAAAAATGTCTCAGAATCTGAGACTTTTTTCTATAAGAAAAATGTCTCAGAATCTGAGACTTTTTTCTATAAGAAAAATGTCTCAGAATCTGAGACTTTTTTCTATAAGAAAAATGTCTCAGAATCTGAGACTTTTTTCTATAAGAAAAATGTCTCAGAATCTGAGACTTTTTTCTATAAGAAAAATGTCTCAGAATCTGAGACTTTTTTCTATAAGAAAAATGTCTCAGAATCTGAGACTTTTTTCTATAAGAAAAATGTCTCAGAATCTGAGACTTTTTTCTATAAGAAAAATGTCTCAGAATCTGAGACTTTTTTCTATAAGAAAAATGTCTCAGAATCTGAGACTTTTTTCTATAAGAAAAATGTCTCAGAATCTGAGACTTTTTTCTATAAGAAAAATGTCTCAGAATCTGAGACTTTTTTCTATAAGAAAAATGTCTCAGAATCTGAGACTTTTTCTATAAGAAAAATGTCTCAGAATCTGAGACTTTTTCTATAAGAAAAATGTCTCAGAATCTGAGACTTTTTCTATAAGAAAAATGTCTCAGAATCTGAGACTTTTTCTATAAGAAAAATGTCTCAGAATCTGAGACTTTTTCTATAAGAAAAATGTCTCAGAATCTGAGACTTTTTCTATAAGAAAAATGTCTCAGAATCTGAGACTTTTTCTATAAGAAAAATGTCTCAGAATCTGAGACTTTTTCTATAAGAAAAATGTCTCAGAATCTGAGACTTTTTCTATAAGAAAAATGTCTCAGAATCTGAGACTTTTTCTATAAGAAAAATGTCTCAGAATCTGAGACTTTTTCTATAAGAAAAATGTCTCAGAATCTGAGACTTTTTCTATAAGAAAAATGTCTCAGAATCTGAGACTTTTTCTATAAGAAAAATGTCTCAGAATCTGAGACTTTTTCTATAAGAAAAATGTCTCAGAATCTGAGACTTTTTCTATAAGAAAAATGTCTCAGAATCTGAGACTTTTTCTATAAGAAAAATGTCTCAGAATCTGAGACTTTTTCTATAAGAAAAATGTCTCAGAATCTGAGACTTTTTCTATAAGAAAAATGTCTCAGAATCTGAGACTTTTTCTATAAGAAAAATGTCTCAGAATCTGAGACTTTTTCTATAAGAAAAATGTCTCAGAATCTGAGACTTTTTCTATAAGAAAAATGTCTCAGAATCTGAGACTTTTTCTATAAGAAAAATGTCTCAGAATCTGAGACTTTTTCTATAAGAAAAATGTCTCAGAATCTGAGACTTTTTCTATAAGAAAAATGTCTCAGAATCTGAGACTTTTTCTATAAGAAAAATGTCTCAGAATCTGAGATTCTTTTCTTTAAGAAAAATGTCTCAGAATTTGAGACTTTTTCTATAAGAAAAATGTCTCAGAATCTGAGACTTTTTCTATAAGAAAAATATCTCAGAATCTGAGACTTTTTCTATAAGAAAAATGTCTCAGAATCTGAGACTTTCTCTATAAGAAAAATGTCTCAGAATCTGAGACTTTTTCTATAAGAAAAATGTCTCAGAATCTGAGACTTTTTCTATAAGAAAAATGTCTCAGAATCTGAGACTTTTTCTATAAGAAAAATGTCTCAGAATCTGAGACTTTTTCTATAAAAAAAATGTCTCAGAATCTGAGACTTTTTCTATAAGAAAAATGTCTCAGAATCTGAGACTTTTTCTATAAGAAAAATGTCTGAGAATCTGAGACTTTTTCTATAAGAAAAATGTCTCAGAATCTGAGACTTTTTCTATAAGAAAAATGTCTGAGAATCTGAGACTTTTTCTATAAGAAAAATGTCTCAGAATCTGAGACTTTTTCTATAAGAAAAATGTCTCAGAATCTGAGACTTTTTCTATAAGAAAAATGTCTCAGAATCTGAGACTTTTTCTATAAGAAAAATGTCTCAGAATCTGAGACTTTTTCTATAAGAAAAATGTCTCAGAATCTGAGACTTTTTCTATAAGAAAAATGTCTCAGAATCTGAGACTTTTTCTATAAGAAAAATGTCTCAGAATCTGAGACTTTTTCTACAAGAAAAATGTCTCAGAATCTGAGACTTTTTCTATAAGAAAAATGTCTCAGAATCTGAGACTTTTTCTATAAGAAAAATGTCTCAGAATCTGAGACTTTTTCTATAAGAAAAATGTCTCAGAATCTGAGACTTTTTCTATAAGAAAAATGTCTCAGAATCTGAGACTTTTTCTATAAGAAAAATGTCTCAGAATCTGAGACTTTTTCTATAAGAAAAATGTCTCAGAATCTGAGACTTTTTCTATAAGAAAAATGTCTCAGAATCTGAGACTTTTTCTATAAGAAAAATGTCTCAGAATCTGAGACTTTTTCTATAAGAAAAATGTCTCAGAATCTGAGACTTTTTCTATAAGAAAAATGTCTCAGAATCTGAGACTTTTTCTATAAGAAAAATATCTCAGAATCTGAGATTCTTTTCTTTAAGAAAAATGTCTCAGAATTTGAGACTTTTTGTATAAAAAAAATGTCTCAGAATCTGAAATTTTTTTCTTTAAGAAAAATGTCTCAGAATCTGAGACTTTTTCTATAAGAAAAATGTCTTAGAATCTGAGACTTTTTCTATAAGAAAAATGTCTCAGAATCTGAGATTTTTTCAATGAGAAAAATATCTCAGAATCTGAGATTTTTTCTATAAGAAAAATATCTCAGAATCTGAGACTTTTTCTATAAGAAAAATGTCTCAGAATCTGAGATTTTTTTCTATAAGAAAAATGTCTCAGAATCTGAGATTTTTTTCTATAAGAAAAATGTCTCAGAATCTGAGATTTTTTTCTATAAGAAAAATGTCTCAGAATCTGAGATTTTTTTCCATAAGAAAAATGTCTCAGAATCTGAGATTTTTTTCTATAAGAAAAATGTCTCAGAATCTGAGATTTTTTTCTATAAGAAAAATGTCTCAGAATCTGAGATTTTTTTCTATAAGAAAAATGTCTCAGAATCTGAGATTTTTTTCTATAAGAAAAATGTCTCAGAATCTGAGATTTTTTTCTATAAGAAAAATGTCTCAGAATCTGAGATTTTTTTCTATAAGAAAAATGTCTCAGAATCTGAGATTTTTTTCTATAAGAAAAATGTCTCAGAATCTGAGATTTTTTTCTATAAGAAAAATGTCTCAGAATCTGAGATTTTTTTCTATAAGAAAAATGTCTCAGAATCTGAGATTTTTTTCTATAAGAAAAATGTCTCAGAATCTGAGATTTTTTTCTATAAGAAAAATGTCTCAGAATCTGAAATTTTTTTCTATAAGAAAAATGTCTCAGAATCTGAGATTTTTTTTCTATAAGAAAAATGTCTCAGAATCTGAGATTTTTTTCTATAAGAAAAATGTCTCAGAATCTGAGATTTTTTTTCTATAAGAAAAATGTCTCAGAATCTGAGATTTTTTTCTATAAGAAAAATGTCTTAGAATCTGAGATTTTTTTTCTATAAGAAAAATGTCTCAGAATCTGAGATTTTTTTCTATAAGAAAAATGTCTCAGAATCTGAGATTTTTTTCTATAAGAAAAATGTCTCAGAATCTGAGATTTTTTTCTATAAGAAAAATGTCTCAGAATCTGAGACTTTTTCTATAAGAAAAATGTCTCAGAATCTGAGATTTTTTTCTATAAGAAAAATGTCTCAGAATCTGAGACTTTTTCTATAAGAAAAATGTCTCAGTATCTGAGACTTTTTCTATAAGAAAAATGTCTCAGAATCTGAGACTTTTTCTATAAGAAAAATGTCTCAGTATCTGAGACTTTTTCTATAAGAAAAATGTCTCAGAATCTGAGACTTTTTCTATAAGAAAAATGTCTCAGAATCTGAGACTTTTTCTATAAGAAAAATGTCTCAGAATCTGAGACTTTTTCTATAAGAAAAATGTCTCAGAATCTGAGACTTTTTCTATAAGAAAAATGTCTCAGAATCTGAGACTTTTTCTATAAGAAAAATGTCTCAGAATCTGAGACTTTTTCTATAAGAAAAATGTCTCAGAATCTGAGACTTTTTCTATAAGAAAAATGTCTCAGAATCTGAGACTTTTTCTATAAGAAAAATGTCTCAGAATCTGAGACTTTTTCTATAAGAAAAATGTCTCAGAATCTGAGACTTTTTCTATAAGAAAAATGTCTCAGAATCTGAGACTTTTTCTATAAGAAAAATGTCTCAGAATCTGAGACTTTTTCTATAAGAAAAATGTCTCAGAATCTGAGACTTTTTCTATAAGAAAAATGTCTCAGAATCTGAGACTTTTTCTATAAGAAAAATGTCTCAGAATCTGAGACTTTTTCTATAAGAAAAATGTCTCAGAATCTGAGACTTTTTCTATAAGAAAAATGTCTCAGAATCTGAGACTTTTTCTATAAGAAAAATGTCTCAGAATCTGAGACTTTTTTTATAAGAAAAATGTCTCAGAATCTGAGACTTTTTTTATAAGAAAAATGTCTCAGAATCTGAGACTTTTTTTATAAGAAAAATGTCTCAGAATCTGAGACTTTTTTTATAAGAAAAATGTCTCAGAATCTGAGACTTTTTTTATAAGAAAAATGTCTCAGAATCTGAGACTTTTTTTATAAGAAAAATGTCTCAGAATCTGAGACTTTTTTTATAAGAAAAATGTCTCAGAATCTGAGACTTTTTTTATAAGAAAAATGTCTCAGAATCTGAGACTTTTTTTATAAGAAAAATGTCTCAGAATCTGAGACTTTTTTTATAAGAAAAATGTCTCAGAATCTGAGACTTTTTTTATAAGAAAAATGTCTCAGAATCTGAGACTTTTTTTATAAGAAAAATGTCTCAGAATCTGAGACTTTTTTTATAAGAAAAATGTCTCAGAATCTGAGACTTTTTTTATAAGAAAAATGTCTCAGAATCTGAGACTTTTTTTATAAGAAAAATGTCTCAGAATTTGAGACTTTTTTTATAAGAAAAATGTCTCAGAATCTGAGACTTTTTTTATAAGAAAAATGTCTCAGAATCTGAGACTTTTTTTATAAGAAAAATGTCTCAGAATCTGAGACTTTTTTTATAAGAAAAATGTCTCAGAATCTGAGACTTTTTTTATAAGAAAAATGTCTCAGAATCTGAGACTTTTTTTATAAGAAAAATGTCTCAGAATCTGAGACTTTTTTTATAAGAAAAATGTCTCAGAATCTGAGACTTTTTTTATAAGAAAAATGTCTCAGAATCTGAGACTTTTTTTATAAGAAAAATGTCTCAGAATCTGAGACTTTTTTTATAAGAAAAATGTCTCAGAATCTGAGACTTTTTTTATAAGAAAAATGTCTCAGAATCTGAGACTTTTTTTATAAGAAAAATGTCTCAGAATCTGAGACTTTTTTTATAAGAAAAATGTCTCAGAATCTGAGACTTTTTTTATAAGAAAAATGTCTCAGAATCTGAGACTTTTTTTATAAGAAAAATGTCTCAGAATCTGAGACTTTTTTTATAAGAAAAATGTCTCAGAATCTGAGACTTTTTTTATAAGAAAAATGTCTCAGAATCTGAGACTTTTTTTATAAGAAAAATGTCTCAGAATCTGAGACTTTTTCCATAGATATTTCTTAAGTTCTATTGATCTGTTTTTTTGAACTTCCCTGCAAAAATAGTAAAGTTTAATTTACTGGATCTATTGCAAAATTACCCTAATAAAAAGCTGTTTAGAATGTGATTCTTTTTTTTTTTGAAAGTGATAATACAAAGAAAACAGGACTTCGAGTACAGTCTTATGCCAACAACAATGAACAACAAAACTTGAAAGCTATCCTTTTGCAAAATTTAAAACAACAATATAACAACAAATGAGAAGGAAACAAAACAAGTAGTAGATCAAACGGATGGATGAAACACGAAGACATTATTACAATTATATTTGCAGAAAATTTGTTTTAAAAAAAAATATTTAAGGAAGATTGTAAGTTTAAGCTACGCAAAAAAAGAAAAAAAAAATTAAACTGAATGAACATCTGTCACAAATGTTTGGTTTGGTGGTATCAAACGTCAAGCACAGGAGAAAAAAAAAAGCTGAAGAAATAAAGAAGCGTCTGCGAAATTACAAAAAGATTCAGCTGCTTCTTATAAACACAGTTGAAAAAAAAACTATTAAACCATTTCTTATCAAAATTTACAAAAAAAAAAATCTATAGAAAAGTTCTAAGATCCTGAGACATATTTCCTATAGAAAAATTCTCAGATTCTGAGACATTTTTCCTTTACAAAAATTTTCCATTTCAAAAATCTGAAAAGTGACTTTTGAAAAAAGTACATTTAAAAAAAAAATACATTTTGAAAAAAGTACCTTTTGAAAAAAGTACATTTTAAAAAAAGTACCTTTTGAAAAAAGTACGGGTTTAAAAAAGTACATTTTGAAAAAGTAGCTTTTGTAAAAAAGTACCTTACAAATAAGTACTTTTTGAAAAAAGTACCGTTTGAAAAAAGCTCCTTTTGAAAAAAATTATCTTTTAAAAAAAGTACCTTTTAAAAATATGTATGTATTGGTACTTTTTAAATTCCCTGAATTTTGAATGTAGAATCTATAGCAAAAAAAAATCTGAAAAAGTACCTTTTGAAAAATCTGAAAAAAGGACCGTTTAAAAAAGTGTACTTTGTTACTTTTTGTATTTCCTGAAACAATGGTCATAGAATATTGAAATTTGGAAGGCTGGATCATCTCATAAAAGAAAACAGTGTAGAAAAGGGTAAAGAAAGTGTATTTGGTACTTTTTCTGTTTCATTGAAATTTGGAATTTTGATTGGAATAATAGTGTACTTAGGTATCTTTTTGATACCCTCAAATAATGGTCCTAGAAACTTGAAACATGAAATGCTTTTTCGAAATCATTATTAAAATTAAAAAGGGATTAAAAAGAAATACAAAAAGTATACTTTGGTACTTTTTAAATTTCCTGAAATAATGATGACAGAAACATTAAATTTGGCATGCTGTATCATCTAGCGGAAAAAACATTCTGACAAAAGTAATTTTTGGAAATTTTGATTTTATGAACTAAAAACATCCAGCGAAAAAATAGTTTAGACAAAAGTACGTACTAATTGGAAGTTTCGTTCTTAAGAGGTTACAATATTGTACTTTGGTACTTTTTCAATATTTTGGTATATTGGTCATAAAACTTGATTTTTGGAATGTAGGATCCTGCAGCGGAAAAAAACATTCTGAAAAAAAAGTTTCTTAAGTTCTTTGGTACTTTTTTGATTTTCTAAAGTAATGGTCCTGAAAATTGGAATTTTTTATATAGGAAAAAACATGCTAAAAAGTAGTTTTTCGGAAATCCGAATCTAAAGGGGCAAAAAGATGTTATTAAAAGAAAAGTTGGCACTTTTTTTAAACAATTGAACTATATCCCTACACGCTATGAAAAATGATTCTTTTAATTGATGAAACCGTTTCGTCACTTGTTTTCATCATATTTGGTGACAAATTTCATAATATTGAAGAATCTTGTCTTCAAAAATTTTCATTGTATTGAAGACAAGTTTCCTCACTGTGATGACATTTGTCATCAAATATGATATGGCATCAAAATTAATGTAAGTGATGGAACACAATTTTTTTTGGTTATGTAATAATATACTATTATATAGAAAAATTCTCAGATTCTGAGACATTTTTCCTATAAAAAAATTCTTAGATTCTAAACCATTTTTCCTATAAAAAAAAAATGTTAGATTCTCAGACATTTTTCCTATAGAAAAATTCTCAGATTCTAAAACAGTTTTTTTATAGAAAAATTCTCAGATTCTGTGATATTTTTCCTTTAAAAAATTCTCAGATTCTGAGATAATTTTCCTATACAAAAATTTTTAGATTCTGAGACATTTTTCCTATAAAAAAAATGCACAGATTCAAAGACATTTTTCCTTTAGAAAGATTTTAAGATTTTCAGACATTTTTCCAATAGAAAAATCCTCAAATTCTGAGACATTTTTCCTATAGAAAAATTTCCAGTTTTTGAGACATTTTTCTTGCAGAAAAATTTTCAGAATCTTAGAATTTTTCTTTAAGAAAAATTCCTCGGATTCTGGAACATTTTTCCTATAAAAACATTCTTAGATTCTGAGACATTTTTCCTATAGAAAAATTCTCAGATTCGGAAAATTTTCCAGTTTCTAAGACATTTTTCCTATAGAAAAATTCACAGATTCTGAGATATTTTTTTATAGAAAAATTACACTGTGACACAATTGAAGGGTCATTTCTTAGGGCCTCAACTAAACCAAAACAGTTTGAAAGTACTTTAGCAAAACGCCCAATGGGTTTTGCTCTGTAACGTCTCAAATTTTTTTTATAGCCCACTGAATTTTTCATTTTTATATAAGTTTGTCATTCCGTTTGTAACACATCGAAATATTGGTCTAGGACCCCATAAAGTATATATATTTATGATCCTCGATTGATTTTAAGACGATCTAGCGATGTCCGTCCGTCCGTCCGTCCGTCTGTCTGTCCGTCCGTAGAAAACACGCTAACTTTTGAAAAACTTTACAGAGGCTACTGAAGTTTGGCATATATGTTTGTCATTTACCTGGTCAGGTTGGTATTGCAATCCAGCCAAATCGGTCCAGTGGTTCAAAAGTTATGAGCAAAAGAGTAAATTTTGGCAAGGGTGTTTCGCGAATTTACGAGATAAAAAACACGATAACTTTCGAAAGACAATAATGAGACTACTGAAGCTTAGCATATATCTTTGCCGTTCCCCGGGTCTGTTTGGTATTAAATTTCAGCTCAATCGGTCCAGTGCACTATAGGAAATTTTACCCTTTTTTTGGCCAAAATTATTTACAGCCAAACGGCTGGACCGATTTGACTGATTTTTTTTATTTGACTTTTGGAAGACTCTTTAGAGGGAGGGAGTGACTCTTAAAGGTTTTCATACACTCAAAAAAAAAAATAGTAAAGTTACCTAAAAAATTACCTAATAATTAGTTCCAAACAGGGTTCCCGGGTTATAAGTTGCCGCATCTAAGATTTTTTAGATCCTTGATAGATTATATGGTTTTCTAAACTGTTTTTACAATATTTTTTTTTTTGGGTGTACACTAACTTTCGAAGATAACAGTAGAAATTTATTTTAACAATGTTAAGAAGTGTCAAACAAATCTACTTTTTAATAAGGATTTTATTCAAAAATTTTATTTTTGAGTTCCAGGTCGTCAACTACATTTCAAAATGCCACTACGGGCAGCCGTAGATGATGCAAGAGCTAGGGGCTCAACTTCCCTATTTAGATCTTTAGAGATTTCTGCTGTAACTCGTATTTTTGTTCTCGCAGATTTTGACAAAAAAGTTAATTGCGGTCGCCCAGGTTTCGATTTAGTGGAGGCAGGCTGCGTTTCAAGTTTTTTTTAGCCAAGTATTGCCTTTAAGCCAAACAGCATGCTGTCTTTCAAAAATTCTCAAACTCCTACAACTTTTAATCCTTTTCATATTTATATTTGAACAAAATATTCTTAATTCCTCCTTTATATATTGTTTAAAGTTTTCGAAACATTCACTCTCAGCAATGTATGAAAAGAAATGGTCAGAAATAGCGGCTCCTTATCCACCTCTGCTTTATTTCTCTCGCCATGTATTAAATAACTCTGAATTTGGCACTCAGTAGTCACCTGGAAAATTGGGTATAAAAAAAAAGTTTGCACATATCCGACCTTGAAATTTTTTAAATTCGGAAGGTAATTGATTGTCCTAGAGAACTTTTATGGTTTTATAGCTAACATATGCTATCATTTTTTTTAAAGTCAAAATAAAATTCCAATTCATACTTCAATAAGTTCATCTTAAGGTCACTTCAATTTTTCCAATAAAATCGATCTAATAGATGAGTTCACCAACATTTCACTATTTATCATTAAAGTACTCACCTTTGACATTATTTTCCATTTTTTAGTTTTTAAAAACTATAAATTCTTAATATAAAAACTTTTGTTAGAAGCTATCACAAAATTCGCTGCTCTCAATCGTTATTTTATAACTAAATAAGAAATTGCAAGAAAAACTACTGATAAAGTGACAGTACATCAATTCTGTCGAAAAATTGAGAAAGAATTGTTTACTTTGTTAAGTTTTTTTTATATTAATGTGAAAAAAAATAATGTTTGCAAAAATTTTAATTTTGACTTTTGGCCAAAAAATGGGTAAAATTTCTTATAGTGCAGTGGTTCAAAAGTTATAAGCAAAACCCTGAATTTCAGATTAGTTTCATCTAAAATGCCACGTGTTTTAACAAGATTTAAAGGAATTGGTGGTAACTAAACAATGCTTTTCAAACTTGTTTAATTTTAAAGCAATGCTTTTTAAACTTGTTTAGTTTTAAAAGCATTGGTAACTTAAAAATTACACTCGAAAAAAATTTTACACTCAAAAAAAATTTTACACTCAAAAAAATTTTACACTCAAAAAAAAATTTACACAAAAAAAATTTTAGTTTTTTTTTTTACAAAAATTACAATATTTTGTGAACATGCGTACGTGCATTTACTCAGAAATATTTGTACAGTAAAAAAAACATTACACTCGAAAAAAATTTTACACTCAAAAAAAAAATTTGTATTTTTTTTATTTTTTTTAAATGACAAAAAAATAGTTTTTTACTCAAAATAAAATATTTCTAATCAAAATTGTTAATTTTTTCACGTTAAAAGTGTACTACCCTTTAAAAAAATGCATTGTGGAGGGTATTCATAGATTCGGCAAAGTCGAATTTAACTTTTCTACTTGTTTTAAAGGCGTTTGAAAAAAGTCGAAAAAAATAATGTAACTGTTCTTTTGAGCTTAAAATAGTGTTCGGATATCTTCAATAGAATTTGATGGGGAATTTTTTTCAAGAATATATTAACCCTCTATCTGCCGTATTTATTGGTCATTTAAGTACTTTTTTTAAGAAATGGCTCAAAAGTATACTAAGACTTGCGTTTAAAGGGTTAAAATGTTCTACGAATGTGTTCAGCATCAAATTTCACTAGGGGTTACTGAAAGCAGAAAGTTCGACAAATATAGGAAAAAATATAAAAAATTAATAATACTTTATAACTAACCATTTTTATGTATTTATTTTATACCGGTCGAATTTCTACCTTCGGAAACCCCCAGTGAAATTTGATGCTGAACATATTCGTAGAACATTTTAACCCTTTAAACGCAAGTCTTAGTATACTTTTGAGCCATTTCTTAAAAAAATACTTAAATGACGCATTAAAACGGGAGATAAAGGATTAGCGTACTCTAGAAAAAAGTTTCCCATAAAATTCTATCGAAGACAGCCAAACACTATTTCAAGCTCAAAAGAACATTAACATAATTTTTTTCGACTCTTTTCCCACGCCTTTGAAAAAAACTGAAAAATTCAGTGGGCTATAAAAAAATTTGAGACGTTACAGTGCTAAACCCTTTGGGGTATTTACTAATACACATAAGTACTTTCAAACGATCTTGGTTTGGTTGAGGCCATAATTGGGCTGTTGCACTGTGTTATCAGGTTCTAAAACATTTTTCTTATAAATTTTTATACCCTACACCACACTGTGGTACAGGGTATAATGAGTTTGTGCTGATGTTTGTAACTACCCGAAATATTGGTCCTAGACCCACTTTTAAGTATACCGATCGACTTAGAATCACTTTTTGAGTCGATTTAGCGATGTCCGTCCGTCCGTCCGTCCGTCCGTCTGTCTGTCCATGTAAACGGTGTAAACACGATACAGGTCGCAATTCTTAATCAATTGACTTGAAATTTGAAACTTAAGCCTCTTTTGGCCAAGGACGAAGCCTATTGAAATTGGAAAAAATCGGTCCATATTTAGACCTAGCCCCCATACAAAGGTCCTCTTTAGTTTTGGCTCAAATGACTCTAATAGCCGCATTTTAATAGGTATCTTTTCGAAATTTGCCAGGTAATCATGTTTTATCCACACAAATCAACATTCCGAATTTTAAAGAAATCGGACTAGTTCTTCTTGTAGCCCCCATACAAACCACCTTCCCGATTTTCACATAAATCTCTCAAATTTCATGAAAATAGAAAATATTTAATTAAAATTCTGTTTGTGTATGTTAAACGCGTTCTTTAATAACCTTATCAAATCTGATTATCATCGGACCATTTTCGGACTTAGGTCCCATGTGGAAATTTCCCCCGATATTCAGTTGAAGCGATTTATTGTCAACAAAAAGAAGCCTATTCCACTCAAATTTTATTAGTGAGTGCTTTTTACAGTTAATAAAGATTTGACAAAATATAGATCTAATTAGTCCATGTTTGAACTTGGGACCCATTTTCCGGGAAACTCTGGTGTAGGGTATTATATGGTCGGTCTTGACCGACTATAATTTTCTTACTTGTTTTTTTTTGATTCTGAGACATTTTTCTTATATTTTAAGACTTCTTTCCTATAGAAAAATTTTAAGATTCAGAGACATTTTTGTAATAGAAAAATTTTCAGATTCTAAGACAGTTTTCCTATAGAAAAATTCGTATTTTTTCTATAGAAAAATTATTTGATTTTGAGACATTTTTCTTAAAGAAAAATTCCCAGGTTCTGAAACATTTTGCCTTAAGAAAAATTCTCAGGTTTTAAGACATTTTTCCTGTAGAAAAATTGACATTTTTCCTGTAAAAAAATTGTTCTGTAAAAAAAATCTCTCAGATTTTAAGAAATGGTGTAATAATATAAAAGAATGGTTTAGAATAAGGACATTTACAAAAGACGCGTGGTTTCCTATACATGTGAATACATATAATTCTGATACAGAAACATGTTTTTGGGTTTAACAATAAAAGCAAAGAAAAAAACATAGACAGCAATATAAGCAGCTATGTATGCCAACTTTTCAAAAGCAAAAAGCGCTGAAGAAGCTTTTAAAATAAGCTTAAAAAGAGTTAAATTAAAAAATTTTCTAAATTCGTTCGTTTGGCCCATTAACGACTTTCATCTTATAGGACTATAAGACATATTCCCAACAAGTTTCAGCTGTGTATCTCCTTTCATTATTGAGCAGAAAGGACACCGCTAGATAGTCTTAAAATCGATCAAGGATAACGGTCCGGTTGAAATACGTTTAGGCCTTAAAATATATGAAATTATGATTCTAGCAATGTTTAAAAACGTCGTCAAACAATTATTTCATCGAGGGCCTAAAAAAATACTTCGGTGAAGAAACTGCCAGATAAGAGCAAACAAAAATTTCATCGAGGGCCTAAAAAGATATTTCGATCGAATAACCGAGACACTGCCAGCTAAGGACAATCAAAAAGCGCTTAATAAATCCCAAAAAAGCTTATTTAACATCTCTGAATAAAAGAGATAAAAGCTTCATGATTTAAGAAACTCTTTACAACTAAACCAGTAAATGCTCTTAAAGCTTTTATCCTTTCAAATGTAAAGAAAAGCAACAATTATACAAAAAGGGGGAACTGAGCAAATATATTTTTGCAAAGTACCTTAAGTAGTTTTATCTAATATAAATTTTATATAAAATATATACAATATTAATAACTAGCTATATGAAATAATGCTGGTTTAAAAGTATAGTATAATGTTGCATGCAGCATTTTCATGTGATGTTGCAGTCTATCAAAATGCAACAAACACAGGAAAAAAAACGCAAACCCTGCTGTTTTATTCTTTTTGATCCATATTATAAATTATCAACATGATGATTTCTATTTGTGTGGTGGTTGGTTGGTTGGTAAGTCGGTCGGTTGGTTGGTGCAAATTATAATTTCATTTATTTTTTTTAACTTCTGACACGTGTGTCTTAAGCAGCAACAAGTATTGCATTAAATATTTTACATTTTTTTTTAATTAACAGGGTGACCCAAAAGAATTTGTACAGTTTGTATATTTAAATATACAATGAATATTTTATGAGATCAGAAAAGATCCTTATCGTAACTTAATATCCTGATGGCAGGTTAGGTGTAAGATGGCTGCTTAAGATTAAATCACAATAAACAAACATTAAAAAATCTTAACTAATGATTTAAATCCGTCCTTATATGGAGTTCACACTAGCGACTCTAAACATGTCATGAGTGTTCAAGCGATAAACGATCAAAATTTGACTTGTTTCCCCATACATTTGGTTGTTCAGCTAAACAATCAAATTCGACTAGTTTCCCTGTTGAACATTTCGCTAAACATTTCAAAGGCAGGGTTCGGTATATTTCCTTTTAATTTTTCTCTATTCTATGCCAAAAAAAAAAGATTTCATAGCAACCAGCTTCTGTATCGGTCCACCATTTTCGTAGCAAAACATTGGAAAATTGAGAAATTATAAATATTTAAAAAACTAATAAAAACTACTGAAAAATCAGAAAAAAGTGTGTGTTTTATTTATAATTATATTGGAAAAGCTGCACTAATAGTTAATTTTGCCTTCCATCGCAGTATAAATATGCAAACAGCTTCGGACAGGTCCGGAACAAAAAACAGAAAAATATTCCTAGTTACTTGGAATGAGTCAATAAAAAGGTGTTCCGTGTAGTGGTGTTATGTAAATGTTATCAAAAAATTAAATATCTTGTCGTCCGCCAAAGTTTAAAAGGTTTTTAGAAATATTTTTTTCAGAATTAGGTTATGTGCGTTTGTTTACAAACGTTAAACACTCAGCGTTAAACGCGCAAAATGTAGTGTGAACGATTTTGTTTACTTTTTTAAACAAGTGGCTTAAACGAGTACACATTCTCTAGTGTGAACTCCATATTAGGATCCCTTAAAAAAAAAATCGTTAAAAAAATAACATGATCACAAAAATTATCACAAATCTGGGTCTCCAAACTTTTCCATTGCATCAGGTTTTTGAAAAAATTTAGGTCAAAGTTCAAAAAAATCGCTGTTTTGGGCATTTTTGACAACTCATAGCAGATGAACGCGATGTGTTAGAGATTTAAAAAAAAGTGAGAGGGTTTAGTTTCAACATTGCTCTTAAGGACGCTGAACTCATTTGGACAACCGTTATAACCCTTAGGGCACCAATTGTCTCTTAATGATAACTTATTCCCAAAAAAAAAAGTTTTTTGCGCTACACATCATGTAAAAAAAACTGTATGCGAATGGAACGCCAGCTTATATACATGGTTACAATTATTCTTCTAGTCACAAATCTGGTCTTCAAAATCATTCCTTACATCAGGATTTTGAAAAATTTGAAATACAAAAAAATCGCGTTTTCAGACATATTTGACAGCTAATATCGAATGAACCCGATCTGCTGACGACTTAAAAGTAAGTCAAGGATAAAGCTTAAACATGTCTCTTTAAGATGTTTAGCTCATTTGATCAGTCGATTTAACCGTTTGAGCACCAATTGTCTTTTACTAACGTATTTTCCCCAAAAAAAAAAGTTTGTTTTTCGATAAGACATCATTGAAAGGCAATTGGTGCCCAAAGGGTTAAGGCGACTGACCAAATGAGTTCTTTAAAATTAATGTTTAAGCTTTACCCTTGACTTATTTTGAAGTCGCCATCACATCGAGCTCATCCGCTATGAGTTTCCAAAAATGCCCAAAACAGCGATTTTATTGAACTTTGACCTCAATTTTCTCAAAAACTTGATCAGATGGAAAAGTTTGAAGACAGGATTTTTGACCAGCAAAACTATTTTAATCAAATGTATAAGATTGCGTCCCAGTCGCATTTTCGATGTTTAGTAGTGTAATTAGATCAAGGATATGTATACTTATTGGGAATTGGGATCCTATACCGATAATGATCGATGCAGGGATGGAAAATCGGAATTTTGAAATGGTACTGAAACTCAACCAAAAAAGTACTTTTTCGCATTCGACGGTACTAAAACTAATAAACTCTATATAAAAGTTCTTAAATTGATGACATTGTTATCCATTTATTAATTTTTTTTGTGAAAAACGCAAAATCAAAAATTTCTCATTTTTCCAATGAAAATCGGTGAATTTTTAGGAATTCTTTTAGATTTGGTTGAACAAATGTATGAAAACGTCTGGTATAGAAAAGTTAATAAATCAGTCGCGGGGGCACTATGGGAGATTAGAGAGTGAAAAAGTTTAAAAAAACAAGTTTAACAAGTAAAAAAGTTAAATTCGGCCTTGCCGAATGTAGTGATACCCTCCACAAATTCAAAAAGATTATTGCAAAAAACTTCATTTAAAAGGAAATTACTTTTGAAAAAAAAATTTCCGCGAAAAAAAATTTCGGTAAAAAAAATCCGCGATTTTTTTCTTTTTTTGTCAAAAAATTTGTTCGTACTTGTTTAAATACCATTTGGTGTTCAATTATGTTCACATATGCCAACCAGAAGCCGAATTAAAGCATTTTGTATTTTTAGGTTATGTTGAATGTACTGAATTTTTTGAGGTGTGCTTACATTTTCGTTCATAACTTTTGAACCGCTGAACCGATATCGCTCATATGCAATACCAAACTTCTCGGGAGAACTTCCAATAAATATGTTAAGTTTCAGTCATCTCTGTGCAATATTTTGTCCGCGACAGCATTTTCAACAGACAGACAGACGGACAGACGGACAGACGGACAGACGGACATCGCTAGAATGTCTTAAAATCGATCGGGCATCATGAATATATATACTTTATTGGGTCCCAGATCGATATTTCGATGAATTACAAACAGAATGACAAACTTATATATACCCTCTATCACTAAGTGGAGGGTATAAAAAAGTACTAAAATACTAACTTTTCCATACCTGGTTCGATGGATTGTCAGAACCTGAGGAAATTTCTTCAAGGAGTCACAATGTGAATTTACTCACAGACACATTTTTCAGCTGGATTTATCTTCTCTATGTACATTGTTGTTTTAATAACACTGTTCTCGTTGTTTTAATAACACTATGCTCGAATTTGACACTTTTTTTTTACACAAGCTGGGCACTAAGGGTGGGATAGTGTTGTGTGAGATTTGGAAACGCTAGAACCCCTCATTTTGTGAGGTTCGTAAAAAAGTGTATGAGCCAAAAAATGGGGGAGGTAGGATAGGATCTAGGGGTCGCTCATCGGGGTCAAAGTTAGGCATAGAGAGAAAAAAATTCACAAAAAGCCGTACAACTTTCCTGGTTTTGCTCCAAGAGGGGTCAAATGTGAGATCGACCTCCATTATTTTTCCCCCCAAACACATTTCCCAAACATACCTAAGCCCTATCTCCACTCCCTAAGGGGGCTCCCATACAAAGGTTCAATTTTTAAAAATATTTGATCCTACCTCTTTAACTGTCCTAGAAATGACCCTAGAGAAATCAAATGTATGACCAACCCCGAATATTATTTCAACCCCAACATTTTCTTAGAACATACCTACCCTCTATCAGTGTTGGTATTTCAGAATTTTCAATTAGTGCCAAGTTGAAGGATAAAAAGGGCCAAAATGGGTTGAAAAGGGCCAAGAAATCAATAATTTTCTTATTAAATATCACGCAACTTATTCCTTTTTTTAATTGCCAGTTTTGACAGTAAAATTGTTCCTGCGGGAAAAGTGACCAGCTTAGGACCAGTTCTAGAGTGGTACATTTGTATGAAAGGACGTGTTTAATATTAACACCTTGCGACATGCCCCATAACTGGTCGCGAACTGGTATTTTAGATTCTTGTGTTCTATGACCAGTCCGGTTGGAATAATCCATAGGATGGGTTTTTCGGATCAGTTGTTCCTGTAGGACCAATTGACTTCCCACAGAAATTTTGTTACCATTTACTTTGAAATCATATATTTAAAGAAAACAAAAACTTGCATAGTTGCAATAAATGGTAGGATTCTTAAAAGGGGAAAAAGTAATACTCTTTGCCTTTTTTGTAATAATTAAATTTAAGTAAAAATATTTTTTTTTTAAATTTTGACAATATTTGCAGAGAATGAAAAAGGGCCAAAACTGTTTTTTGTGGTGCCACAGACCATTCAATAGTGCCAAAAATGGCACTATTGTGCCACATTTCCCAACCGTGCCCTCTATCTTCAACCCTTAGGGTGGTCCCCATACATTTTTTTTTATTTTTTCTTATTTTGTTTTATTAAATCAGCTCCTACCGGTCCAACGGTGCTTGCTAGAGGGGTCATTGGCAAGACAGACCCCCATTTATTTTTAGCCCTCAACATTTCATCTGAACATACTAACTCCCTATCTCCAATTCCTAAAGTGTCTCCCACACAAAATGACATTTTTATTAAATTTGCTCCCACCGCTCTAACTGGCGCAGGGATGACCCTAGAGAATTCAAATGTATGACTGACCCCCAATATTTTTTCCGCCCCAACATTTTCCCCAAACAAACCTAACCTCTACTTTTAAGCCTTAAGGGGGTCCCCACACATTTTTTATTTTTTTTTTTTAAATCAGATCTTATACTGACCCCCAATACTTTTTTAGCCCCAACATTTTCCCCAAACAAACCTACCCCTTATTTTTAAGCCTTAAGGAGGTCACCACACATTTTTTATTTTTTATAATTTTTATTTATAAAATCAGCTCTTACCGCTCCCATGGTGCCTCTTAGAAACGGGAAATGCAGACTGACCCCCAATAATTTTTGCTCCCTACTTTTTGTCCCAACATACCTACGCCGTATTTCCACTTTGTTAGGTTAATACTTGTTCCTCTCCATTACTGCACAACACGTTGTTATAGTCCTCTATTAATTTTACGCCTCTTTCGGCAGCGTCGTGTAATTGAAGTAATATTTGCAGCGATTGCTGGTAGTCCTCGCAATTTTCCCAAGTGTTTGGACCGGAACCAATGAAATTTGTTGTTAATCCGAAGCGTGAAAAAATTTTGGTGTTTCAGCTGTGACGTAGTGGCTTAAATCATTCTTTATATTATGTGTTCTGGATTTACTTGTTTCGATACGATGTCAATTATGTTCACACCTTCGAATCCAACAACGTTTCCTGGATGACCACGATCTTTGTTGCCACTTTCACCGCTATCCCCCGAGTCATAATCTTCCCCGATATCATCGTTTTATTTTTATTCGCTGTCAGATAACTCTTCCTCCTTGCATTTGCCATTTCTCATTTTATTTCACAAGAGATATTCGGATCAAATAGTGCAACAGCTTTACCACTGAGATACCAATCGTTGAGACATCTTATTAATTGAAGCATAATTAGCAATCGCTCTAAAAAAATTCAAATCATTATTTGGAGGTTCTATTGCTTTAGTGGCGCTAAACCAAAATTTCACGTAAATTGGCAATATATGCCCTTTGCCATCCATCGAGCATGACAGGAAGCACCATTGGACCGGTAGCAGCGGATTTAATAGAACAAATTAAGAAAAAATAAAAAAAAAATGTATGGGGACCACCCTAAAGGTTGAAGATAGAGGGTAGGAATGTTCTTAGAAAATGTTGGGGTTAAAAAAATATTGGGGGTCGGTATACATTTGATTCCTCTAGGGTCATTTCTGGGACAGTTAAAGAGGTAGGAGCAAATATTTTTAAAAATTGAACCTTTGTATGGGAGCCCCTTAGGAAGTGGAGATAGCGCTTAGGTATGTTTGGGAAAAGTGTTTGGGGGGAAAAAATAATGGAGGTCGGTCTCACATTTGACCCCCCTTGGGGCAAAACCAGGAGAGCTGTAGGGCTTTTTGTGGAGTTTTTCCTCCCTATGCCCAACTTTGACCCCGATTTTTCCGCGAAATTTTTATTTTAATTTTTTTTTTATTTTGCTATTAATTAATGAAAATGAGTAGAATACGAAAGATTACAGACACAAAACTTGTCGAAAAAAAAAAATTTCGAGGCTTTTTTTTCACGGAAAATTTTTTTTGCATTTCCTAAATTTATGTATATTTAAAAACAATCCCAAAAGCATAAAAATTTAATTTTTGTAGTACCTTGGCTTTACAAATTTAAATCGCGAATATCGCGAATACGAGCGCAAACTTCGAAAAACGGTTAACACCATTGAATTCAGCGTACCCGGATTAGCTTTACCAGCAGGGTGCCCAGCTTGTTAATTTTTGCGAGTAGCACAGTGTAACCATTTATTTGTGTGCTCATTACTATGGGTCATCCTGTTAAGTCGATTCTATTGCATTCGGTTCGTATATGTACGAAGATAGATCTAGAAGTATGTATTGGTGTTTTGTTGTAACTAATATGCAGAAAATTTGTGTATTTTACCTGTATATATTTATGAAATATTAATGTTGATTGTTCGCCGTCTAACTGCCTGCCACCACTGAACTGAGAAGAACTGATAAGGAAGGCATCCCTAATGATATAAAACGATTTTTAGTGAAATTTACTTATGCAGCAAATAGCCAGGATTTACATGGAATTCATATACGGGAAAATTTACATGAATAGTGCGGCAATGATTGCATACTGTTTTGAAACAAAGAAATTAAGTTGTAAACAATTGTAAAGTTTAGCTGTACATAGAAAGAATTTGAAACTAATTTCAATCAACAAAAACGCGAATTCAATAAATTTTTTTCATTGAAATTCCTCCAATTAAGAAAATTTTTATACCAATCATCAAATTGTAGGTAATTGATTGAAAATTTTTTCAATCAAACATTTTTTTTGATTTTGAATAAAAATTTGATCATTTTTTTATTTATAGTTAATCAAAATAATGATTGGTTTAACGAATGAATTGTAAGCTTATGACAAAATTATCAAAAAATTAATCTTTTTTGCTTTCTAATATGTTGCCAACAATAAAAATAAAGTAAAACCCGATTATTTTTGAATTAATCTATTCAAATAAATTAAAGCGAAAAAAATCTGGTATGTTGAAAATATGTAATTAAAAGAAAATAACAAAAATTTTAATCAAAACTTTGTTGATCAATAGATTTAATTGAAAATGTTTAGCCAGTAATTTTTTGTGTTAAGGAAGCAAAAAGTCGGTTAGTTTCCTTGGTCTTAACTGAATATCTGTTATCCCCACCAAAAAAAGTCTTTAAATGCAAAACAAATATTTAATTGATATAATAATAATTTGGTTGTAAAAATCACCTTGTGTTTAACAAAAACTAAAGTTTAAATTTTAGGTTGTCAAAGCTGAGATTCGAACTCAGAACCTCTAGGATCACATTTGAGCAACAACGACAATTGACAGAGAAAAACTAAACATAAAGTAATGGCAATTTGATATAGCTATACAGATATTTGATAAATATCTTTTAGCATACTTTCCCCTTATGTTTGTAGTTAGCTTGAGTTTTGACTTCAGGTTGTTGTTTTTTATTTATGCGAGGAGGTTACAGACGTAATAAAATAGCATTTGTTTTAGTTTTCAAACCTACATTAAATTAATAAATTTAAACTAGCGCATCACTTTATGAATTAATTAATTATGAATATGTGCAGAATAAAAAAAACTGCATGTAGGGAGTTTTTTCATAATTTTCTTTTAAACTGCACTAAAAAAAAAAAACACCAGCCAGCCAAATTATGCTGGGGGAGCGAGAAAAACCAGTCAAGTGTTTAACACAACTTGGTACTTCTGCTTTTTAGTTTTTTTTTTTTTTTTTTTTTGATAAATGGTTAAGTATCCTATTAGCATAATCAACGTCATCGCACCTTGAACAATCAACAGCAATCATTGATGGGTAATTTTGTGTATTGTTGGTTGGAATTATGCGAAATAACAGAGGAGCAGGTGTTAAAAAAATATTTATTAAAAATTTATTAAATGAATTGAAATATTTAGAGAGCTGAATTTATTGATTGACTTTTGAGACAAAAAACACGATAGGTTGAACAAATCGGAAGGACCTAAACTTTAAACGGGGCATGCCAAATCGAACACTTTCGGACCCGACTCCCTTTGATTTATTTGATTTTTGAATATGTTGTACGTATTAATGGCGATTTTTTCAAAAAAATTAGGAAATTGAAAATTTTTAACTAACAAGGGAAGTCTCCCTAGTGTTACCCGCGGATCTTTATGGAATTGGTTTTTTTGTAGATCAGAAAAAATAAAGGGACACGTATTTTTTTTAGCGGCCCAAATTCATATTTAGGGGGTAAAAAAGAGGGGGGAAGACAAGGCCATTTTTCAGTTTTTTTCGTTTGTCTCCTATATTATGCAAAGAAACCTAGTCATGTTACATACCAAATCAAGAACGTGTCCAAACATGCACAACTTTTTGTCATATTGAGTAAAATACCAAAATTTAGGACATTTTTGTTAATATGTCGAAAAATATTAACTTCTTTGGCCCGTTGTTAGCACCACGAGATATGTATTTTTAATACCTTTAATCCGATACCACACATGCCTATATTAATTTTATTTAAGTAGGCGTAAATCGTAAAAAACTGAAAAAGGTCAATTTCCCCCCATACAAATCGACCCCCCTAAAAATGAGTTTGGGCCGCTAAAAAAAAAATACGTGTCGAATTAATTTTCGTTCTTAACAACATATCCAAATTTCAAGAAGATCGGAGGGTGACACCAGTGAGACTTCCCTTGTAAGTTTGACCAGTAAAAAATATCGATCTTACAAAAAGTTGGACAGCATTTTTTTGATATTTAAATGTAGTTTTAGAAAAAAAATATGAAAAAATTATTCAAAGTAACTAGCACATGTTTTTTAACGTTTAAAAATTAAAATCGACTTTTTGAAAAAGCTTTGGAGCTTTTTTTTTACTATTTATTTAATAGTGCTCCAAAAAAATTAGTTGTTCCCTAACCAGGAAAGGTTCGTACCCCACTATTTAATTTTCATATATAAACTTTGAGTAGCTGTATTTCGCCCAAATATTAACCGATTTTAATGCGTATACACTCATTTGAAAGGTAATTTTATTCCCTTCAAGAATCATTAATTAAAGATAATATTTTTAAAAAATTTGCTTTGTTAAAAAACAATAGCTTCATCTACTCAAAATTAACTACTTATTATTTTGACCATCGTCGCTGCTCCGTCGTAATTTGGTATGTGTTTTTAATGAAGTTTTCAGGAGAGCAAAAAAACCGTTTTATTTTGCCATTTTGCCATATTTTATAAAATTCAAGCGTCTTTAAAATAGATAAAGATGTTTTATAGATGTGTACCACAAAAAAAAGAATGATTTTTTAGCTAAAACGAAGATATTAACGAATTACATAAAAAACTACACATAACACATTTTGTTGGAACATTTTTGGTATTAATTATTTTATTTTTGGACATTTTTATACACATGACCGTTTTTGTTCATAGAACTTAAGTTATAAAATTTAACAATAGTGCAAAAAATTGTCATATTCATTAAAGTTATAGTAAATACACTTTTAAATCTCATATTTTGTACAAATCTGCATCCAAGTGCTGTTGCTTCAATGAATTTTGTTTTTTTTAGCGAAAAAATTTTACCCAAAAAAATGTTCCTGAAATTTGTGCCATGAGATCTGACCATCATTTCTAAATAATTGGGCATGCTTATTTCAATGGTGAAGTCCGTTTTTGAATTAATGGAACAGTTTTCATGGAAATCATCGTTAAAGTTATGCACATTTTGTTGCAGTTTTTTTTATTAAAAAAATTCTTCTTTTACAAATGCAAATTTGTTTGGTATGGGAAATGGGAATTAGACTCATAACGATATGATAGTACAAATTTGGATAAAAGTGTGTGCGTTAAAATGTTGAAAATCGCGATTTTTCTCATATTTTAATGATTTTGCGTTTTTTTTGCAACCCTATAATTAATTTTCCGAATTGATTTCATGTGTATGAAAAGACTAATGTATGTAATTAATTTCTGCAAAAAAACTTTTTAGATACACATAACCTTTTTTGAAAATCGCGAAAAATCGTTTTTTTATAATGGCAGCATCCCTTTAAAATGTGATCTCATGCTTCATTTTTTAGTACGGTATGTAAGCATGCCTAGAACCGTTATGTTAAAAATTTTAAGCAAAAATGTTTATATTTGCAAAAGTTTTCTTAACAAAAACTGGTTTTTAACTACACATACCACTTTTTTTTGGAACATTTTCATATGGATTTCACATAGCTACTTTTGCTAACTTCCAAACCATTCAAGATATCGCTAAACGGTTTAGTGGGCAGACGGATGCCCTATAGAGGTTTCATATTATGCAATAAAAAAAAAATCCAAAAATGTCACATACCAAATCACGACGGAGCAGCGACGCCATTTTAAGTTCGTACTGCATATAAAAGATTATTTACATAAATACTGCTTTGTTTTGCTTATGAAGAGTAGATCAATCTTCATGTCGATAGGCGCAGTATAAGGTTTGAATTTGGACCAATGGTATCTTGGGAAAATTTTCTTAGAATTTCGCGTAGATTTTGTTTTTTTGTTTATTTTGGGCCATTCAAATCGGCATGTCCAATTAAATATGGTAGGGGAACCCCTAATGAAATCAGTTGAAAACGTGATATCTTTTGGGGAATCACCATCCAATAAGAGTCCATATTTTTAAAATCAGCAAAAAAAGGTTCGGAACAAACAAAATTAGTGTCCTAAACTATACCTCATCATGTCCGAACTTAAATCCGATTGATTTGGTGTTGGCGATTATGAATGGCGCTTAAAAACGACCGCCAATCACATATTTGTGGATGGAAAGTAAAAATACATGAAATATGGGATTCCATCACCACTAGTAAGTGTAAAACTTTAATAAGTTCGATAAATAATCGAATTAAAGCCGTTATTTAATCCAAGGGTTACGTCACAAAAAATTTATTAATCTTTAATATGCAGTACGAACTTAAAATGGTCAAAATAAAAAGTAGTTAATTTTGTGTACATGAAGCTATTGTTTTGTAACAAAGCTAATTTTTTAAAAATATTATCTTCAATTAATGATTCTTGAAGGGAATAAAACTACCTTTCAAATGAGTGTATAAGCATTAAAATCGGTTAATATTTGGGCGAAATACAGCTACTCAAAGTTTATATATGAAAATTAAATAATGGGGAACGAACCTTTCCTGGTTTGGGTAGTATATTGACCACAAGTCCACCTAGATAAATATTTTTGGATTTAGAAATACGTCTCACAAAATTTTAGGATAATCGGATATGGGTAAGGTGTGCCGCATCGGTTATGAAGTTAAAAAACGAATTATACTGGGGAAAATTATATTTTTTTTAGTGTTTATAAACCGGTTAACCGAAAAACCGGTTTTTTCAAAAAATTTCGGATTTTTGGCAAACCGGTTAACCGGAATTGAAAATTTCCGATGCACCGAAAACCGTTTTTTTTTCTGTCGGTTAACCGGTTTTTTTAATACATTCAAAACGGAATATTTTTGCAAATATTAAGGGTTTACACCAATTTTTGTATGATATTTTAAAAATTTCGTTGAAAACACCTTGAAAATCCGTAAGAAAGAAAGTCTAAAATATTTTTTGCCTGCAAGAAACAATTTTCCAAATACGTATTTGATTCCGAATCTGATAAACATTTAAAATGCTCCCCGTTGTAAGCTCTTTTTTGACACTTTCATGAAAAACCTAATAAGTGACTGTTATCCAGATAGTAAAATTCCTGTGAATGACGAAAATGTCAATAAAATATAGAGTAACATTTGCGAACCTTGCTGAAAGAAACAAATATGTCAACTTAAGCCATATTCGCTTTATTCTTGAAAAAAAAAAATATTTTTTAGATTTGGAAACCGGTTTTCCAAAATGTCGGTTTTTTATAAACACTAATTTTTATTAATTTTCTCAATTTCGTCGATATTTTGAATTAAGTTTGAATTCAAATAATAACAGAATTATGATTTGGAGTAAAATACCTTTATAATAAGGTACTAAAACTAAAATCGGTTAAAAATCAGCCAAGTTATTACAACTTCCCCAGGCATCTAACGTGTGGAATACCACTTGATTAAGGAATACGACGAGTCCCATTTTTCAAATTTTATTGAAATTATCTAATCAAAGGGCGCTACGGGTTAAAATTATTGAAATAAAATTAAAATTATAAATGAAAGATAGTCTCAAGCTCTATGAAAGGGTCAAGGAAAAGAACATTCGAGATTTTTTTTTTTTAATTTCTTAAACGTAGGAAAAAACGTAATTTTTAGCAAATTTTAAACAGCGATATCTTGAAAACAGTTTGACCGATTTTTATTTTTTTTATATAGTTGTGTTCAGCGCATAAAAATAATAAATATAATCAGTTGCAAGACATTTTTTGGCGCCGAGCGACACGGTGTAATATAATCCGATTGGCGCACAGTGGAAGATGGACGCGCATCGTAACAAAATCAAAATTGTCAGCGATTTGATCGGTTGAACATGGGTTTGATAAAAGACATCCTTGGGGATAGAAAACCATTCATAAAATATTTATATGTCATTTACTTTGACCAGGGCGTCTCTCCAAAGTCCAAACATTTTCAGGTTTTTTTAAAAAATGAAAATTTTTTGGAAACCTTTTTTAAATGATTGAGTAAAACTATTTCTAAGAAAGCTAACATCCTGAAATTTTAACACAGCTTTGAAAATATATGTAACTAATTAAAACTGCCCTTATAAGCTAAAATTTTAAAACGCGTTATTCGTTAATTGACTGCCAAATGTTGTCATTTTTTAAGAAATGTGTAAAAAAGACTCTTAATTATAGACTGCATCTTTTGTGGAACCTTGTGGATACAGACAAATTCAATATGGGGTGAAACTAGAGGTATTTATCTAAACGAGGAACTTTATTTCGTCTGCAGTAACTTGCAGTTAAATTCAGGATAAGGCTCCAAAGTAGGGTCCATAAAAAGAAAAAAAAAAACTTATATATATTATTATTTTTTTAAATTTTTATTTTTCGAAATTATTAAATATCAGTTTCAACCTATTTAGATATTTACAAAAAAAATTGGTGATGCTGCATAGGCTTGAGAAACTAACTAAATACCCAGCAAAATTTGGCAATACTAGTAATGGGATTTGTAATCCGGAACAAATGTTAATAAGTAGTTACTTGTTGAAACACTAATTATTTTAACAAGGGCGTGAGACAAAAATAAATAGTGATGAAAATTAAGATAAATAAGTACTTATTGTTAGTTCGACACAGCAAAACTTATAATCTCAATGTATGGATGGCTGACAATGAGTCCTACACTCAAAAAATTATGTAGGTAAATTCCAGTGAATATTCACTTAAAACAAATGAAATTTTATTTAAAAACCATTCCACTGTTTTTTCATTTAAAATAAAAACACATTACAGTCAATTTTAAATGTTAATTTAATGACTAACCAAAACATTAAAAAACTAGTGGATATTCAGTTATTTTGTATTGAAAAACAGTAAAACTATAGAAGAATTTTTTTACTGCCGAAATTGAATGTAACAGAGAATTCGGTTTTAAGACAGTAAATTATATTTTTTTAAACTACAGAAATAGTAAAAAAATTTAAGCCTTTATAAAATAAGTAATTTTTCTTTTAAAATAACTTTACTGATTACTTTTTAAAATAACCTACAAACAGTTAATGACATAATTTTCTTAGTGTACTGTACATAAGGTCCACGGAAGTGAGATTATTCAAAATTCGGTGTTACCAGTTGGTAATAAAAATATTTTGAACTATAAAGGCAATTCATTAACTAACTTATACAATTTAAATATTAGGTCAGTTATCAGAAGAATCGTTAGAAAGGTCGCATAAATATTTTAAGATTTACAAAAGCAATTTTAGCAGAAAAAATTCAAGAATAAACAATCTAAAAGATATTTTTCAAAAATTTATGGTAGAATCAGATCCAAAAATTTCCATTTTACGTGAAGAAACATCGAACTTCGTAAAAAAGGTTCCTTATCCAAAGGAACTATTGCAAATAATACAAAAGAACTATTTTTTTTTTATTTTATTTATTACGATATTGCATTATCGTGTCTATGTTAATTTGTTTTTTAATGTTCTAATCCTGTTATTATTCATTTTTGGTTTATTACTACTATTTATTTATTATAAATCGATAAAATAAAATTGATAAAAAAGTCATACGTGCCGGATATTTTAGTGTAGGGTTAAATTTATCTTTTTTGTGCAATTTTAAATTGGTTTGATACAAGCAATTCCACTTATATATTTATATTGTCAGATTTGTTAACTAAAAAAGTCAATACATTTAGTCATAATTTAACTCAATTTTTTATATGTATTTTAACTAATAATGATTAATGATGTATATTTACTCTATTCGAACGACATTCAGTAATAATATATCAAAAATGTCAATGATCTTAACATTTTTTTAGCAATTGTTCATATCAATAAATTAACCAACTTTGCATTCAATTTATATGTAGGGTGCAAGGAGGACAACAAACTTTATTCACAGTTTTAATTGCTTAAGGTCCCATGTTTTTAGAATGCCTAATTTTGTTTTACAACTCCTAACCGTTTAGAAGATGTAGTCAAAAAACTTCGATGCGCGTGTTTTCCATACAAACCGTCCACTGTGTGGCGTCAAATTTGTACCACATAAGTTTTAGGCCTAAAAGAATAAAAACTTTCCGCGCCGTTCAAAATCGGAAAAAAAAATTTCAATACACTCAAAAAAAAAACTGTAATGTTTGCAAAAAAAGCTTGCAAACCTACAAGAAAATTTGCTGATTTTGAACCCACAATTTTTTTGGTAAAGTTAGCAAAAATGTTTTGCCAAAAATTAGTTAACTGAATTTTTTTTTTTTTTTTTTTATTTCAACTTACAAGGGAAGTATCTCAACCCTTATGAACCGATTTGTCTAAAACTTAAAATATATATTAAAGAGACGATTTTAAGGTTGGGGTGTCCCGGCTTATCGGCCATATCAGTGTTTCAAAATTTCGTTGTCCCCTTATGAAGCAATGTGGACCTCCGGGAAAATTTCGATAACTCCCGAACTAACAGGAATATCCTCTAGAGCAAAAATACGTGTCGACTTAAATTTAATAAAGATTATTTGGTATTCATATGAACATCGTAGCTCTATGTCTTCATCTAAATACCCCTCAAAATTTACACATTTTCATGAGAAAAGTATTTAACGAAGCCAAACTTTTACAAGGTTGTGCCACCGTTGGAAAGGCATTAAAAAAACCATTCCTCTCATATGTAAACATCATACAGTTTCTTAGAAAGAAATGGCTGAAAAATCCAAAAAACAGTTTTTTCGCCATTTTTTGACCCATGTTTTGAACCCCTAAATCCCCGATATGGCCGATAAGCCGAGACACCCCAACCTTAGAATTGTCTCTTTTATATATATTTTACGTTTCATGCAAATCGGTTCATAAGGGTTGAGATACTTCCCTTGTTAGTTCATACACATTAGACTGCCCAGAAAAAAAGCGAAGTTTTTATTTTCTTGGGGGATACCTGCAAATTTTGTTCCTTTTTGTGCAAAAAAATTTCGGTTTTTTTTTGGGATTTTTAAAATAATATCTAGAGGTCGCGATCTCGCGTTTTATAACGATTTATTTTTTTTGAGTTTTTTATTATTTTAAATTGTTAAATATGATTAATATGATTAAATATTAATAATTTCAGACAAAAAAAAAATTAAATTAAAAATTAAATATCGCTCATTCCATGAGATGTCTCCCAGCATCTAATCAAATGTTCCTTAATTTATTTGAAATTTTGCACACATGAACACTATGAAGCCATTAAAATAAATCAGTTGTTAGTTCCGAGAAAATCCGTGAATTCGCGAATATATTCGCGTTCGCGAATTCGTGGATTTTCGCGAAACTAAAAACGAATT
Source organism: Pegoplata infirma (assembly GCA_963921195.1). Taxonomy (NCBI): domain Eukaryota; kingdom Metazoa; phylum Arthropoda; class Insecta; order Diptera; family Anthomyiidae; genus Pegoplata; species Pegoplata infirma. The sequence goes on along the minus strand of OY992538.1, from coordinate 175,722,730 downwards.
TATTTTAATTGCTCCATAGTGTACCTGTGTGCGAAATTTCAAATAAATTAAAGAACATTTGATTAGATGCTGGGAGACATCTCATGGAATGAGCGATATTTAATTTTTAATTTAATTTTTTTTTTGTCTGAAATTATTAATATTTTATCATATTAATCATATTTAACAATTTAAAATAATAAAAAACTCAAAAAAAATAAATCGTTATAAAACGCGAGATCGCGACCTCTAGATATTATTTTAAAAATCCCAAAAAAAAACCGAAATTTTTTTGCACTAAAAGGAACAAAATTCGCAGGTATCCCCCAAGAAAATAACAACTTGGTTTTTTTCTGGGCAGTCTAATACACATCATACATGGGACTATTAAAATAAATGGACTAATTAATTGACGATTTCATTGGCATTATATTGAAACTAATGCCAATGAAATTTTTAGCATTGGCATTGTTTTAATCAATGACAATGCCCGTTAAGGAATTAGTAGCATTAGTAATGCCAATTATGAAAAATTTCATTGGCATTAATAAATGCCTTAATGAAAACAAAGCATTAGCAATATTAAAAGTCGTATTTCCGTCAGCGAGTTGTGAAATTTTTTTTGGTTAAAACTTAAAATGGCTATATCTCGGAAACTAAGCCAGATAGAGCAAAATGGGGGGGATTTTTGGTTCTTAGAATCTCCATAGTTTCGCCGGTCCTCTTCACATGTGTGGACCCTAATAGGTCCAAATTGGCACTCCCGAAAATTAAAGATTCACATACCTTTAGCATTATCTTGCTTATTTTTCCAGGTACTGCAATTTAGGGGCCCAATAGGGTCTTGAGAATTTTAGAAACTGAATAACTAACTATTGCTCTGAGGGGTTTCTAGTATTGGCGAGTTCTAGAAACCAAGAGCTACAAAAATGCTTTTGGACTTTTTGTTGTGTCACCAATATTTTCCGAGATATAAGCATTTTTAAATTTTCCGGAATCCCAAATTTTTTGGATTCAAAGTTAGGACCCATTGGGGTCCACACATGTGAAGAGGACCCGCGAAAGGATGGAACCAAAAATGCACTCCATTTTGCTCTATCTGGCTTAGTTTTCGAGATATCGCCATTTTAAGTTTTAAAAAAAATATATATTTATTGTAAAAAATTTCATTGGCAATAAATGCTAATGCTTTTTTTTGCATTGGCATTAGATCCAACTAATGCCAATGAAAATTCAATGCCAATTAAAAATTCCCATGTATGATACACATTTGAGGACCCCATTGGGTTCGGACCCCGATGTGGTAGACCTAATTGGGTTACTTAAAAATCGTCATAGTTTTGATCCAAAATTTGTGTCCGTTTCGCTCTACCTTGCTTAGTTTTTGAGATACGTGATTTTAGGGGACCACTGGGGTTTTGAGAATTAAAAAACTCGATAACTTCAAAAATATTACTCGGAGAGCTTTTGTCTTGTTCTACGTGTTGAGAGCTACAAAAATATACTACGATACTACGGAGAACCCGAGGACGATCTCCTTTAGTTTTTCCATTTTTTTATTTTTGCCATATCAGGATAAAAGGATGTGAATAAAAATTTTGGGTATTGAAGGCTACATTTTTGAAAGGACGAAGGCAAGTCTTTTTTCCTGATATGTAAATTTCAACAAAATATATTGATAAAGTTTGCAAATGACTATATTCACATCTTTTTATCCTGATATGGCAAAATAAAAAAATTTAAGAATTAGGGGAAATCCTCCTCTTTCATTTGCCATCACAAGTGTCATCCTGGGACAAGTACAAATATTTTAAAATATTTTACAAACTTTGAAGTCCTTAAAAAAAAAAACAGGATCCCGAAATGAGAAACTGTAAATGCAGTTTTACTACATTTAGTCTCTAGTTTCAAATGTATACTATCCAATTCGTGTTTAACGACTTTTTTCATTTTTGTCGGACGGTGTAATCCGATTGGCTTCAGATTTGACCACATAAGTTTGAGGCCTCAGAGAATAAAAATTTGCAGCGACGTTCAAAATTGTAAAGATTAAGCGTTATTTTAATTTAATTGTTTAAGTCATTCTAAACAGTTTTTGTGAAGAACTTAAACGGAGAAAATTAAATCCTGATTTTTTTATTATCCAGTATTTAATATAACCGGCAACAAAGCTTTGGGAGGGCTTAATTAATATAATTTTATGATTTGTTTATTTCTAATCCCCTTGGTCG
>OY992538.1:175590216-175720320 GCA_963921195.1 Pegoplata infirma | reverse complement strand
ATGTTTTTACACCCTCCAACTACAGTATGGGGGTTTACTCACTTTGTCATTCCGTGTGTAACGCATCGAAATATCGGTCGGGGACCCCATAAAGTATATATATTATTGATCAGTGATCGATTCTAAGACATTTTAGCGATGTCCGTCCGTCCGTCCGTCCGTCCGTCCGTCTGTCTGTCTGTCTGTCTGTCTGTCTGTCTGTCTGTCTGTCTGTCTGTCTGTCTGTCTGTCTGTCTGTCTGTCTGTCTGTCTGTCTGTCTGTCTGTCTGTCTGTCTGTCTGTCTGTCTGTCTGTCTGTCTGTCTGTCTGTCTGTCTGTCTGTCTGTCTGTCTGTCTGTCTGTCTGTCTGTCTGTCTGTCTGTCTGTCTGTCTGTCTGTCTGTCTGTCTGTCTGTCTGTCTGTCTGTCTGTCTGTCTGTCTGTCTGTCTGTCTGTCTGTCTGTCTGTCTGTCTGTCTGTCTGTCTGTCTGTCTGTCTGTCTGTCTGTCTGTCTGTCTGTCTGTCTGTCTGTCTGTCTGTCTGTCTGTCTGTCTGTCTGTCTGTCTGTCTGTCTGTCTGTCTGTCTGTCTGTCTGTCTGTCTGTCTGTCTGTCTGTCTGTCTGTCTGTCTGTCTGTCTGTCTGTCTGTCTGTCTGTCTGTCTGTCTGTCTGTCTGTCTGTCTGTCTGTCTGTCTGTCTGTCTGTCTGTCTGTCTGTCTGTCTGTCTGTCTGTCTGTCTGTCTGTCTGTCTGTCTGTCTGTCTGTCTGTCTGTCTGTCTGTCTGTCTGTCTGTCTGTCTGTCTGTCTGTCTGTCTGTCTGTCTGTCTGTCTGTCTGTCTGTCTGTCTGTCTGTCTGTCTGTCTGTCTGTCTGTCTGTCTGTCTGTCTGTCTGTCTGTCTGTCTGTCTGTCTGTCTGTCTGTCTGTCTGTCTGTCTGTCTGTCTGTCTGTCTGTCTGTCTGTCTGTCTGTCTGTCTGTCTGTCTGTCTGTCTGTCTGTCTGTCTGTCTGTCTGTCTGTCTGTCTGTCTGTCTGTCTGTCTGTCTGTCTGTCTGTCTGTCTGTCTGTCTGTCTGTCTGTCTGTCTGTCTGTCTGTCTGTCTGTCTGTCTGTCTGTCTGTCTGTCTGTCTGTCTGTCTGTCTGTCTGTCTGTCTGTCTGTCTGTCTGTCTGTCTGTCTGTCTGTCTGTCTGTCTGTCTGTCTGTCTGTCTGTCTGTCTGTCTGTCTGTCTGTCTGTCTGTCTGTCTGTCTGTCTGTCTGTCTGTCTGTCTGTCTGTCTGTCTGTCTGTCTGTCTGTCTGTCTGTCTGTCTGTCTGTCTGTCTGTCTGTCTGTCTGTCTGTCTGTCTGTCTGTCTGTCTGTCTGTCTGTCTGTCTGTCTGTCTGTCTGTCTGTCTGTCTGTCTGTCTGTCTGTCTGTCTGTCTGTCTGTCTGTCTGTCTGTCTGTCTGTCTGTCTGTCTGTCTGTCTGTCTGTCTGTCTGTCTGTCTGTCTGTCTGTCTGTCTGTCTGTCTGTCTGTCTGTCTGTCTGTCTGTCTGTCTGTCTGTCTGTCTGTCTGTCTGTCTGTCTGTCTGTCTGTCTGTCTGTCTGTCTGTCTGTCTGTCTGTCTGTCTGTCTGTCTGTCTGTCTGTCTGTCTGTCTGTCTGTCTGTCTGTCTGTCTGTCTGTCTGTCTGTCTGTCTGTCTGTCTGTCTGTCTGTCTGTCTGTCTGTCTGTCTGTCTGTCTGTCTGTCTGTCTGTCTGTCTGTCTGTCTGTCTGTCTGTCTGTCTGTCTGTCTGTCTGTCTGTCTGTCTGTCTGTCTGTCTGTCTGTCTGTCTGTCTGTCTGTCTGTCTGTCTGTCTGTCTGTCTGTCTGTCTGTCTGTCTGTCTGTCTGTCTGTCTGTCTGTCTGTCTGTCTGTCTGTCTGTCTGTCTGTCTGTCTGTCTGTCTGTCTGTCTGTCTGTCTGTCTGTCTGTCTGTCTGTCTGTCTGTCTGTCTGTCTGTCTGTCTGTCTGTCTGTCTGTCTGTCTGTCTGTCTGTCTGTCTGTCTGTCTGTCTGTCTGTCTGTCTGTCTGTCTGTCTGTCTGTCTGTCTGTCTGTCTGTCTGTCTGTCTGTCTGTCTGTCTGTCTGTCTGTCTGTCTGTCTGTCTGTCTGTCTGTCTGTCTGTCTGTCTGTCTGTCTGTCTGTCTGTCTGTCTGTCTGTCTGTCTGTCTGTCTGTCTGTCTGTCTGTCTGTCTGTCTGTCTGTCTGTCTGTCTGTCTGTCTGTCTGTCTGTCTGTCTGTCTGTCTGTCTGTCTGTCTGTCTGTCTGTCTGTCTGTCTGTCTGTCTGTCTGTCTGTCTGTCTGTCTGTCTGTCTGTCTGTCTGTCTGTCTGTCTGTCTGTCTGTCTGTCTGTCTGTCTGTCTGTCTGTCTGTCTGTCTGTCTGTCTGTCTGTCTGTCTGTCTGTCTGTCTGTCTGTCTGTCTGTCTGTCTGTCTGTCTGTCTGTCTGTCTGTCTGTCTGTCTGTCTGTCTGTCTGTCTGTCTGTCTGTCTGTCTGTCTGTCTGTCTGTCTGTCTGTCTGTCTGTCTGTCTGTCTGTCTGTCTGTCTGTCTGTCTGTCTGTCTGTCTGTCTGTCTGTCTGTCTGTCTGTCTGTCTGTCTGTCTGTCTGTCTGTCTGTCTGTCTGTCTGTCTGTCTGTCTGTCTGTCTGTCTGTCTGTCTGTCTGTCTGTCTGTCTGTCTGTCTGTCTGTCTGTCTGTCTGTCTGTCTGTCTGTCTGTCTGTCTGTCTGTCTGTCTGTCTGTCTGTCTGTCTGTCTGTCTGTCTGTCTGTCTGTCTGTCTGTCTGTCTGTCTGTCTGTCTGTCTGTCTGTCTGTCTGTCTGTCTGTCTGTCTGTCTGTCTGTCTGTCTGTCTGTCTGTCTGTCTGTCTGTCTGTCTGTCTGTCTGTCTGTCTGTCTGTCTGTCTGTCTGTCTGTCTGTCTGTCTGTCTGTATGTCTGTCTGTCTGTCTGTCTGTCTGTCTGTCTGTCTGTCTGTCTGTCTGTCTGTCTGTCTGTCTGTCTGTCTGTCCGTCCGTCTGTAGTTAACACGATGCAGTCCAAAATAAAATAGCTAGACCCTTCAAGTTTGGCACAAATATGTCTTATGTTCCTAGGCAGGTTAAGTTCGGAAATTGGCCAAATCGGACCAGGGGGAAAAAAGTTCCCCCTTGAAGAACTAAACCAACCTCTAAAAAAATACACTTTTTTACATGTTTTTTTGTAATTAAATGAAACATTTGGTATATCTATTGAAAAAAAAAAAAAAAAAAATCAGCGAAAAATATAATAAACAAAATCAGCTGTTTATTTTTCTTAGACAGTACTGGTAACTGCGTTGCCAACCACAATACGTGATAAGGTTGCCAGATGGGTGCACATCGAACACCACCTCCTGGTGGTGGAACTTTTTCGATAACAAAAAATGGTAACATGCCAAATACAAACTCGATCAGTACGAGTACTACTACCACAACCACAACAACAAACTCTACCTTTACCACCACTGCCACTACCTTAGCATCTGCTATACCATCATCAATCTTTTCACTAAACGTTACTCCTGCGGTAAGTGTTACCAACCAATCAAATCCACAAAGCTATAGCCTAATGGACGAAATCGATTACAATGTTCAAAATACCAATAGAAAATTACCGGAAACGGGAAATAATACTAAACGAACCAGGTCAAGTCCAGAAATACAAACCTCAAATAAACCAAAACAATCAAAATTGGGAGATTATTGGTTGCAATCAACTAGTAAAAACAATTTTACCTATAACAATAATAACTCAAACAGATTTGCATACTTAGCAGAACAAGAGCAGGAAGATGAAAACGAACAACCAGAAACAATGCCTCGAAAGCCACCTCCTATTTATATTTACAAGGTGGAAAATATTATGCCCCTAAATGATCTTTTGAACCAAATAGCTCCCAATGAATATGAAATAAAAATCATTAAGCGAGATGAAGTAAAGATTCAGCCATTTAATGAGCATTCGTACTCAGTAGAGTTGTCAGTCGATTAAGAATAATTCGATTAATCGATCAAACAAAACCCAACTCTTGTTCGAATAATTCAAAAAAGACGATTTTCGATTAACGAATAAATCGATTAATTAATGTCGATTAATCGAACAATTTTTTTAATTAAAAAATTAAATAAATGCTTAGAATTTGATTTATTCTCATAAATTTTGAAAGATTTTATACAAAATGTAGGAAAGTTAAAATATATTGTAACAATAGCCCTGGATAGCACATCCATTGTAGAATTAGAGGGTGTTATCAAGTTTTTATTAAATAATTTAGAAAAAATTGATAATTCTTTTGCATCAGACTTACTAAAACGTATTAAAATAAGAATTAATGAGAGACGTATTAAATAAATACGTTAATAATTTTTCTAAATTCTGGAAACTTTTGGAGCAATGAATGTTTCTTAAAATATTCTCCAAAAAGCGAAACAAAAGAATATGCAAATGAATTATACTCCAGATTATTTTATGTTGAAAGTAATCACAATAATTCAGATAAAAGTATTGAAATAGAGGAAGTTATTAGTAATGAAAATAATAATCTTTTATGCGAGTTAAATAATTCAATTCAAAGTATTAAAAATTCAGAAAATAAAAAGGACTTCAGCGATATATCAGACGATATTATATATTTGGGAAAATCTGAAAAAAGAACATTAAAATTAGATAAACTTTTGTATGCTCTTCTTACTATATCACCTACTTCAACAATTAGCGAAAAAGTGTTTTCAAAATCTAATTTAATAAAAACAAAAAACAAAAATCGTTTGAAAGCAAAAAAATTTAGTCAACTTTTATTTTTGAAAGATTATTTCTTAAGAACAACTTAAATTGTCTTATTTGACAAAAATTAAAATCATTATACCCGAGTAAAAAAAAAACTTTTTTGATCTAATTTGATCTCAAAATTGGCTGTATCAAGTTGGATCAAATATTGATCTAATTGTATTATTTTAGATACACAAATATAAAAAATGATACAATTAGATCCGAATTTTGGTCACATCCAATTAAATCCACTTGATCTTATTTTATATAAATTAATATAGATTTATATAGTTACATAAAGTCAGATATATTTATGTATAGCCTCAGATAAGAAAATGGAGTCTCAATAAATCTTAGATAAAATTAGATCTGAACATATAAAAAGTCCTATATAATTTAATATCATTGTATCAAATTATATATCATTATATCAAAACTTTTTTACTAGGGTATGATATATTTTGTCTGAATACTTCAAATTATAATTTGTATCCATTAATTAAAAGTGATCTCAGTTATTCAATTTTTAAGTTTTTTTAACTTTAAACTATTTTATTTTTAAGTTTTTTTATGCATTTTTTTGTTAATAAAAATTTTAACTTTCTTATCCCTAGTAAAAAAGTTTTGATATAATGATATATAATTTGATACAATCATATTAAATTTTATATGATTTTTTATATGTTCAGATCTAATTTTATCTAATATTTATTGCGGATCTATTTTCTTATCTGAGGTTATACATAAATATATATGACTTTATATAAATAGATAAATCTACATTTATTTATATAAAATAAGATCAACTGGATTTATTTGGATGTGACCAAAATTCGGATCTAATTGTATCATTTTTTATATTTTTGTATCTAAAATAATACAATTAGATCAATATCTGATCAAACTTGATACAGCCAATTTTGAGATCAAATTAGATCTTAAAAGTTTTTTTTTTTACTCGGGATTTTAAGTTTTTTTATATATATTTTATATATATATTAGAGTGTCCCTTATTTTGGAAATGTTGGAAATCTTGAGACGGTACCCGCTCATTTTTTTCCTTTTGACTTAAAAATAACTCAGGAAAAATTTTACGCCCCTAGGACCACGCCTTCCCTACGCGACGGGCCCTTAAAGAGCGGGGCCTAAAAAATCATTTTTCCATACAAACCAAAAAATTTTTTTTTTGATTTTTAATTTTTTTGTTATTATTTATTATATTACTTGGTTTGCTTATTCACAACAAAAAATTTGATTTTGGTGGGATAAGTCTTTCAGCGCTAAAAAATTTTTCGCAAAAAAAAATTTTGAGCCGCCGGGGTCCTACAGTAAAAAATTTTTAAAAAATATTTTTTTTTAGTTTTGACCAGCAACGGTTTTAGCTGCTATGTTGCTTTAAATGATATATATTCATAAAAAAATATTTTTTGTATCTGTGACATCTTAATCGTGTTCTAAAAAAGGGTAAAAAATGCATTGATGATTTTTTTCGATACACGATAAAAATGTCACAAATATGAATAATATTTTTTTTGGAATATATATCATTAAAAACAACATAAAAACTAAAACCATTGCTTTTCAAAACTAAAAAAAAATATTTTTTAAAAATTTTTTACCGTAGGATTCCTACGGCTCAAAATTTTTTTTTTCGAAAAAGATAAAGATGTCACAGATATGAATAATTTTTTTTTTGGAATATATATCATTTAAAGCAACATAGCAGCTAAAACCGTTGCTGGTCAAAACTAAAAAAAAATATTTTTTAAAAATTTTTTACTGTAGGACCCCGGCCGCCCAAATTTTTTTTTTGCGAAAAATTTTTTAGCGCTGAAAGACTTATCCCTCCAAAATCAAATTTTTTGTCGTGAATAAGCAAACCAAGTAATATAATAATTAATAACAAAAAAATTAAAAATCAAAAAAAAATTTTTTTGGTTTGTATGGAAAAATGATTTTTTAGGCCCCGCTCTTTAAGGCCCCGTCGCGTAGGGAAGGCGTGGTCCTAGGGGCGTAAAATTTTTCCTGAGTTATTTTTAAGTCAAAAGGAAAAAAATGAGCGGGTACCGTCTCAAGATTTCCAACATTTCCAAAATAAGGGACACTCTAATATATATATTTATATATTTATATATTTTTTAAAATAATTTTTTTATTCGTTATTCTCTTCGATTAATCGAATAAATTTTGATCTTTAATCGTTTGATCGAACGAGGAAAAACAATTATTTGAATTATTCGAACAAAGTTGAAAGTCGAATAATTGACAACTCTAGTACTCAGTAATCACTAAAGCCTTAATAGAAAAAAAAAACTGATTTCCACACTTATAAAATCAAAAGCCAAAGAAATTTTAACGTAGTTTTAAAAGGTGTACATTATTCAACATCTGTCGAAGAAATAAAGCAGGTATTGATATCTGAAGGTCATGAAGTTGTTAATATCAGTAATATTTTAGACAGAAAAACGAAGAATCCACTATCAATGTTTTGGGTAAACCTAAAAACATGTGCTAATAATAAGGAAGTATATAAAATCACTTCAATGCTACACACAAAAGTATCATTTGAGCCACCAAAAGCCAAACGAGTAATACCTCAATGCACAAATTGCCAAAGATATGGTCATACCAAAAAGTATTGTAACCACTCCCCTCGATGTGTGAAATGTACCGGTAATCATCATACAAAAGATTGCCATAAAAAATCTAAATCAAACGACGTTCAATGTGTTTTATGTGAAAATAATCATCCAGCTAACTACAAAGAATGTCAAGTTTATAAAGAACTCCAAGAAAAAATGTATCCAAAACTTCGTAAAAAGGAACTTCCACTGCCAAATACTCAGGAAACTTCGGCTCCAGAACTAACAACCCATATTCCACCAGCTCAAACAGCTGTCTCCTCACGTCAAACTTACTCTGATGTAATTAACAATAACACGCCTACAATCGAAAATTCAGAAAATGCTAATAATACCGATATGAGCGAAATCAGGTCAATGATGAAAACTCTAATGCAACAAATGAGTACTATGCTCAATTTACTAACAGTATTTATTACAGGTAATCACAATGGATAAATCTCTTAACCTTTCTGTTTGGAACGCTAACGGTCTTACGCAACATTTATTAGAGCTTAAAGCCTTTATATACACCAATAATATAGACATAATGTTAATATCAGAAACCCACTTTACAAATAAAAGTTTTGCTAAAATACAAGGTTATAACATATATACAACAAATCATCCAGCAGGAACTGCAAGAGGTGGATCAGCAATTATTATCAAAAATAACATAAAACATGATCTTTTAAATGATTACCAAAAGACATTCATACAATCAACGGCTATCCAAATTCAAAATAAAAATGGCCCCCTCACCATAGCATCTATATACTGTCCACCTTCTTGTTCTATATCAAAAGAAAATTTTCAACACTACTTCTCAAGTCTTGGTGCTACATTTTTGGTCGGAGGCGATTTTAACGCTAAACACGAAAAGTGGGGTTCCAGACTGTGCAGCCCCAGAGGGAGAGAACTACTTAGAGTAATAAAATCCTCAAACCTACAACACTTGTCAACTGGTGAACCCACTTATTGGCCATCCGATATAAATAAAACTCCTGATCTGATCGACTTTTGCATTATAAAAAATATTAACAGAAACTATTGTAGTACCAAATCATGTATTGATTTGTCATCAGACCATTCCCCAATTTTAATTAATATAAAATCTGAAATTGTAGAAGTTCAATCATCGCCAACACTTCACACAAAAAAAACAAACTGGAATGAATTCAAAGAAAATTGTAATAATCTTCTTCAACTAGAGATCCCCTTAAAAAACTCTTATGAAATTGAAGATGCGCTCTATAATTTCACTTCAACTATACAACATGCGGCTTGGAACTCAACTCCTGACAATAACATAAAGTATAATAAAAACCACGTTCGCATCAGCACGCAAGTAAAAAATTTAATTAGTGAAAAACGTCAACTGAGAAGAGTCTGGCAAATTACAAAACACCCAAACGACAAAGCAAATCTAAACAAAGCCTGTAAGGAAATAAAACTTTTATTAAATAAAGAAAAAAACAATGAGTTTGAAGACTATGTTGCAAAACTATCACCTACAGAAACTACAAACTACTCCTTATGGAAGGCCACAAAAAATTTTGATAGAGCTACAGCTCGCGTTCCTCCTTTGAAAAAACCTAATGGAGAATGGGCAAGAACCAGTAAAGAAAAAGCCGAACTATTTGCGTCACATTTATCAGAAGTCTTTCAACCATATGCACCTTCAGCGCAAATCGATGACTCATCAGTATTTAAATTTTTAGATTCCCCAGGTCAAATGGATCTTCCTATCAAGGCAGTCACAAATAAAGAGCTTGAAAAAGTTATATTGATGCAACCTAACAAGAAAAAAACACCTGGATACGACCTCATCTCCATTAAAATTTTAAAAGAACTGCCTTTAAATGCTATAAAAAGCTTAACCCAAATATTTAATGCTATGTTAAGACTTGGATACTTTCCGACTCAGCTTAAAGCGGCCCAAATCGTCTTAATCCCAAAGCCTGGTAAGCAACCAGAATTCGTTTCTTCGTATAGACCCATAAGTCTTTTGCCAACTCTAAGCAAAATCTTCGAAAAACTTTTATTGTCTAGACTTAAACCAATACTTTTAAAATCAAACTCAATTCCCAGCCACCAATTCGGGTTCAGAGAACAACATGCTACAATTGAGCAAGTTCATAGAGTTGTAAAGATAATTAAAACAGCCTTTGAAAATAAGCAGTATTGTTCAGCTGCATTTTTGGATATTACCCAAGCATTCGACAAAGTCTGGCATCCAGGACTAATGTACAAATTGAAAAAACAACTACCGTACCCATTCTTCGAAATAATTAGGTCGTATATGGAAGATAGATACTTCTATGTTAAATACAATGACGAACACACCAACTTGCATAAAATTCAGTCAGGAGTTCCACAAGGTAGCGTATTAGGACCAATACTTTATACCCTGTTCACAGCGGACTTGCCAACACATGAAGAAACCTCTATAGCAACGTTTGCAGATGATACTGTTATCTTATCTACACATGAGAACCACATAACTGCATCATTTAAACTACAGAACCACTTAAACAAAATTCAAAACTGGTTAGAAACATGGAGAATGAGAGCCAACGCATCTAAATCTACGCAAGTAACTTTCACGTTAAGGACAGAAAACTGCCCAGAAGTGAATTTAGGAACAAATCCATTACCCCACTCCGATAACACAAAATATCTAGGAATTCATCTAGATAGACGTCTAACTTGGAAAAAACATATTTTTACGAAACGAAAACAACTTGGTATAAAACTCACATCATTATATTGGTTACTAGGACCAAATTCAAAATTATCGATTGATAACAAATTACTAATTTATAAAACTATAATCAAACCCATATGGACATATGGTCTGGAAATTTGGGGTTCTGCCGCAAAGACAAATATTGACATCATTCAACGTTTTCAATCCAAAGCTTTACGCATGATTTCCAATGCCCCACGATTTATCACAAATAACACACTACACAACGATTTTCACGTTCCAACAGTTCAAAAAGAAATACTCACTATAAATCAAAGATACTCGCATCGCCTATCTTTGCATCCAAACACACTAGCTGTTGATCTGTTACAAATATCAACCACCCAAAGAAGGCTTCGGAGGTTCCCACTTTCGAACCTTATCATATCAAGATAATTTAAAATCTGAGTTTTATATAGAGGTACAACAATGGTTGCTTCCTCTGCATGTTTATTTAAATAACCTTATACAAATGTATTATTTTAAGAAAAATTGCTAAATATCGTGAAGATAGATTGCTTAATAAATTGGAGAAAAAAAAATATCTATCGCGATGGGAAGGTGCTCTCAATATCCCCCACTGACCCTATCAACCCCCCTCCCAAAAAAAAAAGAAACGCCCCTGAAAAATTTTTGTTTTTAATTTTTTTTTTACATTTTGGAGGGTATAATAGATTCGGCACAGCCGAATTTATCACTCTCACTTGTTATATTTCTATAAACCATTTTTTTCTATTTTTTTTTTTTTCTACAGAAAAAATAACCCACACAAGTAGGTAAAAACTAATGATTTATCCTTAAAAAATCCTAACATTTAAAAAAAAATAAACGTACACAAATCACTAAAAATTAAAGAAGAATCAATTATTTTTACATACAAAACAAAAATAAATGACTTCAAAAATTGAATGCTAATGAAAGTCTTTATTTTTTATATTGTTATTTTTGAAACAACGAACAGAAATAGTCATTTAAAAAAACTTAACATTGAACTATGTTTTTTCTTTTAAAAACGACAAAACGTAAAACTTTTTAAATGAACTACAAACAGTTAATGACATAATTTTTTGAGTGTATATTATGCAAAGAAACATATTCATGTTACATAGCAAATGAAAGATCAAATTGCGACCTGGTCAATGCATATTTGATCGTTATTAACAAGAGTTGAAATGGACGACATAGCATTATTCTAAAGTCTTTTAACGAATGACAAGGTCGAGTCGCTTACCCGGGGAGTAGCAAGGACCAAAGAACGCAAATGTTTTTCGTAAAGAATCTTTCAAATCTATTTTCAAATCTTCATTCCAAACCATTTTCACAACACATCAATATTATTATCTTCTTTTACATGAAAACAGAGCTGTTTGAGAATCGTTACAAAGTTCGGAATAATGAAAGGTGATCCACTTTACCGAACGTTTTCAGTTATTAAAATATGTACTTGTTAGGGTGCAAAGTAATATTTTCAAATTCTGTTTGTGTTATTTCAATGATAAAGGCCGCTGTTCCAAAAAAGTAATTCACATAAAAAATGTGAAAGTGAAAATGTTCGAATTTGTTTGGTGTTCTAGATTTCACATTCGATTTTTCTTTTTGGTTTTGTTTCACATAATTAAGTTTGGTAAAAGTAAATCGAATGCACTTATTTCCTTATAATTTCTTAAATTTTAGTTATTTGATTTCAACTTTGAATGAAAACGTAAACCACAAAACACCAAACTCGATTTCATGTCATTCGGAAATTTTCATGTGAATTGAAAAGTTGTGAAAGACAGAACAGAGGCCAAAGTATCGTTATATTTTTAAAATTGTATAACACAAAAATTGGTCAATTGGAATTGTTAGGTTGCCACTAACAAGGAGAGTCTTCCTAGTGTCACCCCCCGGATCTTTATGGAATTGGTATTATTTTATATATCAGGAAAAATAAAGAGACATGTATTTTTTTTAGCTGCCAAATTCATAAAATACCAAAATTTTAGGCCACATCATTTAATAAGTCAAAAAAATATTGTCTTTTTTGGCACGTTGTTAGCACCACAGGATAGGTCGTTAACATACCTTTTTTTGATACCAAATATGCCAATCCCGAGTAAAAATTTTTATATATAATTATATATAATTTGATATAATGCACTTTTATCAAATTATATATAATTTGATAAAATTATATATAATTATATCCAGGAATTGGTGGATCAAATTTTATAAAATTAGATAAAATTATATCAAATTATATATAATTTGATAAAATTATATAAAATTTGATAAAATTATATCCGAAAAAGTTTTTTATCTAATTTTATACAATTTTATATAATTTTATAAAAAAATATATTATTTTATATTATTAGATATGAAAGATCACTATGATTTTAGGGGTTTTTAAATTAAAATTTCAGCAATTAATTTTATTTTTTATTTACTCAACAAAATAAAATATTAAAAAATGTACACAAATACAAATGGAAAAATTAATATAAAATATTCAAATAATAACAAGTTATGTATAACAGAAAAAACAATATTAATAAAAATAACGGAAAAAATGCACTTATTAAAATAACAAATTACAGTACAAAACATTTGGTTTGCTTTACTTATGTTCTTCTTTACACGACGTCTGGATCAGACAGGAACGTTTTGTCTCATGTCGTAACAAAATTATTTTTGATGTTTTTTGGCACGGTACCGTGCATGGCACTGTCACCCATGGGATATGGAAAACATATTTTTTAAAACAACATTCTGTCGTACCTTTTTAAAACCCATTCGTAACCATAAAAGATTCATATAAAACTGCAGGCTTGGGAAAATCATTGGTGCATTAATAATGATGGTAAATTGCACAATCCATTTAATTGTCCAAAAAGTAATCATTGTCCAAAGAAAGGAAAGCTTGCAGTCATTTCGATTGTATTTGAATTTCTTGATATGTTTGGAAACTTCGAAACTAATAACGAAAAAAATTTATACATATTCTGAAACAAACTTTATTTTAATACTTTTTTTAATATTTTACATTACCCTTCTAATATATTTGCCCGATTTGAAACAATTAAACCGAAAGTAACGATATTATTTATAAAAAAACGAGAGAAATGACAACATTTTAATTTTAATTTAAATTTCATTTTAATTTAAATTTCAAGAAAAATTAAATTACAAAATTTTAATATTTTTTTTTTTTTGATTGACAATTAAATTTTCCAAAAAAACTATTTTGAAAGTTGACACTAAAAAAAATATTGTTATGAAATTTAAAAAAATGCAACACACAAAACACAATAATTTTTAATTTATTGGTGCTAAAAATATAATTTTAAAAATTGATTCGCAGGTCTAAACTGATAAATCAAAGCTTAAACTTAAAAAGCACAACGTATTTGTTTTAATATTTTTGCACACGCTAATTTTGAAAATTATATGTATGTATTTAATTATTTACATATCAATTTTATTTTTTATGTCGTTTTTCAGAGGTTAGCTTAGGCCTTCAAGATGAATTATTTGCCCTTTGGTCCGATTTTTCCCATTTACAAACTTAATCAGCATTTGACCATAAGACGTATTCGTATAATGTCAGGAGTCTTATTTTTTTTATTTTGGACTGCATCGTGTCTTATAAAGACGGACGGACTTTCATAGAATTTCTTAAAATCGATGATGGATCAATAATATTGTATATACTTTATGGGGTCCTAGACTTATGATTCGACACGTCATACACAGAAGTGAGTATACCCCAATTCTATGATTGGAAGGTTTAAAAAATGATGCAAGATATCTTCAGAGATGTTGTATATAAAATTATATATAATTTTATAAAGCAGATCTAATTATATATAATTATATATAAAAATATTCCAATACAAATAATTTTATATATAATTATATATAATTTGATATAAATTTATATAATTTTATCAAATTATATATAATTATATAAAAGCTTTTTTACTCGGGATGTTATTTTAAATAGGCATAAATCGTAAAAAATTGGAACAGTTAAATTTTCACTGGTACAAATCGACTGTTCCCAAAAAAGAAAACCCGAAAGGCTAAAAAAGAATTCCTGGTCCAATTTCTGAGGCGAAATGGAGGGAACTCCGGAAGCGGCGAGATTCCGTCAATTTCTTTCTAAAGCCCCCAGTGAACTAGGATTTCTAAATAAGCCAGATTGATCCTTCGCAGAAAGCAGTCAGGAAACCATTGAACTTCTGATGGATACCCATTTTCCGGGTTGCAGAGACGAGGTGAAAATAGATATTCCCTTAGGTACACTTTCACCAACTACAATTCCTGTAAACGAATTAATCAGAATAATGGTGGACGAACGCAGGATAACGTGGGCCGTTCGCTCCTTCAAGCCCTACAAATCGGCAAGGCCTGATGGTATATTTTCGGCACTCTTGCAGGAGTCCCTCGGGATAATCATGATACGTATCTTTATGTTGTCAACCGATTAAGAAAAATTTGATTATTCGATCAAACAAAACCAAACTCTTGTTCGATTGATTTAAAAATTACTATTTTTGAATATCGAATAAATCGATTCATTTATGTCAATTAATCGAACAATTATTTTTTACCCTCCAACTACAGTATTAAAATATCGGTCTAGGACCCCATAAAATATATATTTATATAATTGATCAGTGATCGATTCTAAGACATTCACGCGATGTCCGTCCATCCGTCTGTTGAGGGCACGATACAGTCCAAAATAAAAGAGCTATACTCCTGAAGTTAGGCACGATTATGTCTTATGGTCATAGGCTTGGTAAGTTCGGAGCCAAAATCGGACGAGGGGGAAATGTTTCCCCTTAAAGAACTAAAACACTACCAGAAAAAAAAGTGTTACATGTTTTTTCTATATTTGTTCAACAAATGAAATATTTTATGTTCATTGACCTACATTTGGACCAAGATGAATAGGAATGCTGTTTTTCGGCCCGCCAACTTTTTAGTCCGTGTTTATAAAAAATAATACAAAATAATGACAATAGTGTGTTTTTTAGGCGTAAATATCGTACTAAATGAATTTTTAAACATTTATATGAAGAGGGAAAAGGTGTCCTCCAACCAGTGACGTTCCGTATAATGTGCGGAGGTGTTCTCTGAACACCTAGCATTTTTCCCTCAAATAAGTCAGTTTTATATTTTTATAATTTATTTCAAAGGTTCAAAAATATTTTCGCACATATAAATCGACTTGTTCTCATAGCAGAAAATGTACACTTTAAGTTGATATATCATTTTTTATCTTCCGTCGCTTCATAAAAAAGTTATGCCAAATTTTGTAAGCATTAATGCAATTGTTTCCAACAGTTAAGTGAATGTGCGACAAAATTTAAAGAACAAACGAAGTTGTTGGGTTGTTCTTAACTTTGTTGCGCACACTCAACTAGTGTTAAATTACAACAACTACTACAAACTAAATATAAATTTTTAAAGGCATTTTTGTGCGGCAAATTCAGTAGCACACGTAACTTTAAGAGGTGATATCTTTTTACTGGAAAGAGCTATTGATTTAATTTAAAAGCCATATAATACTTTGGGATTTTATCTATGATTGTTATTACTGATATCATTTAAATTTTACATACATGGTTGCCAAATGGTTGTCTAAAAAACACATCTTTTTACATGTTTTTTGGTTTTAAACAACAAAAAAAAAATCATTTTTTTTTTGTTTTCAATATTGAAAAACATGAAGGTTTGTTTGATGTACGTTAATTTTATTGTGATGATGTGAGGAAGAAAATATTTCGGCGATTGTTAATATTTTCTATTAAAGAAAATAGGGTGCATTGCGTTTTGCCATTTATTTTTGGAAAAAGAAATTATTTTTCGCCAACATTAATTGTAACGCAAAATTCGTATTAAAACAATTTTTTTAAATACACAGAAAAAAATATTCAATGGAAAAAAACAATTAAATATCTGCTCAGCTTAAAATTTGACATTTAATTAAATTTTACTTGAATCAATTAACCATTTGCTCAAATCTGAAAAATTCACAAAAAAATTCATAAAAAAAAAAAAACTCATCATAGTAGGCTTTGAGTAACAATGCGATGAACGCTGTTGCATTTTTTGTTTTAGTTTTAGTTAGTCGTCAAATAGAAAAGTACTTTCACGCACACAAGACGAAAATAAACAAAATAATATAAAGCACAAAAAAAAAAACAATTTAAACAAAAGACTTGAAAAGACTGACAAAAAACACTACAACTGTAAAATAATGATTAACCATTCACTCAGATCAAGCATTGGATTACTCAAAAATAACACAAAATTTTTGATTAACCGCTCACTCAAATCAAGCATTGGTTTTGATTACGAATTTAGAAAATTAATTTAATAATACAAATTGTATTATTAAAGTTTAAATAAAAGACCCAGTATTACTTAATGGGTTAAACAAATTCAATTTTATTTTTAATAGAATTAATTACACAAGGAGATATCACTTTGTTAACTGTCCAACTCAGAGTGAATAACACTACGTGACAGTTTTTTGACCAAATGTATATGACACCTAATCTTTATGTACAATTGTCCGCTGAATCCGAATATGAAGTCAGAATGGTCAAAAGTAGAACAGTTTTCGAGATATTCGAAAATAAGCGTTATTTGTGTTTTTAAAAAAGATGATGTCACTTAAAAGCAAATATCTTCCAAACTATTCGCCGACTTATTTATTTCTTTTTTTTAAATGAAAGATAATAAAATTACTAAAATAACCATGGGTCGCTTGTGAAGATTAGTCAAGAAATGACAGAGTTACAGTGGACAAAGTTTCAAACTTCATATAAAATTTTATGATTTTTTGCAATTTTTCTCTTTTCAAGTTATTTTTTTCAAACCAAACAATTAAAAATTATAATGTTTTATTACATAGGACATTATTTTATGTCAATACGAACATTTAGCGCCCAACAAGACCCAGATTGGTGCAAAAATGACAATGCTACAGAAGATTTAGTGAATTAACCCACTTTTCATTACTAACATTTAGCTTTGTATATTTACTTGTGTTTTAAAAAAAAAATCAAAAAGTGGGATAATTTAATTAATCTACTGTAACTTTGTCATTTTTGCACCGATATGGATCCTTTTGGGCACAAAATGTTTGTATTGAAATAAGCTAACGTTCTAAGTGATAAAATTTTAAAAAAATTTAATTGTTTGGTTTTAAAAAAATAAGTTGAAAAGAGCAAATAACGGTAATTTTCTCGATTTTTTCGTAAATATCTCGAAAACTGTTCTACTTTTGACCATTCTGACTTCATATTCGGATTCAGCGTTCGGATTTACATAAATATTAGGTGTCAGATTCATTTGGTCACGACTTTGTTGAAAATTTGTGACACAGTGTAATAGAAAAATATAAAATAGACATCCAACTCAAATTGCAATAATATACATACATACATTCATACGTACATACCAAAATTCATTTAGATTTTTGGAGAAACTATGACCCGTTATTTGGCCTATCCATTGAAATGATACCAATGTACGTATGTGCGTATGTATATTATTGTGTGCATTAGTTTTAAATAGGAACAATGTTGAATTGGGTACAAAATAAAATAGATAAATGATCATACTGATGTGAGTTGATATAGGCTTAAATACATGCGCGGGTACAAGGGGGGGAAAAAGGGGAAATTTCCCCCCCCCAGACCAAATTTCGAAAAGAAAAAAAGGAAAAGAAAAAGAAAAAAAAAAAAGAAAAAAAAGGAAAGGAAAGAAAAGAAAAGAAAAAGAAGAAAAAAGAAAGAAGGAAATTTTCTAAAAAAATCTCGAAGTCCAAAAATTGTTCATCCCAGCAGAAATTTTGCTGAACGTTCAGCAGCTTTTGGAAGGGGAACTTGAGTAAAGGAGCGCATCCAATTGCGCTGAATTCATGCATGATTCTCTAAGGCGATGTCCCACTTTAGAGCGCTAGTTGGATACACAGAAACAGCGCTCTTTAGATGCACTGAAATCACGTGTCTTTAGAGCGCTGATTTAAGCAGAATAAATATGCTGTAAATTCATGTATCTTTTTAGCGCTGATTTAAGCAGATTAAAGATGCAGTGAATTCATGTATCTTTGTAGAGCTGATTAAAGCAGAATAAAGATGCTGTAAATTCATGAATCTTTTTAGCGCTGATTTTGTAATAAAATTTGTATTTTCTAAAATTAAAGTACTAAAATTAAAATGTAAAAATGAGATAAAAAACAAAAAATTTACCAATAAATGAAAAAATATTCAAAAGAAGTTATAACAAATGTATCTTAGTTTTTCTGTTTTTTCGTGATTAGAGTTTGTGTTTAATCCAAATCGGTTTATTCATCGAAATAACAAATAAGCATTGGCTGTTTTTTGGTTGGCCTATTTATCATCATTTAAAATGTGTTGAAGGCCTCTGTTATGTCTTTCAAAACTTTTCAAATCACATGATATTTTCCGAATCACATGAAATCGAGTTTGGTGTTTGTTTGTTTGTTCAAAGTCAGACAAGGAAAAACAATAAAATTTAAAATTCGTTATTGATAAAATTCAATTTTGAATTTTTCAAAAAATTCAAGAAAGAATTTTAAATATAATTCTTAAAAATTTTATTTTAAATTCTTAGGCCCGTTAACATTAAAAAAAATAACCTGGGGTTAGCACTAACATGCACTTTAACCGAAGGTTAAAACAAAAATCATTAACTCAATGTTCGGGTTAGCAGTAACTTCCAGTTATTAATGTCAATATTTCTGGTTAATTTAATCCAAAAAAATCTTGCGGTTAAATATATAACTGGAAGTTTTGTTTACATAATGAATTAAGTAAATATTAAAAAATTATTGCAAATAGAGGAATAGTCTGATTCTGAGACATTTTTTCTATAGAAAAAGTCTCAGATTCTAAGACATTTTTTCCAAAGAAAAAGTCTCAGATTCTGAGATATTTTTCTATAGAAAAAGTCCCAGATTCTGAGACATTTCTTCTATAGAAAAGTCTCAGATTCTGAGACATTTTTTCTATAGAAAAAGTCTCAGAACCTGAGACATTTTTTCTATACAAAAAGTCCCAGATTCTGAGACATTTTTTCTATAGAAAAGTCTCAGATTCTGAGACATTTTTTCTATAGATAAAATTTCGGATTCTGGGACATTTTTTCTATAGAAAAAGTCTTAGATTCTGAGACATTTTTTCTATAGAAAAGTCTCAGATTCTGAGACATTTTTTCTATAGAAAAGGTCTCAGATTCTGAGAAATTTTTTTAAAGAAAAAGTCTCAGATTCCGTGCAATTTTCCATATAGACTTAGACACTTTTCTATAGAAAGATTCTTAGATTCAGAGACATTTAATTCATGGAAAAAGTCTTAGATGCAGAGACATTTAAACTATTGCAAGTCTCAGATTCTGAGAGTTTCTGTTTGGATTAATTTAACGCAAAAAGGTTACATGTTGACCAATTTTCATCCTTTGAAATAATTTAAGATTTATGTAATAACATAATGTTGATGTTAAAATCTTAAACTTTTGCAATTCCTGTCCTCAATAATTTCTAAAATTTGCCATCATTTAGTCATTTTCAAAATTTTTTTTGCATTTTTATTTTAATTTTTTTTTCGTTAAAAATATTTTCATAATATTTTGACTTTTGCTGTTTTAAAACAATTCACAATAACACGTAATCGGAAGTTAACTAACTTTTTCCATTTGTTAACGAAATTTGTTAACTTGGAGTTAAGAGTTTAGGTTAGTGTAACTGGAAGTTAGATAACTTTTAGGTTAAATTTAACTAACTGGACTTTGTGTTAACAGGCCTTAGAAGAAATAAAATTCAAAAAAAAATTTATTTAAAATTCTTTAAAGAATTTTATTAATAAAAAAAAAGAATTTTATTTCCATAATAACAAATATATTTTGAACAAATAAATATTCAAACCAAAAGTAAAATAAAATAAAACCAAAAATAAAATTCAAAAATAAAATTCAAATCAAAAATAAAATTCTTTTTTTTTTGAGAATTTTATTTTTGGAAATAATAAAATTCAAATGTTTTTGAGAATTTTATTTAAACAAAAATTTTATTTCAAATACCTTATGAATTTTAAATAAAATTCCAATTTTTTCCTTGTCTGTTCAAAGTTTAAATCAAATAACTAAAATTTAAAAAAATATAACAAAAAAATTCATTCGTTTTACTTTACAAAACTTTATTTATGTGAAACAAAATGAAAAAAAAAATCGGAAGTGAACATCAAAAAAATATCGGAAATTTTCATTTTCACATTTTTTATGGGATTTTTTTTGGGAACAGCGGTCAAAGATGCTATGATTGAAGCGCTCTTTGCAGCGCTGATTAATGCGCAATAATGATGCAGTCAAATCATGTGTCTTTGTCTAAAACTCATGTTTTTTTATTCAAAAAGTGTTAAAAATATTAAAAAGGAAAGCAAGTGTGAAATTTTATAAAAAAATAATTACACATTATAAGTTTTATATAAAAAATCTTAAAAAAAAATTTAAATTTTTCCCCCTTCCTTTTACTGCATCCCTAAGAGCGCTCTTTGGATGCGCTACGGTATGCTATAAACAGATGCTGTGTCGCCAAAATCTCGATTTATTTCTGCTGGGATAGAAGAAAATCTAAAAAATTTTAATAGGAAAAATTTTTTAATTTTTTAAGGGAAAAGTGAATTAATCTGAACATTTTCTGTGAAAAATATCTGTCAATCTTATTATGAATTTTGGCATAAACTAATTAATTAGAATATGCTTTTTTGTATAGAAAAATCTTACAGGATCTTAATTTGGTTTAAAATAAAAAATTTTTGTCTTCTACATAGCAATGTTGATAGTCGAACTTACATATGCAAAATTATTTTAATTTTTTTTTTCTAAAGAAAAAACTTTTTCTAAAGAAAAAACTTTTTCTAAAGAAAAAATTTTCAGAATCTAAGACCTTTTTATGTGAAAAAGGTTTAAAATTTATTTATAGGAAAAAGGTCGCAGAAGAATTTTTCTTTGGAAAAAAAGTCTCAGAATTTCTGAATTTGAGACTTATTTTAAGGAAAAAGGTCTCAGAATCTGAGTCTTTTTTAAAAAGAAAAAGGTCTTAAAGTCTGAGACTTTTTATTGTTGAAAAATAGTCTCAGAATTTGAAACTTACTGAATTGGTAGAAGGTCGCAGAATCTGAGACTTTTTCAACGGGAAAAAGGTCTTAGAATCTAAGACTTCTTTATAGGAATAAGGTCTCCGAGTCTCAGAAAAATGTCTCAGAATCTCAGACTTTTTCTATAGGAAACAGGTCTCAGAATCTATGACCTTTCTATAGGAAAAAGGTCTTAAAGTCTGAGACGTTTTCTATAGGAAAAACATTTCCGAATATGGGACTTTTTCTTTAGGAAAAAGGTCTTAGAACGGGAAAAAGGTCTTAGAATCTAAGACTTTTTTATAGGAATAAGGTCTCCGAGTCTCAGAAAAATGTCTCAGAATCTCAGACTTTTTCTATATGAAACAGGTCTCAGAATCTATGACCTTTCTATAGGAAAAAGGTCTTAAAGTCTGAGACGTTTTCTATAGGAAAAACATTTCCGAATATGGGACTTTTTCTTTAGGAAAGAGTCACAGAATCTTCGACTTTTTCTATAGAAAAAGTGTCTTAGAATCGGAAAAGATTTCAGAATCAGAAAAAGGTCTCAGAATCTGTCACTTCTTCTTTAAAGAAAAAGTGCCAGAATTTAAACTTTTTCTGTATCAGAAAAAGCTCTCAGAGTCTGAGACTTTTTCTTTAGGAAAAAGGTCTGAGAATCTGAGCTTTTTTCTTTAGAAATAAGATCTGAGAATGTGAAACTTTTTCTTTAGGAAAAGTTCTTAGAATCTGAGACTTTTTTATTGAAAAAAGGTCAAGAAACTAAGACTTTTTCTATAGAAAAAAGGTTACAGAATCTAAAATTTTTCCAGTATGAAACAAATCTAATAATCAGAGACCTCGCTATAGGAAAAATGTCTCAATAACGCTTTAAAATATGAGACTTTTTCTATAGTAAAATGTCTCAGAATCTGAGATTTTTCTGTGGAAAAAAATTCTTAGAATCTGAAAATTTTTCTATACAAAAAAAATAAAAAATTTTCAGACACGAAAAATGTCTCAAAATCTGATATGTTCTATGCAGGAAGAATTTTTTCTATTAAAAAATTCTCAGATTTAGACTCTTCTTATGTATACGAAAAATATACAATTTTCTTTTAAATTTTTTTTAAAAATCTGAAAATTTTTCTATACGAAAATAGTCTTAGATTCTGAGACATTTTTCGTTAAGAAAAGTCTTATATTCTGAGACATTTTCCCTATAAAAAATATTTTTGTCACGAAAAATGTCTCAACATCTGATGTCTTCTATGTAGGAAGAATTTCTTCTATTAAAAAATTCTCTTCTATGTATACGAAAAATATACAATTTTCTTTTAAAACAAATTAAAAAAAATTTACCTAAACGAAATATGGTCATGAAAAACAAACCTCCTTCGACAAAAACTAATAAATTTGATGATTTTATAGCTTTCCCATCACTTTTTTTTGTAAAAAAACGTATCCTTTTTTTTGCTCGTCAACAAAGGTTAATTTATGATTTTTTTTCGAAGTAAAAAAAAATTTTCCCCCCCCACACCCAAAAGCTGTACCCGCCACTGTTAAATAGAATACTCAGCTACAGTATTCCCTCTACAGTTACAACTCAAATACATCAATACCTTTTATATTTTGTAATTAGTATAAAGTACAATATTGATTATAAACAACAAATAATATAGAATATGATAAGTAAATAGTTACAGTATGTCCTGCACAGTATCAACAAACTAATACAGAATTATTAGAAAATGATTAAATTTTAGTTCGTTTAATTACTTAATATAAATCTGACTAATAACGTTAATATTTTAATAAATCTTAGGCGGTTGGTAGAAATTAGCAATATTTTCGCCAACAGGTTTAATCAAAAATTACAGAAAAATAACAATTAACAAATTACTCAAATCAAGCATTGGTTTAATCAAGGAACAGTCAATGACTGACCTACAATTTTCGTGCTTGATTCAACAATTTTCCTCATTAGATGACTTTTAATTGAAATAATGCTCAACCTGGTGTATTTCGTGCTTGATCTAACAACTCATTTTTATCTGTGTACAGATGTAGGAATTCTTAAAGATACAAATATTTTTATTTAAAAACAAATTTACTGGTTAGTTTTTTAAGTAAACTAATAAAGTTAATTACACAATTATTTTAGTATGTCAACTAGTGTACTTTCCATTAAATCACACAACTCTACATATTCAGAAAAATTCACTTTTCCAGCAATTGCAATACATAAACTATCAGCTTTACCACAAGAAAATAAAATAAATTTAAAATGAGCTTTTAATTTTATTTCCATACAAATTGTTTTTGTTTTTTTTTTGTTAAAAAAATGTATTGAAAATTTGAAATTTAAAATAAAACTTTTGTTAAAATATACTTTTTGTTTTCTTGTGGTAAGGGCCTATATTTATATTTATTTTGAACTTCTGATTTCAAATCTGACTTCCAATTGTTTCTGTCGCGTATCGTTTTTCAGAAAATCGCGTTTGAAAATGCAAAACCCCAAATTTAGTACTTTTTTTCATTCCACTATTACGTATTTTTACAATGGTGTCAAAAATAGAACTTAATTTTATAGACAAAGTAACGTCGTGATTCTAAATCCCATTTTTAAATTAAAATAACTCAACTGTGATCCTTTTTGACCGTCATCTTTTAATTCCAAATCTGCAATCAACAAATTTCTAGAACCTTTTGTTTTTTGTACTTTTTGTGTATTGAAAAAGCAAAATTTCTTGAAAAGGGCAATAAAATTTTTTTTCTTGTTGGGCCGAAAAGATATAGCCCTGGATATGTGCATGTTCTTAAAAATATTTCTTTTAAACCATAAGCATAAGGGTGGGTATAAGCTTACTTTTTGTAACTGTGCACCGAAAGTCATTTCAGAACAAGTTCTAAAAATTTTTAATTTTGCGGAAAAAATTCAATCAATTGAGGAATTGTGTTAGTTTTGTGTGTAAAATATTTTTATGACAAAACGTGATACTTCTCTTCCAAAAATTGAGTTGTGCCTTGTTAGGTTAATTTTATATTAATGGTGAACACCCTGATGAAAACCTCAAGGCACGTCCCTGCCTCCAACGCTCCCCGCCGACTCCCTAACATAAAAAACTTAAAACTTAATAAAAATATTTTTTAATAACCACTTTTTTTATTCGTTATTTTCATCGATTAATCGAATAATTTTTTAGATTTAATCGTTTGATCGAACGAACAAAAACAATTATTTGAATTAATCGAACAAAGTTGAAAGGCGAATAAATGTACCCTCCGAATGGAGGGAGGTAAGGGGGGTCCTTATCCTTAAAGCGGAAAGATAAACCACAACACCGCAAAGGATTACACCCCTATCAGTCTGCCATAATTTTTATTGAAAACAGTGGCACGACTGGTAGATGTCTATGTGAAAAGTACCCTCACATCAGACAATGTTAGCGAAGCCCAACATGGCTAAAAGGTATGTCTGTTGAGACGGCTTTAATCGATGTTGTCGGGCTGATTGAGGATACTCCTTACAAAAAATCATTTCTGGACGTGGAATGATCGTTCACAATGTCGAAATATCATCAACTCTTAATGCCCTACAGAATACGGACACACAGATTACTTTATAGGCGGGAAACATGCCAAAAAGCAGAGCAATAAACTCGAAAATGGTAGGTGATGGTGAAGATAAGAAAGAAGTTACAAGGAGCACAAGGGGGACCGATCACTCCTCTTCTGTGGAATAATGAAATCCCCGAGTTGGGGGATTAGATCAGGTGCTATTAGATCAGCACCCCAGGCCGGCCTGGAAGTGATACTAAACATTCAGCCCGTGGAAATTTACTCTCAGGTTAAGAAATTCTCAAATAATGACTAGGGAAGACTGTGCGGAAAACTCTGTTATAACAAAGATTGCGATATCAATCTTTACTAACGGACCAAAGATGGAGATGGGTACGGGTTCGGGTTCTGAATGCATCGAAATTGGGGCCTCATTGAGACCTCTGGATAAGTGTAGTGTTTTCCAGGCAGAGGTACTTGCAATTGATAAAGCCGCGCAGATGCTTATGACAAGGGACCTTCGTCCTTGCCCCATTAACATTTTCGTAGATAGTCTTTCAGCTCAGAAGGCCTTAGAATCAAACACTGTAAAATCGAGTAATCAAGTAATCTGGGTTCCTGGACATTAGGGTTATGATTTTTCATTTTTTTGTTGCAAATATCAAAATTTACCTGCCTTAGCCAAAAAGGCCATACAAAAATATTAAGAATTGCATTTTTACTTTTTCGCTTCCGTCAAAAAAGTTCCTGCACTAAACGAGATGAAATTTGGTCTATATTTTCGTAGTTTAATTGAAACTAAGAAAATATGAGACCCAAACGATGCGTAGGAAAAGCTATTTAGGGTCAAAATGACGAATGCTTTTTGGAGGGACTTTTTTACTTCCTTCAAGATTCAAATTTGGCGGTTTAACCCTTAACTGCATAACGTTAACTATTTATAACGTCAACTTTGGCAGCGTGTAGCTCCAAAAGTAAAAGTCCGGTTGGCTTTATTTTTATTCGTAAGTGTTCACAAGATCTTTTTTTATATAATTCATTCATTGGAAGAGTTAAAATTACCTCATTTTTTAAACAAAAAATATCTGTCTATCACGTGGTGATATTTAAAATTTATGTCAAAAATGAGTCATAACCCTACTATACAAAGTGGGGTCACTGGGAACGAATTGCCTGAGAAATGGCTCTGAATAGGTGGAGAACGTGTAGAACCTGACATCACGGTTCCAATAGTGGAATTGGTGAACGAAATTGATACGATATCTGAGAATGGAATGAAGGATAGTTGGATATCATTGACTATGTGCAGGATATTGCGAACCATGTGACCACTGCCAAATCCTAAGAGGACAAAAACCCACTTACTTTTGACAAACGGACGGTTAGTCAATTAGTTGGAGTACTTACAGGACACTGTATAACTGGCCAAATGGCCGTGCGTATGGGAATTTATGATAGCGACTATTGTAGAAGTAACAGGGAAGTGGAAGAGGAGCAATCAGTGAAGCACTTGTTATGTGAGTGTCGGGGTCTGATGAGAAGCCGCCTTAAGCATTTGGGGCAAAGATTTTTCGATGACCTAGATTTCCTAAACGGAGTCTCATTGACATCTCTATATCTAAGAGAATCGGGATGGTTCAAGAAGTAAAAAGTTTTTGTATTAGCGGGGAGTAGGGACATGACAATTAAGGAAATCACAATGTGCCTTATGGCCTCCAAGTTGGTTGGCTGACGTCCATCCAAACTTACCGAACATAGGTAGGGAATACAATTCTGGGTAGAAACAAAATAAAAAAACCCTTGCGTACGGCGACCCATTTCCTTTAAGTATATGATGATTCAATCATTTTCTAAGACTTCTTACCACCGCAATACTCATGTGAATGAAGCATAAATTGTAACTTTAATTTAATCGTAAAGTTTTCGTCCAACATGTTGCTTTACTTATCAAATATTATTTTTGAAATTACTTCTCTTACTGTATGTGTGAATTTAATAAACCACATCTAACATCTTTTAATAACATAAACTCTGACAATAGTGTTAGATTCGCTCATTATACCCATACCAATTATAATTCTAATTAAATCTTAGAACAATGAAATTTCATTTCACTAACAATCATTTTCATATATATTTTCACACACACACACACATCAAATTTGTCTAGCATTTATATTTGGTTGAGCCTTGCCACCACATGTTCATAAAACCAAACATTATATGTACTCAACTTATGTGTATTAAAACCAATACAATATACTTGCATACACATACTCACAATCAGACACAACAATAAAGCCAAACTAACGAAATTTAATATTGTATTAACATCAATATACTTACAAACTTACTTATACATATAAATGTGAACATAGGCTCATATAGAATAAAACCAATGTAAACCAATTTAGACAAAAACACACATACAAGACTTATATTAAAACACGTTTTGTATGCATATATGAATACTTATAAATGTATTTAGATGAAATTTTATTTATACCTAACGGTAATTGAATAAGGAATCACCAGATTAAAAATTCCTGAGGATCGATACTCAAAAATCTCAGAATAAACCCTCCAATATTATCCAAGTTTGAAGCTTCGAGCTATCCTTAGTTCTGTTCATTTAAAAAAAAAATACTAAAGAAAGTTTTATCAGCGGAGAGAAGCCCTGCTGAATAGGCCTTTCGTTCTAACTCTCCACTTGCGGATTTCTAACTCCCCATTGCGGACTTCTTCGTTGTATATCTGTTACCAGACTAATCGTTTGTAAGCCCATCCAGTTGTAAATACACCCAATGCTGCGGCTGGTTGAATTCAAATGATTCCGTAATGCAAAGAGCCGCTATTATTTGTGTTATCCTCATGTTCTTTTGGTATGTCTTATAGTCCAGAGGAGTCCATCACAAAAGAACAGAGGTAATGCGCAATGGAAATTGGGACCGAAAATCCCCGCATTGGTCTTCGAGCCATCAGTAAACCACCCTTGAGAACCCAGTTCGGGATTCCAAGAGTTTGTTGATCATATGGTCCTTTCCGGATAACAATTTAGGTGCAGAGCGTAACCAGCTTCTAACGATAAACCGTTTGTCAATCTCATATTGGCAGCCTAGATCACACTTTCTTGGCGCATTTGAGAAGCTTTGTTATTATACCATCCACTCTAGTGATAGAGGGTATATATAAGTTAGTCATTCCTTTTGTAACACCTCGTAATATTGGTCTAGGACCCCATAAAGTATATTTATTCATGATTCTCGATCGATTTTAAGACGATCTAGCGATGTCCGTCCGTCTGTCCGTCTGTCTGTTGAAAACACGTTAACTTTTGAAAGACTTTACGAAGGCTCCTGAAGTTTGGCATATATGTTGGGCATTTACCTGTTCAGGCTGGTATTGCAATCCAGCGAAATCGGTCCAGTGGTTCAAAAGTTATAAGCAAATGAGTGAATTTCGGCAAGGGTTTTTCTGGAATTTACGAGATAAAACACACGGTAACTTTCGAACGGCAATTCTGAGGGTGCTGAAGTGTGGTATATATATTTGCCGATTTCTGGTCCGGTTAGTTTTAAATTTCAGCCATATCAGTCCAGTGGTTCAAAAGTTATTAGCAAAACCGTAAATTTCAGATTAGTTTCACCTTAAATTCACGTGTTGAAAACCCGTTAAACAAGTTTTAAAAACATTTGTAAGTCAAAAAAATATTTTACAAGGTATTTTTGTCACACAAAAATATTTTTACACTAAACTAAAAAAAAAAAATACACTCAAAAAAAATTTTGCACTCAAAAAAATTTTACACTCAAAAAAAATTTTACCCAAAAAAAAAAAATTCGTAAATTATCTTTTTTTTTCAAAAATTAATAAAAAAAAGTTTTTTTACACAAAATAAAATATTTCTAACCAAAAATGTTATTTTCTTCACGTTAGAAAATTTACTCTCACTTAAAAAGGGCATTGTGGAGGGTATTTATAGATTCGGCCAAGTCGAATTTAACTTTTCTACTTGTTTTTAATCCTTAGATATCTTCCAGGTCTTGAAATACTTTCTCAATATTTAGTTCCTGGCAGATAATAATGGAAGTTCTTTGAGCTGAGAGAAGTTCCGCTCCATTGCACCGTGCCCTTAAAGGAAAATTAGTAAGGGTAAAATAAAGTTAAGAAGAATAAAAATAATGAAAAAGTGCTTTTTCAAAATTTCTCAATTGCTTTCACAAACTTGAGAAAATTAGACAAGGGAAGTCCATAGACCGTGTCCAACGACAGAATATCACAACTCAATTTCCGCAGTCTAGCTGTTGAGAACGCTGGGCAACAATAGACGTAGTGTTCTATTGTATCCTCATCCTTAAGACAAGCTGGACCTAAAAAAAGACATTCTAAAAAGACATTTGACCATCTTTCCGTGAAAATTGATTTCATATGAGAGTTTATCCAACGCATCAGCAATGTCAAACCTATGCCAATCCAAGGTTCCAGATTGTGAAAAATTGTATCGGACCCAATATTTTCCAAGGACCCCTAGAAGACTGACCATATTCCCGCATGTGACAGCCTGGCTGTCACTGCAGATACAGATTCTCTTATCCCTTCATCTGTTCTCACTTAACCAGGACGCTACATCCAAAATAGCACTTCGGTCTGAAATACTGAAACACTTTTTCACATAACAATATATCCATCCGTGTAGATAGTATCCGTGAAATTTTTGCTGGGTTGCGCCAGTCTTCCCAACTCGGAAATATTACAGTAAACTTCCTACCAAACTCGATGCAAAATGTTGTAATGTCCAAAGGCACAGAAAACATCGGACAATGTTCCGATAGCCTATTGAACAGACGACCACTTTTGCGGAGCCTGCACATATATTTCATGGTTTCTCCCTGAATATGTAAGTCCAAGGGAATCATATCTAATATAGCGTCTAGAGCTGTACCTCGGGTGTTACTCATGGCACAAATAATTCCAAAAGCAACCGACCTTTCTTGTCCATTCAGCTTATTTCGAATAGTCACAAACAGCTTTCTCGGTCACCAGACTTCAGCCCCATACGTCACAATAGGTTTTATTACTGCTATGTACATCCAATGTACACTAACATATATGTTACCAGACTAACCGTTTGTAAACTTATCCAGTTGTAAATACATCCAATGCTGCCGTTGGTGGAATTCAAAGGCTCCAGTAATGTAAGGAATAGCTAGTGTTTGTGTTATCTTCATGTTAATTTTGTATGTCTTTAATCTAGAGTAGTCCTTCACAAAAGAATAAAGGCAATGCGCGATGGAAATTGGGTCTGAAAATCCCCGAGCCAAAAACCCCCTTTGTTCCCCATTGCTTAGATCCATTATTAACCCACACTTGGGAACCCGGTTTCTGATCCCAAGAGTAAGTAGACCATATGCTCCTTTCCGGAATAACTATTTTAAAATGTCTTATGAAAACTTGTTTGGGTAGCATCCTGTCAGAGATCTTCGCATGTGGGCCCCCTATGAATCATACCGCTTTCTTCATGTGGCCCCGTTAGTGCCAGTTTATTATGTTCCTAAATTCTGTCAGCCTTTGGTTCGCATCCTCGTTTGCAGATATATGTTATGAGGGTATGTTTAGCGTATCCCCATGGTATAAGTTAGACAGGATCTTCACAGTGCAGTGAATTGCTAAGCTGGCAATTCGCGACGGGATGTCATGTTTGTTCACCACCTCTGTTTGTACATTTAATTAACTTCCCTCATGATGGGCTGAAAATTATAAGTTGGATTTCGGGACTCTAAAGAAGTGTACCTTTGGCGTTTTCTCGAATGCAGAAACATTCTACAATGAAGTGCAGAGAATCAAGATCATGCTGTTGGTAAGTGTTTCTTTTTCTCGAATCATGGAACCGCCTTAGAAACCTCCGGGTCTTGAAGCTTAAGGTATTTTTAGGTGTTTTTGACTATCTTCAAAATTGAAGTGTTTGCAAACCACATTATGTCCAAGTAAACTACACAGCTGATAGGACCCAGTGAAAGTCCATATGTTTTTTAGCATGATTTTCAGCGTTATCATTAGTTGTAACTGATGCAGCTGGAAGAAAATATAGCTTTTTCTATATGATTGCCACAATAATATCTCTTCTCTGCGTGTCTGTTAAAGACCGGGCCGCTAGAAGTTCATCTTAGAATAAGAAACGGTCTTCTCCTTTCCAAACTTTTTTACTTTCGAATACCTATCTCCCATTCTCTGATTTTTCCAACAATTTTCTACTTTATTCCTATAACCCGTAGTATACAATGACGTACACGTTCATACAAATATGTACTTGTTATATGTACAGATCCATACTAACATTTAGTAGGCCGCAATCAAATTTATCTTGGATTACTTTCACTTCAATGACAATGCAGATGTATTTCAAATTTGTCTCTATGTATGTGTGTGTGTGTGTATAAGAGTACGTGTATCTCTTATATTAGTGTGTCTAACTGTTAAGCTTATGTCACTCTAAATACAAAATTTTTTGATATTTGGTTTAAGTAAGCAACAACAAAAAAAAGTTCTGAAACAAAAATACTAAAAACAAAATAACATAAAACAACAATACTCGTAATCGTATGTACATTGTACATAGAGAAAACTAAGTTTAGACAAAATATACTGTCAGCATGACAGTTTATTATGCTATCAGTTGCAACAACAATCATGTTTTGTTATTTTCTTCCATTTGCTTTTTTTTTCTTTTTTATTATTACCTCAACAAAATGTTAGTGTTTAAGGAACCGGTTACTAATTACTAGAGTAACTGGTTTTAAAATAAGTAGCCAGTGTTGGTAAACATTTATTAGTAGGGATGGGACTTTTATGCACTAAAAAATCGAAAATATGCACTTAAAATATGCGCTTAAAAATTCAAAATATGTTCTTATAAAACCTAAAAATATCCACTAAAAAATAAAATGTGTGGAATAAAAATCTTGTTTTCATACGAAACTTCTTAAAAATCAAAAAATAATGCCGGGTTTAATTAGTAATATTTTAAACTTTATGTAAACGATTTTTTTAGAAAGAAATTAAGACAATCTATAAAATTTTTTTTTTTTTTTATTATTTTCAAAACAATTTTTTAAATTTAAAACAGTTTTTGAAACAAATAAATTTCAAATTGTGTTTATGCTAATTTATGAAAAAATATGCAAAAATATGCAATAAAAAGTTGGAAATATGCAAAAAATATGCAATTTAAACCAAAATATGCAAAAATATGCATTTTCACCAAAATATTTTTCCTATAGAAGAAGTCTAAGATTCTGAGACATTTTTCCTACAGAAAATGTTTCAGATTTTGAGGCATTTTTGCTATAGAAAAAGTCTCAGATTCTGACACATTTTTCCTATTGAAAAAGTCTAAGATTCTGAGACATTTTCTTACAGAAAAAGTCTCAAATTCTGAGATATTTTTCCTATAGAAAAAGTCACAGATTCTGAGAAATTTTTCCTACAGAAAAAGTCTCAAATTCTGAGATATTTTTCCTATAGAAAAAGTCACAGATTCTGAGACATGTTTTCGATAGAATAAGTCTCAGATTCATTTTTGAGACATATTTCCTATAGAAAAAGAGTATCAGATTCTCATATATTTTTTTCCTACAGACAAATATTGAAAAAATGGTAAAATTTGTGTCGAGTTGCCTTGATTAAATATTTATCAAATTAAAACGGAAAGCACCACAATCTGAAAAATTTTCATTCTTGTATAATTTTGTATGGCTACCAACTAATTTTTTTTTTTTTAAATTTTCAGAAATTTGAAATTTTTCATTTATTAAAAAATTCAGTTTATTTAAAATTCGCCCACTTTTTTTTAAAAAATGTTATTAAAAGTTTGTTTATCGACACAAAAAATTCAAACTGTGTTTTTCGTTTTTTTTTTCTTGAGAAAATCGCTTTTGAATATTGTATTTCATAACAATTTAGTAATTTGCTTGTATTTTCTTGTTTCAACATAGCGTATGAGTAACATTTATGCAAATGTTAAATACTCATCCGCAATGTTGAAACAAGAAAATACCAGCAAATTATAAAATTGTTATAAAATTTAAAATTCAAATTCGATTTTCTCGAAAAAAACGGAAAACAAAAACACATGTCTGCACTGATGGAATTATTGTTGATAATATCTATGAACAAATTTCATTAAACCAAATTCAGAGAATCTATGAGACAATTCATTGACTGAATGAATATTGATTAGTATTGTGAAATATTTCATAGAATTTTATTCATAGATTTTGGTAAATTCATAGAAAAAAATATTATCAATAATTTTTTTTTAATAATTAAAATAATGTTACTATAATTAAAAAAATTTAATAAATATATAAAAAAAATAAAAAAAAAAACATAAACAATTAAAAAAAAAATATTGCTGCCCGGGTGAGATTCGAACCCAAGACCTACCGGCTGTGAAAATTATTATCGACGCCTTAGCTATCAGCGCCATCAAAGGAGGGAAATCTCGACAACTATCACTTACAAGGGAAGTATCTCAACTAGAGAATGTATACCGGGATTTCCCGTCCCGGGATTCCCGGGAAAATCGTCAATTTTCATTTCCCGCATTCCCGGGAAATTTGTGCGGGATTCCCGGGAATTTTAAAAAATGTACATAACAAGTTAACTGCTATAATTAGGTCAAAAAATTTTTAAATGTAAGGACTCCGATTTTCACCCACTACGAAATCGAAAATATGTGCTTAAAATTTGCACCTAAAAATCAAAAATATGCTCTAAAAATTCAAAAAAATTTACTTAAAACGTAAAAAGTATTAAAAAATCGTTTTTTATTATAAAAGGTTTTACTAAAAGGAAAACATATGAACTTTATATTTTATTTTCAACTCGAAAAATAATTGTTGTATTCAAAAAAATATTTTTTTGTTTGTACACAGAAAAACAAATTGCCAATGAACCACATTCGTAGCATTTATGAACAAATTCTTAAAAATGTATGAACCTTTCATAAAATTTTTGATTTTTTTATTCATAAAAAAATTGTAATATTTTTTCAATTCCACATAATAAATATTATGAAAAAGTTCATAAATATTATGAAGAAGTTACTAAACTCTTATGAATTAGTTCATAAATACTATGCATTTTTTTGTGGCATTTACTTATTTTCAATGTTTTTAATTAAAATTCGTGTAATTTTTTCAGTTTTCTTATTTATGACAAAATATGAAAAAATATGCATTTTCGTAAAAATCTGCAATCTGTTAGTGAAATGCCTATGCCAAAAACAGCACATTATATTAAACAAAAATTTCTTAAAAAAATATAACAGGACATTGTTTAATAATTTTTTTTTGTTTAATAGAGTTTTTAGCTTAATTTTTTATTTTTTGTTTTATAAGACTGAATTCTTATTTATTTGCTTTTAAATGTATCAGACCTTGTTAAACGTACAAATTTAAAAAAAAAAAAAAAAATATAAAAAATTAAAAAAAATTATTAATGGTTTTTAGTGCGGGATCCCGGGAATCCCGGGAAGTTCAAAAATTTTTCCCGCTTTCCCGGGAAATGAAAAAGTGCGGGAAATTGCGATCCCTAATCTCAACCCTTATGAACCGATTTGCATGAAACGTAAAATAATATTATATATAAAAGAGACAATTCTAAAGTTGGGGAGTCTCGGCTTATCGGCCATATCGCGGATTTAGGGGTTCAAAACATGGGTCAAAAAATGGCGAAAAAATCGTTTTTTGGATTTTTCAGCCATTTCTTTCGAAGAAACTATATGATGTTTACATATGAGAAGAAATGTTTTTTTAATGCCTATCCAACGGTGGCATAATCTTGTAAAAGTTTGGCTTCGTTAAAAATTTTTTTCATGAAAATGTGTAAATTTTGGGGCGTACTTATATGAAGACATTGACCTACGATATCCACACTGAAAAAAAAGCTTCGTGAAAATAATGAAAATTGACATTAACTTAATGAAAAATGACTCACGTTTTCAACCGAAGACATGTTTCATTTGATCAATGAAACGAGTTTCATTAAAGTTCCTTTCAATGAAAACTTACATTGAAATAATGCAAATGTTCGTAGAACTTATTCAAAACGTTTTATGAAGTTTTTCATTATATGAATGAAAGTGTTCATTGATTATATGTGGAACAACAATAGAAATTAATGAAAATAATCATTAAAAATAAACAATTTTTGGTGAGTCATGTGAAATCATCACTGAAATTTATTTAACGTGATTGTAGTATACATTTATGTAAACTACAATCACGTAAATTAAATAAAATTTCAGTGACGATTATACGTGACACACCATGGTAGAAAAAAATACACATTCACATTCTTTTATGGTTTTCTTGGCTAAAGTGTACTTTACGGTGCACTCAAAATTAAAAAAAAAAAAAAAAATGCCACCCTCCCCCTTCAAAATATTTTTTTTTAAAAAACACAGCTCACCAGTCCCCTAAAATTTAATTTCGTCTTTTTTCTTAAGCGGGTGGCACATTTTTTGTTTTAATTCTTATATGCTCCATAAACTATACTTCTGCCATTTTTTGACACAAAATTTTACTCCAATCTTAAATTGCAACACATTAGTAAAACCACGAAATAATATAAAAAAGCGCGGATATTAGTAAATATAAAATTAAAACAAATTAAATATAAAACGTCTGAAAAAATCACAGAAACAAGTTAGACATTTTTTATAGAATTCACTCAGGTTTCACACATAAAATTTTACCACAGCATTAAATTTTTATATATAAATTAAACCACGAAATGATATGAAACAGCGCTAGTTTTAGTCAACATTTAATTAATAAATAACATTTAATTTTTCATTTCCAATAAAAAAAAAATTACAAAAAAAACTCTAACCAGCTGTTTTTTATTTGTCTATATTTTCCGCGTTAATTAGAGACTAAACAGACGCGACACGACAAGTGTTTAATTAGACGCGACACGACAAGTGTCACAAAACAACAAGTTTAATAAACAAAATTTAATGAAATTTTTGAATGAAAGTATGAAATCTAATGAACAAATTTTTATGAAATTTGTTACCAAAAAGCATGATATTTTAATAAGCTTGTGAATTCCTTCATTGGTTAAATGAAATCAAAATAATGAATCCGTTTCATTTATATCACGAATGTTTTTTTTCAGTGCATATGAATACCAAATAATCTTTATTAAGTTTAAGTCGACACATATTTTTGCTCTAGACGATATTCCTGTTAGTTCGGGAGTTATCGATATTTTCCCGAAGGTCCACATTGTTTCATAAGGGGACAACGAAATTTTGAATCACTGATATGGCCGATAAGCCGAGACACCCCAACCTTAAAATCGTCTCTTTTATGTATATTTTAAGTTTCAGGCAAATCGGTTCATAAGGGTTGAGATACTTCCCTTGTTAGTTTTCTAATGTTCGTTTTTTTTTTTTTTTGCAAATACACAAAAATTTTGTTTTCTACAAACACACACACAGCTTTTGGCAGAGCATTGTGGCAGAGCATTGATACAAACTCAATATGTGAAAGCAAAATATTAAACAAAATGTATGTTAATTCTTTTAATTTGTTTGTATACTTTAGCTCGGTGGCTAGAGACTAAGCTTCACGAACAACTGGTTTTGTGTTCGAATCTCGGTGGGGATAAGTTAAAAGCATAAAAATTGTTAAAAATATAAAATTGTACATAAATAATAAAATAATAAATAAAAATGAAATAATAAAATAAATAACAAGTATAAAAGTTAAACTCGGCCTTGCCGAATGTAGTGATACCCTCCACAATTTCAAAAAGATTATTGCAAACAACTTTATTTAAAAGGAAATTACTTTTAAAAAAAAAAAAATTTTAAAAAAAATTTCCGCGAAAAAAAATTTTGGTAAAAAAAAATCCGCGATTTTTTTCTTTTTGTGTCAAAAAATATGTTCGTACTTGTTTAAATACCATTTGGTGTTCAATTATGTTAACATATCTCAACCAGAAGCCGAATTAAAACATTTTGTATATTTAGGTTATGTTGAATGTACTGAAATTTTTGATGTGTGCTTACATTTTCGTTCATAACTTTTGAACCGCTGAACCGATATCGCTCAAATGCAATACCAAACTTCTCGGGAGAACTTCCATTATATATGTTTCAGTCATCTCTGTGCAATATTTTGTCCGCGAGAGCATTTTCCACAGAAAGACAGACAGACAGACGGACAGACGGACATCGCTAGAATGTCTTAAAATCGATCGGGCATCATGAATATATATACTTTATGGGGTCCCAGACCGATATTTCGATGAGTTACAAACGGAATGACAAACTTATATATACCCTCTATCACTAAGTGGAGGGTATAAAAATAGAATTAAAAATACAAATTTTTTTTCATAGCCTATGAACTTTTTCATAGATTTCTGGTTTCTATTAATTTTATTCATAAATTCTATGAAGGTCATCATTGGCTCACTTCTAATGATTTTTTTAATAGAACCAATGTACGTTTTCATAGTCGTAATGAACAAAATTCTTTCAATGTGAGTTTTTTTTTTTGTGTGGACAGACAAACATCAAAACTTAAAAAAAAAAACTTAAAAAACAGATTTTTGATAAATAGACTTTTTTAAAAATGGAAAATTTCAGAACGGGGTTTTTTTTAAATCGATAGTCAGAACAAAACTATACAATAATGTAAACTTTTGAGATTGGGGTGCATTCCGTTTTAATTTGATAAATATTTAACCAAGGCAACTCGACACAAGTTTAAAAATTTTTCCAATATTTGACTACTTTTCCTAAGCGCTGGTTTTGAAAAATTTAAAAACCAAAAACGCAGTTTTCTTAGTTCCATATAGGGCTATCCATACAACCTATTCCGAAATTTACGGTACAAAAATTTTTTATTTTTTTTTTTGCTGGACATTTGTTGTGGAATGCCTCATATGTATCTTAGTAAATACTGTGACTCCACTAAAGACCTAACAAAAATGAATAGCTTTTTATTCGTAGAAGACGACCGACAAAAAACGCTTTTATAACAGTTTTTAAGTTATTAAAATTCTCAAGACCTTACTAGATCCCAAAATTTCCATTTCCCGAATACTAAGCCAGTTAGAGCGAAACAGACTAAAATTTTGTGCCCATTAAGGTTGAATCAAATTTTTCGTGGTTGGTTGCGGAAAAATAAACGATAATCTCCTGAAGTTAAAATGTAAAAAACTTCCAAGTCAACTACAACAATTAGATGCAGAGCACTAAACCAATTTCCTATGTCAAAGACATGATTTAAAACAAATTCATATTTTAAATTAAGAAACCGGTTCTATACAAAAGCAATTCGAATAACCAGAGACACTATATGTAGTATACGTTTTTGTTACAATTTAGCAGAAGCAAACTTTATTTTGTGGATAAAATAAAAGGAATAAAAAATAAGTGTGCAAATTCTAATCAGTCTAGACCGAACGCATAACACACTTCACAATTTAAAAATAAATTTAACTGAGTTTAATAATAAAAAGTAGGTCCAAAAATTTGCACGATTACAATAATTTAAGAAAGGTGGTCAAAACAAACTCAAAGCACCTTAAAAAAATTAAGATTAAGATTAATCTTTCGATAGAAGTTTGAATCTAGTTATTGACTAAAATTTAAAATCGTCTGATTCTGCTCAAATTTGGAATTGTGATTCATGAACAGAAACTTTTTTTATACACTCAAAAAAATAAACTGGTAAAACGCCTGGTAAAATGCCTTGTAATCCCGTTCTACCAATATTTAACATTTTTCCTTGTTTTTTAACAAAAAATCTTGTACTTTGCTCAAACGAGAACTACAGTTTTATTGGTAATTTTACAAGTTTATTTTCGTAATTGTATTCTACCATTTTGAAAGGTTATTTTACAAAAAAAAAACTGTAATTTTACAACAAAGTTTTTATTACGAGTATTCTAGTTGAATTACAAAAAAAAACTTTATTTTACAAAAATTATGTTATACGATGATTTATGTTGTTTAACAAAAAAACTTTTTTTTTTTTGTATTTTTTTTTTATTGAAAAATATTAAAAAAAGTTGACAAAATTTTGAAATATTTATTACGAGGATTAATTTAAGGAGGAGTAGTTAATTTACAAAAAAAAAAACAGTTCTTTTACAAAAAATTATTTTATTACGAGGATTTATGTTGTTAACAAACATTTTTTTTTTGTAAATTTACCATTTTGGTTTGTAAATCTACCATTTTTTTAAACATATTTACCATTTTTTCTTGTAAGTTTACCATTTTTTTTGTATTTTTCCGGTTTTAAAACAATATTTTTTACCAATAAAATTGGTTATTTTACCAATTTTTGGTGCATTCAAAATTACGAGGAAATCCTCGTAATTTTACGAGAATTTTACCTACGTCATATTTTACGAGAATAGCCTCGTAAAATCACGAGATTTATTGGTAACTTTACATGTTTTTTTTTTGAGTGTACTTGTTTCACTAACAAGGCACATCGGTATGATAGATTCGTCCGTGAAACAAATTTTCGGTTTCCTGATTAAAGGTTTCTATGAACTGATAAACAGGCATATAAATGGACGCATTGCCGTATAAATCGCATCAGAAAGTGATTTTGAGTTTATATTTTTGGTAAGTCCAAAACAATAGTAAATTGTGATTATACCGCAAAGTATTGTAGGGTGTAAAAACAAAACTGTTTGTGTTTTTTAAAAAATAAAACGACTGGGTAATATTATTTGAATCCTTTTAGGAATAAGTTGAAAATTTTGTCAGATACAAATATTTTTAGATATATGTAAGGGCGTTCTTTATTTTGTAAAAAAGTTAAAATTTGAAAGAGCATTCCACCCAATTTTGTCTCGTTGCAGTATATGAGGAGTTCCGTTTTAGACTTAAATTTTGAGTTAAAAAAGATGAGATTTTTGTTTTGATGGCACATCGATGAAAGTTGGCATAAATATTAGATGCTATTTAAGAATAAGAAATTCGTTCGCGTCAATTAAATCGCGCAAGGGGGTCAAAAGTTATGGCGGTTTTAAGATTTAGCGGTTTTAAAAATCTTAAAAATATTTTAAAGATTTTATTTTCTACACATTTGTTGCATGCGTTATTAAAACATGCCAGGATATATCATTTCTTCTAAAATATATGATATAAATTTAACCCTTTAATGACCAAACGATTTAAAAAAAAAATATCTAAGTACCTAAAATCGCAATTAATTCGCGGTAAAAGAAAAGTTTCACAATTTTTTATAACATATTTAGGCAATACGCGTTGGTATTACTGAAGAAAATCACGGAAAATCGTATCATTGTACCAGTAGTTAAAAAAAAATCGGTGATGCTTTTTTATAACAAGAAAATTTAATATGATCCAAAAAATCTATAATCATCAAAATTTTTTAACCCGCCTGTGATTTTATGATGACACATCAAGTGGGCTTTCATTTAAAAAAAATTTCATCCGATTTCGTGTAAAGCCTTGGATGTGCCAGATCAAAACAGGTTTAGATAAAATCATCGCGCTTTCCGCTCAGAATGGCTTAAAGTAAAAAGTCAAAAAGCAAATCAGTTCTACTCGATAAGGCACGTCTTTTGGTGTATTAAAATGAACATGATGCATTAATTGCTACTAAAAAAAATAGGAAACAGATTTGCAAATTTCGCACAATTTTCAAAAATGCCATAAAATTTTTGCAATTTATTTTTTATAAACCCGCCAGTGATTTTTTTATGTAAACTCACAAAAAACTCGGTTTACGCAAGAGTCCACCAAATTTCGAATGAAACCGCGAATGTGCCTCGCGAAAAACTGGTATTTTAAAAAAATTACGTTTTTTCTTGCGAACTTTGATCTGCTGAAACTCCTTAACTATTCGTGGCACATTAACGGGATTAATTCCAAAATGTTAAGAATTACAACAGCTACCAACTCTAGTTCAACTTTTTTCATTTTATAGAGGGGGCCGAAATCCCTGATCAAAAAACCTCGAAAATTTAAAAACTCTTAATTTTTGGTTTCAAAATTTAACCGTCTTATAACTTCTTACCAAGAGATGAAGCATCTATCAAACCAACATTAAAATAATCTTTTATATGTACTGACTTTGTGTTATCCCGGAAAAGATTGAAATATAAGGAGAACTTAAAAAAAAAAGCGAAATAATGTAAAAACTATGGATTATTTCAAGCCA
The DNA here is from genome assembly GCA_963921195.1 of Pegoplata infirma. Lineage (NCBI taxonomy): Eukaryota > Metazoa > Arthropoda > Insecta > Diptera > Anthomyiidae > Pegoplata > Pegoplata infirma. Next base: position 175,679,251 of record OY992538.1, on the reverse strand, counting down.
TTTTTATCGATTTTTCAACTTTAACCCTCTGTAACTTTTACGGATAAAGTGGGGTAATCCTTAAACATTGCTCAGTGATGGTTCAAGGTCTTGTTTACACAACTGCATTTACAGTTTTTCTTAATTCCAAAAACTGCCGGTTTTTTATAACATTTATTTCAGTTTCACTGAGTTGAAATTTAAAAAAGATTTCTTGATATATGTTAAGATCAAAAGAAGAGTACACAGGCAGAAAAATACAGACGGGAGAAGGCTGGTAAAGCACATTATTTTTTCGCTTATGTGCTGGGAAAGGATCACAGTGAAGTACTCTCCCGGTAAAATACATTATTTTGTCGCTTATATGCTGGGAAAGGATCACAGTGAAGTAATCTGCCAGCCTCAAAAATGATATCCACGGTAAACGGTATGCCGTGCTATTTATAAGCTCTTTAAAAGCGCATTTAAAGCTGATTAAAGCCGCAAATATGGTACTTTTAAAGCAAATTTAAAACAAACAAAAAATAGGAAATATCACAATTATACACTCAAAAAAAAATAATAAACTTAAACTTTGGAAAAATTTTCTTCAAAATAGTTTATAAATTTTCCCACAATTTAGTTAAATTTAACTAAAATTTGGGAAATTTTCTTAACTTTTAGGAAAATATTTTAGTTCATTGACTGTTAAATAGGCTATAATTTTCCTTAAATGGAATTCCCTAATACGTGGAAGAAATTCTTACCGCCAAAGAAATTTTCCCTAAATAATTGAAAAAAAAATCTTTATTTTTAAGACAAATTTCTTAAAACTAAATTTAGTTCAAAAAATTCAGTTTTAGTACGTAATTTACTACCAGTTAGTTCATCATATTTATCTTCTTTAATTTGAGGAAGTTTTTTCCACAAGTTTAGTAAATTTTTCATAACATGAATTTGTTTTGTTGATTTACTTATTTTTTTCATGCTTGCTTGTAGTTCACATTTTGTTTATTATTTGTAGTACATGAATACAAAAAGTTTGATCTTGTATAACAAGCACGGAGAGGACTTTCATGCAAATGCATGTTTTTCCCCTTTGGTCATAGAACAGCATAAACAAGATATCTTTGCGAATCAAAGAATTTGCTTTAAAATGGCATCGATTTGTTAGTGCATATTTTTGCATATTTTGCTTAAAATGCATATTTTTGCATATTTTGCTATTATTTCGCTATAAATGCATATTTTTAGGTCATATTTTGTATAAATTTTAGTTTTTTAGCTATTTTTTTAGTATTTTTAGCCATTTTTAAAATTTTTTTTTTATAATTTTTTTTTGCATTAAAGCAATTATTAAATTTTTTTAGATCATTTTTATTTTTTTAATAACATTTTATACACACTGTAAATATGCATATCTAAGCTTAAAAAGCCAGACTGAATTAAAATTTTATGTTTTTTTAATAAAAGTAAAAAACAAGTGGATATTTATGATTTTAAGTGCATTTTTTTAGATTTTTAGTGCATATTTCAACACTTTTTAGTGCATATTTTAGGCGCCTAAAACAGAGTTTTTTAGTGCATGAAGGTCCTGTCCCTGATAACAAGTATTAAATTTAATATTTACATTTTTTCTACATATGTATGTGTTAGAAAAAAAAATAATATTTTAATCACAACAAAGACCTTGGCTTTGGCGTGTTTTCCCATAGTCTGGAAACAAACGTCAAACACATAGTTTTTGTTGTAATTTAACTAAAAAAACTAATGAAATTTATTACTTGACTATGAAAACAAACGCGTCTTTATATTTATAATAAAATATGTACCCAATGATAATTATGTGTATATTCGCATGCTATTCTATAAATAAGCCATTAAAAAATATAAAATTAAATAATTTTTAGGAAAAATTTCCTTATCAGAAATGTTTTTTTTAACCAAAAAATGGGAACTTTTTTTCCCATTTTCTAGTTCAAATTGGTCCTTCTTTTGAAGAAAAATATGGACTAAAAAGTAGGATACATGGCAATGGAGCTAAATCATTATCAATTTTCCTTGGATTTAGTTAATTTTCCCATTTTTTAGTTAGTTTTTTTTCTGACTGCACTGAAAAAAATAACTATACTGAAATTAAATAAATGCTGTTATTAATTTAAGTAACCAATTTTTTTTTGAATTTACTTTAACTTATCTTAATATAAGGTAGTTTTACTTAAAACAAAGAAAATAAATTTGAAGATAGTACATGCAAATACTTAAAAAATCACAAGAGTTTTCCTTAATTTGTTTTTTTAAATTAAGTTAAATATTCTTTACATTTATGGCGAAATGATTGCGTTTAAGAAAAAAAGGGTTTATTAAAAAATTTTGTTTTACTTAAAAGAAAAAAATTTAAATTGTGTGCAAAAAAAATAAATAAGTACGTAACTTACTTAAAAATAGTATAAACATTTTCAAGACCTTAAATCAAATAAGTACGAATCTTTAATTCCAAAACGAATTTTCTTTAATATAATCAATTTTTGTTTTAATTTAAGAAAAAAGTAATCTTTATTTTATTGATTTCATTGACTTTATTTGAATCCATATCTTCATCAGTTTAAGAAAAAATTTACTTAACTTAAGGAAAAAAACTTTAGGTATTTTGGGGACTCCATCTGGAGGCCCCATCTGGAGACCCCATGAGACCCTAACTTTAAATCCAAATTACGATTTTCGCGGAATTTTCAAATGCCTATAACTCTGAAAATACTGCAGATACGAAAAAAATTCTAATGGCATTTTTGTAGTCCTTAACTTGTAGAATATTACCGCCGAAGACCCGAAAGCTCTCCGAGTCATAGTTTTCGAGTTATTTCATGATTAAATTTCTCAAGACCCCATTTCCATATCTCGAAAACTAAGCAAGATAGAGCGATTCTGACCAAAATTTTGGATCAAAATCACTAGTGACCCTATAATAGTGTACGCACATACTCACCGCACATACGGACCCCATATATTAGGGGCCCGTAGGGTCCTCACATTGGGACTCCATAGGGTCCACAGAATCCGTAAGTTTAAGGAAATTTTTACTTATTTTAAAAAAATATTTTTCCTCTAGATAAAAACAATTAAACTTGTAATGAGTACAATTTTACTTACTTTTAAGATAAATTTAAGTAAATGCATTACTATGTTTTAGGATAAAATATACTTGGAAGAAGAATTAATATCTTTGGAGCCCTCGCATACCCTTCTTTTTTTAAATTAAGTTCAATATGCTTTAAAAATGGTAAATTTTTTTTTCAGTGTGTATGAGTCCGAAAGTCAACATTCTTTTTTTGAGTAAATATATTCATTAAAAATGATTTAAGGATAAAAAAATTTGGTACTAATTTTGAAAAAGTCCATAAAAAATATTAGGAAAAGTCTCCGATACAAATGAACAATTCATACGAATAAGCACGAATAGAACACTTTTTCGCAAACACGCTTTTTTGCATAAATGCATTTTTTAGCATAGCCCTACAATCCTCTGCACACATTTTGGGAAAATTTTTACTTTTTGGTCTTAAAAAAATGACTTTAAAAGTGCAATATAATTAGCATATTTTTATATTTTTGTTTAAATTGGGAGTAAACTAACGCAAAATTTTTATTAAATACAACACAAAAACATACAAAAATTTGACTTTCGGTAACAGTGCCCACAAAAAAAAACCTTGTCAAATAACTAGGAAAAGTCTCATAATCCCATTTTACCAATATTTGACAGTTTTCCTTATTTTTTAACAAACAAATTATGAACGCAATTTAACTTTTTTTTTTTGTAATTTTATAATATTTTTTTTTTGTAATTTCAAAGATAATTTTACAAAAAAAAAAAATCTAGTAAATTCGCGAGAATTCCTTGTAATTTTTATTGCGCCAAAAAAAACTGTAAGTTTATAATTTTAATGGTAAAAAGCTTGTAAAATTACAAAACTATTGGTAAAAAGCTTGTAAGATTTCCAAATTATAGGTAAAAAGCTTGTAAAACTAGGAATTCACGTAAAATAGGAGGTAGTAAAAAATCTAGTAAAATAACGAAAACTCCATATCGTGTCAAAAAATTTGTAAATTTACAATTTTATTGGTAAGAAACTTGCAAAATTACAAAATTATTGGTAAAAAGCTTGTAAAATTACTAAAAATTTTTGTCAAATAGGAGGAAGCACAAAAAACAAGTTACAAATTTTTCTTGTAATTTTACAAGGTTTTTTTTTTTTAGTGTGTGTTAAAAGAACATTACGAGGACTTCAAAGTGTGGAAAGCATAAATGAAAAATATCCATATCTTAACAAAATATTATATAAAAATAACACTGTGCTAGTCGCGAATTTTAACAAGCTGGGCACCTTCCTGATAGAGCTAATTCGAGCACGAAGAATTCAATGGCGTTACCCGTTTTTCGAAGTTTGCGCTCGTATTCGCGATATTCGCGATTAAAAATTGTAGCGGTAAAAGACCATAAAATAAATTTTTTATAATTTCGGAATAATTTGTAAATTTAAATTTAGAAAATAATTTGATTTTGTCGCAAAACAAAAAATTCCGCGAAAAAAAAGAGTTCCGCGAAAAATATTTTTTCTTTCGAAACTATCGTTTCTTTTTTGTCTCGTATTCTACATCTGCAGATTTTCATAAATTAATAACAAAATAAAAAAAAAAACATTTCACGACAAAAAAAATTCCGCGCTATCCTTAAAAAGTCCTTAATAGTTCTCCAAGTTTTGAAAGTCTCATAAAAATGTGGTAAAAATCTGCTACAAAATAACACATTATTATTCAAATTTCAATACATTTTTGTTTGGATATTCACCCTTTTTTCAGTTAAACAAAAATTGAAGTCCAATTTTTGGCAAGTTCTATTTCGAATACATTGCCAAAATTTTGTACATGGATAGAGTGAATTAAATCTTAAAGCTTATGCAAAAATATTAGTTTTTGAACTTTCGTGCGTTTTTATCGTCTCCTGTAAAATTCTACAAATGGGGCGTTCCATGTGAAATTGGACACTTTGAAAAACTTTTTTTTTAGATTTTCCTAATGTGTTTACAGTTTTTAGTACCCTTCGAAAACTCCTTCGTGGTAAATTTTCAGATTTTTTTGATGACCCGTTCAAAAGATATCGAATTTTTAAAAATTGGTAGTTTGTTCCTTTACTCAAACTTCTTTTAATCATAACTTCTTCAATAATGGTCCAAATTTAAAATTTTTTTTTTCAAAATTTTTGTTTTTTTAAGTACTTTCTAAAAAAAAATCCCAAAAAATTCTTAAAAGCGCTCTAGTATGCGATTTTTAAGTTTTAAAATTTAAATCTCATTTTTGAAAATGTTTGTACTCTTCGATTTTTTTGAAATTTTTTTGTGTAAAACCTCTATCAATTCTACAAATTTTTTGCCCAGGAAGATCGTGGGATAACGATTATTACTATTTTTTAAAATTTTTTGAAAAAATTTTATTTTAATTTTCCAATCTTAAAATCATTTCTACTGCTCCAATGGTGCGTCATAGAGGGGTCCTTTATAAGACCGACCACCATTAATTTTCACGTCTTAACATTTCTTTGGAACAAACTAATACCCTATCTCCAATTTCTAAAGGGGCTCCCACACAAAACCACATTTTTTAAAATTTGTTCCAACCGCTCTAACTGCCCTAATAGTGCCCTTAGAGCAACAAAATGTATGACCGACCTACAATATTTTTTTAGTCCAAACATTTTCTCTGAACACACCTACCCTCTATCTTTAACTGTTAAGGCGGTCCCCATACAATTTTTTTTATTTTTTGTAAATTTGTTTTATTTAATCAGCTTCTACCGGTCCAATGGTGCGTCTGAGAGGGGTCATTAGTGAGACCGACCCCCATTTATTTTTACCCTACAACATTTTTCCAAAACGTACCTACGCCCTATCTCCACTCCCTAAGTAGGCTCCCATACAAAATTACATTTTTATAAAATTTGCTCCAACTGTTATTTGTATGGGAGCCTACTTAGGGAGTGGAGATAGGGCGTAGGTATATTTTGAAAAAATGTTGTAGGGTAAAAATAAATGGGGGTCGGTCTCACTAATGACCCCTCTCGGACGCACCATTGGACCGGTAGAAGCTGATTAAATAAAACAAATTTACAAAAAATAAAAAAAATTGTATGGGGACCGCTTTAACAGTGAAAGATAAAGTGTAGAGGTGTTCAGAGAAAATGTTTGGACTAAAAAAATATTGTGGGTCGGTCATACATTTTGTTGCTCTAAGGGCACTATTAGGGCAGTTAGAGCGGTTGGAACAAATTTTAAAAAATGTGGTTTTGTGTGGGAGCCCCCTTAGAAATTGGAGATAGGGTATTAGTTTGTTCCAAAGAAATGTTAAGACGTGAAAATTAATGGGGGTCGGTCTTATAAAGGACCCCTCTATGACGCACCATTGGAGCAGTAGAAATGATTTTAAGATTGGAAAATTACAATAAAATTTTTTCAAAAAATTTTAAAAAATAGTAATAATCGTTATCCCACGATCGTCCTGGGCAAAAAATTTGTAGAATTGATAGAAGTTTTACACAAAAAAATTTCAAAAAAATCGAAGAGTACAAACATTTTCAAAAATGAGATTTAAATTTTAAAACTTAAAAATCGCATACTAGAGCGCTTTAAAGAATTTTTTGGGATTTTTTTTTAGAAAGTACGTAAAAAAACAAAAATTTTGAAAAAAAAAAATTTGAAATTTGGACCATTATTGAAGAAGTTATGATTAAAAGAAGTTTGAGTAAAGAAACAAACTACCAATTTTTAAAAATTTGATATCTTTTGAACGGGTCATCAAAAAAATCTGAAAATTTACCACGAAGGAGTTTTCGAAGAGTACTAAAAACTGTAAACAAATTGGGAAAATCTAAAAAAAAAGTTTTTCAAAGTGTCCGATTTCACATGGAATGCCCCAAATGGTCTATTCGTCTTTATTCGCATAAACTGTTCGAATGTGTTGTTTTTTGCATTTTATTTTTACGTTTTGAAATAAAAAAAATTATCTAAAATGTTTTAAAGAAAAAAAAAATTAATTTTGAAAAATTAGCCAATTCCGAAAATATTTTTGAGAGCTTCCCAAGTCCACACAGTGCCACATTGCCCAATCTAGGACGACAAAAATCCAATTTTATTTATATTGACTGCAAATTCGGTATAAATGTTCGTTTTGACTTCAAAAACAACATTATGAAAAATATGGGAGGCCAGTAAACGGCCACGCCCACTTTTTAAAAAATTTTTAAATTTGGTTGTAATTTCTTTAAACTTGGTATATATACTCTGATGGACTGTAGAAATAATATCACAAAAAAGGGGGCGGTCAGACAACTGACAATATATTGCACCACTGTAGTCGGCGTCGCAGATGGTCGCAAAAGTTAGCCTTTGAAATAAGTACTATGGATATTGGTCAATATGTCTGAAAAAGTCCGGCGACCAATAGAGACCAAACACAAAAGTTCTATTCCATCAAAAAAAAAAAATATATATAATTTTCTTTTCAAAAATTTTTATTATGTTAAAAATTTAATAAAAACTAGAAAAAATGGTTTAAAAAAAGAAGAAAAGATATGACTTAAAGCCTTTAAATATCGTTTAAAATTACTAAAAAAGAGTGTATAAATATCTTTTTTTGCTAAAAAGTTACAACAGTTTAAAATCGACTTAATTAATGCGCAATAATGAACACTACTTTCAGGATTTTACAAGATGCAACTTTATGCACCCACATCTTAATAACGAATAGAATTATAGTTCTTATATGAGTATTACCGTGTTAGTAGGAATGTTTTATAATACATACAAACAAATCATAAAAATCGGGGAACTTTTTTTTTTGATTTTTGTCGTGCTAGATTGGCCAAATGTGGCACTGTGGTCCGGGTACAAACTTTATAATTTTTTTTTTTTGCATTTAAAAAAAAAAGCTTCAAAAGTACTTTAAGGAAAAAATTCTATTTATTATTTTATTAATTTTCGAGTAAAAAAAATCATTAAAAATGCTTTTAGGAGAGAATATTTTTTTTTTTCAAGTTTTGTGAAAAAATTTCCCAGAATTTGAAATTTTTTACGAAATATTTTTTAGAATCTGAAACTTTTTCTACACGTTAAATGTTTCAGAATCTGACTATTTTTGTTTACGAAAAATGCCTCATGGGGTGAGACTTTTTTGAACGAAAAATGTCTCAGTATAAGTGACTTTTCTAAAAACGTCTCAGAATATAACTCATTTTCAACACAAGAAATGTCTCAGAATCTAAGACATTTTCAACACGACAAATCGCTCCTTTACTTGTATAGTGTCATAACTCAAAATATTTGATTTTGCAGAAAACACGTTTAAAGTTTACTATTGAAACTGGTTTTTAATTGAAAAAGGCCGGTACATAGAAAATGTAATAATGGCGTGTACTCCTCTCAAACGGTGAGTTTAAAAGATATTCATACAAATTTTTGACACAATATAAAGCACGATATAACGAATAATTCTGCATCATTAACTCAAAAAACCCATTTTTTGAGTTATGACACTATACAAGTAAAGGAGCGAAATGTCTAATACCTTTTTTAATACAAATTTTTTCTCAAAATTTGAGATTTTTCTATACGAAAAATGCCTAAGAAACTGAGGATTTTCTTACACGAAAAGTTTCCCAGAATCTGAGACTTTTTCTATACGAAAAATATCACGTAATGTGATAAATTTTCTATAAAAAAATTGTCTCAGAATCTGAGATTTTTTCTTTACGAAAAATGTCCCAGAATCTGAGACTTTTGCTATACGAAAAATATCTCATGACATTTTCTATACAAAAAAAGTTTAAGAATTTGAGACTTTTTCTATAGGAAAACTGTCTGAGACTTTTAATTTATGAAAAATGTCTCAGAATCTAATACTTTTTTAAACGAAAAATATCTCAGAGTCTTTTTCTTTACGAAAATTGTCTCAGAATCTGAAAATTTTTCTGTACGAAAAAGGTCTCAGATTCTGAGATTTTTTCTATACAAAAAATATCTGAGAACCATACAGTTTTTCTATACGAAACATTTCTCGGAATCTGATACTCTTAAAATATTTTGTAAGTAAATTCAACTGAAAAAACGTTTAAAACAATCGCTTTTCCTTTTAAAAAACGGTCTACTTATATTTCATTTGAAACAATATTATTTTTCAGTTATTTTTAAACGTTAATAAATGACTAGACATTCCGTTAAAACAAACGATATTTCAGTTATTTTAACTGTTTACATTTTTTTATTTTGTGAAGTAAAAATAAAATTTTTTGAATAACAAACTACAAAAACCGTACTTCTTTCTGTAAAATTATACTGAATAATAGCGCGTAATGAACTCGGCTTTTATTCGAATTTGAAAATGCTTGCCCCTACAAAAGATGGGGACTTAGGACCCTTTTACGGGAAAAATAACAAAAAAGTTGTGGACAAAAAACCAGTTTGCTACCAGCTGCTAAAGTTTGCAATCTCAGTGCATTTTGAAAAAAAAATTATTTTGTTTTTTAATAAATTGATGTCAAAAGTTGCGCAATATACTACCCTAACCAGGAAAGGTTCGTACCCCACTATTTAATTTTCATATATAAACTTTTAGTAGCTGTATTTCGCCCAAATATTAACCGATTTTAATGCTTATACACTCATTTGAAAGGTAATTTTATTCCCTTCAAGAATCATTAATTAAAGATAATATTTTTAAAAAATTAGCTTTGTTAAAAAACAATAGCTTCATCTACTCAAAATTAACTACTTATTATTTTGACCATTTTAAGTTCGTACTGCATATAAAAGATTAGCAAATTTTTTGTGACGTAACCCTTGGATTAAATAACGGCTTTAATTCGATTATTTATCGAACTTATTAAAGTTTTACACTTACTAGTGGTGATGGAATCCCATAACTCATGTATTTTTACTTTCCATTCACAAATATGTGATTGGGGGTCGTTTTTAAGTGCCATTCATAATCGCCAACATCAAATCAATCGGATTTAAGTCCGGACATGATGAGGTATAGTTTAGGACACTAATTTTGTGTGATCTGAACCTTTTTTTGCTAATTTTAAAAATATGGACTCTTGTTGGAAGGTGATTCCCCAAAAGATATCACGTTTTCAACTGATTTCATTAGGGGTTGCCCTACCATATTTAATAGGACGGGCAGATTTGAATGGCCCAAAATAAACAAAAAAACAAAATCTGCGAGAAATTCTAAGAAAATTTTCCCAAGATACCATTGGTCCAAATTCAAACTTTATACTCGGCCTATCGACATGAAGATTGATCTACTCTTCATAAGCAAAACAAAGCAGTATTTATGTAAATATCATTTTGGAGTCAAAACGCATCAATTCAAGAGAATACCTGGGACCAAAATAGGTTTTTCCTAATGTTTTTGATGTGTCAAATCCGATTATGACCTTTGGTACCATAGTCGTCGGTTGAATTAAGGTATTTTAACTAAATTATGATATTTACATAAATACTGCTTTGTTTTGCTTATGAAGAGTAGATCAATCTTCATGTCGATAGGCGCAGTATAAGGTTTGAATTTGGACCAATGGTATCTTGGGAAAATTTTCTTAGAATTTCGCGTAGATTTTGTTTTTTTGTTTATTTTGGGCCATTCAAATCGGCATGTCCAATTAAATATGGTAGGGGAACCCCTAATGAAATCAGTTGAAAACGTGATATATTTTGGGGAATCACCATCCAATAAGAGTCCATATTTTTAAAATCAGCAAAAAAAGGTTCGGAACAAACAAAATTAGTGTCCTAAACTATACCTCATCATGTCCAAACTTAAATCCGATTGATTTGGTGTTGGCGATTATGAATGGCGCTTAAAAACGACCGCCAATCACATATTTATGGATGGAAAGTAAAAATACATGAAATATGGGATTCCATCACCACTAGTAAGTGTAAAACTTTAATAAGTTCGATAAATAATCGAATTAAAGCCGTTATTTAATCCAAGGGTTACGTCACAAAAAATTTATTAATCTTTAATATGCACTACGAACTTAAAATGGTCAAAATAAAAAGTAGTTAATTTTGAGTACATGAAGCTATTGTTTTGTAACAAAGCTAATTTTTTAAAAATATTATCTTCAATTAATGATTCTTGAAGGGAATAAAACTACCTTTCACATGAGTGTATAAGCATTAAAATCGGTTAATATTTGGGCGAAATACAGCTACTCAAAGTTTATACTTATATGAAAATTAAATAATGGGGTACGAACCTTTCCTGGTTTGGGTAGTAGAGTACATTCCTGGAAAAATACAAATAAAATTTCCATGGAGTAATTTTGGTGCAGCGTTGCATTTTAAGATGAAAAGTGTGTACTTAAAATTTTTTTTCTTTTTTCTTTTAAGCTACATCGGTCTCAAAATCTGCGCAAAATAGTGCACATTCGTTAAAACTGTGTCAAAGCAGTTTTTGAGACTAATTAAGCTTAAAAAAAGAAAAAGTAAAAATTAAGTTCACTTTTTCATCTTTGAGATGCAACGCTGCACCAAAATTACTCCATGTACCGACTCTATTATACGCTTCCGAGCTCTTTACTGGATGTGACACGAAGGATAACAGTAAACTCTGCACGACTTTCAATAACATTATACGTTACATTTTTAGCCTTGGAAAATTTGATCGTGTGTCCCTGTTCTCTTGTCGTGTATTAAAAATTCCCTTTAGTAATTACCTTAAATTCAAAAATCTTTTACTTTTTCACAAGATTGTTATGACGAAAGAACCAAATTATCTTTTTGAACGTTTACAGTTTGCAAGGTCGAATAGAGGAAACTACATTATACAAATCCGTCACCGCGACCATGCTTCTGAGTGTCAATTTTTTATTTTTACCATTCGTCTCTGGAACCGACTTCATAGGGATACTCAACGCACAAGCAACGCAATGCATTTTAGGAAATTGTTGTTTAAACATTTTTCGTAATTTTTTTTGTTTTAATTTTTTGTCTTAATTATTATTAAATGTTTATTTTTTGTTTTTTATGATTTTAATATTGTTCAAAGCCTTTTGATTCTCAAATTTGTAATTTAATTTAATTTAGTTTTAAGTAGAATTAAGTTATTAATTTGCAATGTTCTGTTTAACTTGTCTGATTCTAATACTGTAATTTATAAGATATTGTATCTTGTTGTATTAGAAATTCAAATTAATAAAATACAAATACAAATACAAATACAAATGTAAATTTTATTAATATTTTTCCTGGAATGTACTCTATATTGCGCAACTTTTGGCATCAATTTTTTAAAAAACAAAAAAATTTTTTTTTTTAAATGCACTGAGATTGCAATCTTTAGCCGCTGGTAGCCAACTGGTTTTTTTACCAAAACTTTTTTTGTTATTTTTTCAGTAAAAGGGTCATAAATACCTATCGTTTGAGGGGACAAGCTAAAAAAAAATAGAATTCGGGACGCGCTACTGAATAATCAGTTACAAATAATTTAACTGATAAAAATATTTTTCCGTAACTTTTGTAGTTTATTGTTTTTACAACTGTATAAATCATTCAATATTTTATTTTCCTTGAAAAACAACCGATAAAACGTTTAAAACAACTTTAACTAAAAACTTTTTGAATAACCGTAATTAGTTACTGTAAAACTTTTCTAGGTGCACTTTTTCTATACAAATAGTGTCTCATAATTTTAGACGTTTTTAACTTTTTCTTTTCGAAAATTTCTTAGAATCTAAGACTTTTCTTTAATAAAAAAATTTCACAGAATCTGATACGTTTTCTATACAAAAAATGTCTCAGAATCATAGGCTTTTTTATACGAAAAGTGTCTCAGAACACGATTTTTTTTTAAACGAAAAATAGCTCAGAATCGAAGACAATTTTTATACGAAAATTAAAAATGTAGTATACGTGTGAATTGTCTTTTTGTGTTGGCCTTTCAGTGACCCCGTGAATTCGGGGGTTTGGACTGGTGTCCAGAATTCCCTAATGGTTAAAGCGGTACTGGTCGTTTTGAAATTAAGCAAGTTACCATATTTCATATCACATTGAAGTTAAGACATATGGCGATATTTTCAAAGAAAATAATTTTTAAAAATTTAATTGTTCACATCACATTGAGACCTTATTTCACATCGCATTAAGAAATAAGATAAACGTTTGGGTAGCATGAATAATAAATTGTTTTCAAATTTCGTCGATCGCTGGGCAAATTGTGGTTTGTTTTGGTCTAAAAATGCTATGTTTAAATTTCTAGCCAATTCCGACAAAATTAATTCGCGCCTTTGGGGGGTAAAATTACACAGTGCAACAGAAAATTAAAGTTGATAATTCCATAACAAAACCCTCAAAGATTTTTTAGTTCAGCGCTAATTTTTTTTTACACGCATTTGAAGTTGGTGAATTTTTATTATAATTATAATAACAATTGTTTTAAAAAAATGTAAACTGTAAAACTGTGGCGTATGATTAATGTTCTAATTGGCTTTAAATAACACTCATACGCAACGGTGGACAGTAATAATTTGTCTATTCAGCAAGAATAGGTACTGGACCGATTGAAGCGAAATTATTACTGGTTATAACTAACATAATTTCGAGCTTAAGTTTGGACACTGCACCACACATGCAGCACCAGGGTCCCTCTAAAGTAGGACATGTTGAGTTTACAAAATCTTTATTTTGTTGTTGAATTGTGTAAATGTTGTGGTTTGTTTGAAAATTGTGATCAAATTAAGAGATATTACAATTTTGATTTTCAAGTACTCAGTGATTGTAGATTTTAATACGATTGTCATTTAAATTCACTATAATTCTTTTAGCATAGGGTTTTTATATTTACTAAATCATGCGCGGGTACAGGGGGGGGGGTAAAAGGGGAAATTCCCCGCCAGACCAAATTTCAAAAAGGAAAAAAAAGAGAAAAAAAAAGAAAGGAAAAGAAAATAATGAAAAAGAAAAGAAAGAAAAAAAGAAGGAAATTTTCTAAAAAATTTTCCGAAGGAAAAAAATCTCGAAATCAAAAACTTTTCATAGAAAAAAATCTGAAAATTTTTAGAGGAAAAATTTTCAAAAGAAAAATGTGAGTTAATCTGAAAATTTTCTGTGAAAAAATATCTGTCAATCTCATTATGAATTTTGGTATACAAAATGACTTAGAATATGTTTTTTTTTTTTTGTATAGAAAAATGTTACATGATCTTTATTTGGTTTACATAAAAAATAGAAAAATGAAAAATATCTTAAATTGGTAAAAATGTTGGTAATATAACGTCTGAAAAACTATTTTGGAAAATTTTTCAGAATGTCTAAGAATCGTCACAGAATCTGAGACTTTTTCCATAGAAAAAGGTACAAAAAAACTCTGAAATTTTTCACATCCTCAAACACATTCTTTTTCGGATTTTTGTTGAATGATTTCCAAAATCTAAAAGTCTCCGAATCTGAAACTCTTTCTACGGAAAAATGGTATCAAAGTGACGCCGAATCTGAGACATTTTCGATAGGAAAAAGGTCTAAGAATCTGAGATTTTTTCTATAGGAAAAAGGTCTCAGAATCTCTGAATTTAAGACTTATTTTAAGGATAAAGGTCTCAAAATCTGAATCTTTTTTAAAAAGAAAAACGTCTCAAAGTATGAGACTTTCACTCAATTGGAAGAAGGTCGCACAATTTGTGACTTTTTCTATGGGAAAAAGGTCTTAAAATCCAAGGCTTTTTCTATAGGAATAAGGTCTCAGAATTTCAAAACTTTAGACTTATTCTATAGGAAAATTTTCTCAGAATCTGACACTTTTTCTTTGGGAAACAGGTCTCAGAATCTATGAATTTTTCTATAGGAAATAGGTCTCAAAATCTGAGACGTTTTCATTAGAAAAAAATTCTTTTTTTATTTATGAAAAAGGTTTTAGCATCTAAAACTTTTTCTATACACTCAAAAAATTATGTAGATAAATTCCAGTGAATATTCACTTAAAACAAATGAAATTTTATTTAAAAACCATTCCACTATTTTTTCATTTAAAATAAAAACATATTACAGTCAATTTTAAATGTTAATTTAATGACTATCCAAAACATTAAAAAACTAGTGAATATTCACTTATTTTGTATTGAAAAACAGTAAAACTATAGAAGAAATTTTTTACTACCGAAATTGAATGTAACAGAAAATTCAGATTTAAGACAGTAAATTATTTTTTTTAAACTACAGAAACAGTAGAAAACAAGAAATCCATAATAAAATTAATGATTTTTCTTTTAAAATAACTTTACTGATTAATTTTTAAAATAACCTACAAACAGTTAATGACATAATTTTCTTAGTGTAGGAAAAACGTTTCAGAATCTGTGACTTTTTGTTTTGGAAAGGGTCTCATAATCTTAGACTTTGTCTATAGAAAAATAATCTTTGAATCGGAATGTTATACTTTTTCTAAAGGAAAAAGTTCTTACAATCAGAGACTTTTTATAAAGGAAAAAATTCTCAGAATCTGTCACTTTTTCTTTAGGGGAAAAAGTGCCAGAATTTCATACTTTTTCATTTAAGAAAAAGCTCTAAGAATCTTAGACCTTTTCTATGGGAAAAAGGTCTGAAAGTCTGAGACTTTTTCCTTTGGAATAAGGCTTCAGAATCTTAGACTTTTTCTAGAGAATCTGAGATTTTTTTCTATAGAAAAAAGGTCTGTGACTTTCTCTATAGAAAAATGTCTCATAATCTGAAATTTTTTCAGTACGAACAAATCTAATAATCTGAGACCATTTCTATAGGAAAAATATCTCAAAAATGCTTTAAAATATGAGACTTTTTCTACAGTAAAATTTCTCAGAATCTGATACTTTTTCTATGGAAAAATGTTCTTAGAATCCAAAAATTTTTCTATACAAAAAATGTATCCGAATCTGAGAAGAACGCTTAGATTCTGCGACATTTGCCCTATAAAAAATAATTTTTTCATCATCTGATATTTTCTATGTAAGACGAAGTTGTTCTATTAAAAAATTGGCAGATTTAGAAAAAACAAAAAAAAAAATAAAATTTTTATACGAAATACATATGATCATGAAAAACAAACCTCCTTCGGCAAAAACTAATAAATTTTATAATTTTACTAGCTATACCCGGTCCGCGTTGCTGGCCCTAAGAAAAAAACGGTTTTATGTTGCATCGTAATTTAAATATAGTGTCGGACAAAATTAAAGCACGGGTCCGGGCCCAGCTAGTAACCTTTGGTTCCACCCTCGGTTAGCACTATCTACAGAGAATCTCAACAAAATCGGTTCAGCCATTTTTTCGTGATTTCGAAACAGACAGACATACCGTTAAGTATAGTAGTACAAAGGGGCTTGTCATTTAACGCATTTTTATCGAATCGTGATAGTCTAAAGTTCCATGCTGCATCCTCGATTAGTACTATCTGTGCTGCAAATTTCATTGACATCAGTTTTGCCGTTTTTGTGTGATTGCGAAAGGAGGAAATAACTTTTTATTTATGAAAAACGGGAGTGACATTTTCTACCTTTTTGCCTAATCGCGCTCTACATATGACCTACAGTTCCCGCTCGGTTAGTTCAAACAGTTGTGACAGATTCGGCTTATCCGTTTTTGCGTGATTTTAAAACAGGCAGATATAACGCTCAGTATAAAACAAAGGGGTGTGACAATTTACGTCTCTTTGTTCAATCGTGGTCAGTATAGTACAAAAGGCGTTGCAATTTTGATCCCTTTTTCCAACAACGATCTTATATGGCCTACATATGCACTTGGTTAGCACTGTATGTAGTGAAAATGTCAAGAGAATCGGTTTTTGCGTGATTGCGAAACAGGCAGACAACGTCCAGTATAGTACAAAGGGGCGTGGCATTTTACGCCCCTTTTTCCAATCGTAGTATAACATGGCCTATAGTTCCGCACTCGGTTAACACTATCAGTGCTGAAAATTTAATTAAAATTGAATCAACAGTTTTTGCGTTATTGCGGAGCATGCAGAAATAACATTCAATTCAATACAAAGGGGCATGGCATTTTACACCCATTTGTCCGATCACTCTTTTATTTGGCACATAGTTAGTACTTGGTTATTACTATCGTTGGTTTAAATGTCATCAAAATAGGTCTATCCGTTTTTTATACATAGATGTCATTAGTGGTGCAATGTAAAAATTCGATTTTGCCCACCCCTCCGCTCACAGGCAAAAAAGCATGGCATTTTACGCCCATTTGTTCGGTCACGCTCTAATTTGGCATATAGTTACTACTCAGTTAGTACTATCTTTGGTTTAAATTTCATCAAAATCGGTCCATCCGTTTTTTATATATAGATGTCATTATTGGTGCAATGTAAAAATTCGATTTTGCCACGCCCCTCCGCCCGCATTCAAAAAATCAAAAATGTGACCGCACAGTGTTACTCCCTAGGCTATTCTGAATATTCCCTGAAAATTTCATCAAGATCGGTCCAGCCGTTTTCGAGTCCATACGGAACATACATACATACACACGTACATACATCCATTTTTATATATATAGATAGATAGCTTTCCCATCGCTTTTTTTTGCAAATGACACGTATCCCTGTTTTTGCTCGTCCGACAAAGCATTATGATTTTTTTTCTTTGAAGTTAAAAAAAAAAAATCCCCCCCCCCCCCCAAAGCCAAAAGCTGTACCCGCCACTGTACTAAATGGTCTTAACTAGGGAACATGAGAAATTTCGAAACACGTGTCGGAATAACTTTTTCAAAAATTACTATCATAAAAAAAATTAAAAACAGAAAAATAAGTTTCTGGAAAAAATATTCAATCAGAATCAGTTAAGGAATCTTGGTCTCGAGCTAGAATAGTCCAACTTAAAATATAAGCGAAAATTATTTTTTTTAACAAAATACACTACGATTGAGAACTTTAACCGGTTGGAGGAAGTAAAAACAAACAAAAACAAAATTTGTTTTCATTATTTTTCTTATTATCACCTCTGCTATTTTAAGCAAAATTTCCAAAAATGGTTATTTTCTGGGTTGGATAATGTGCATATATCAAAATTAATACACATTAGAATATTTATCACTTTTATTTTATTTAAATTAAAATTGTTAAGAAAGTCATTTGTTAGTGTAATTTCTTCTAAATTATCAATATTTAGTTTTTAGTTGTTTTAAATTAAACAGAAACATTAAAAGTTATTTCCTTAACTTAAATTTACTTAAATTAGAAAGCAAAATGGTAACATTCATTAACTTTAAGTTCTCCATTTTCAAAGTCAACATATCACCATACAAATGTCATTCAAAAAGGTTATTTATACAGTTAAACACACAGACACACATAGGCACACACACACATACACAAACTCGTACACTCACTTACACACAGTATGTTTGTAAATATTTACCTAGTTTTTAAATGTAGAGAATAAGATAAAAACAAAAAAAAAACACATAAACATCAACAGCAAAAACAAACACCATAAACACAAAGTTAAAGACACTGATACAGTGAGACAATCTACAAATATATATAAACACACATACACTAACACATACATCTTCTTATTGCCGATACATGAGTAGGTAAACATACACCTTACACATTATATCAATGTCCCAGCAAAATATTTTGTGGTTAACATTATTTTCCTGCTAAGTAAACTAATATAGCTAAACTGAGAGGCTTTAAAATGTGGTAACATGAAACCAAACATGAAACAAAATTAAAGCCCTTTGGAAAAACTCTTTTAAAAATAAAAAATGTAAGCAGAATAACAATTTTCATCAATTGGTTTGCTGGACTTTTACAATAGGGTGGTTTTTTTTCAACATTATCAATGAACGAATGCTTATGATTGTAAAAATCTGCTGAAAATACACCCATTTTGAGCCATATGAGAAATCTGCTGATTTTAGCAGACACGGTTTGCTAAATATCTGCCATAAGAGGTGAATATATATAACAAGAAAAAAAAAAAAACATACGCCGCCAGCCAGCATCGAACTCGCCACCTTCCGATTTGATAGTACACTTCTTAACCACTAGGCTACGGAAGCTTATACTTTTATCTGGCGTTTTAGTTATTAAACATGTGTGTTGTTCGACAGCAGAGAAATCTGATTTTAGCAGAAATATCTGCTTATTTTAGCAGAAAAATCTGCTGATTTTAGCAGAAAAATCTGCTGATTTCAGCAGAATAATCTGCTGATTTCAGCAGAACAATCTGCTGATTTCAGCAGAGCAATCTGCTGATTTCAGCAGAGCAATCTGCTGACAATCTGTTCTGCTTTTTTTTTATATAAAAAAATTTCTTGAAAAAATAATGAAATTCAGCAAACAAAATCAGTATAAACATAGTAAAATGTCTGTTATTTTCTTAAACTGAATGACAGAGATTTTACTAAAAATATCCTTCTCAGCAGAACAATCTGCTAAAAGATTGCTAATTCAAATTGAAAGTCGTTTTACAGATTTTTTGAAAGAGTTTTTCTTTTGAGTGTATGAATAGCCCTATATTTAACTTAGAAAATTGTGTTTTCGGTTTTTCAATCTTTTAAAAACTCGGCTTAGGAGGCGTGGTCAAATATTGGAAAAATGGTAAAATTTGTGTCGAGTTACCTTGTTCTAATATTTATCAAATTAAAACGGAATGCACCACAATCTCAAAATTTTACATTCTTGTATAGTTTTGTATGGGCTATCGATTAACATTTTGTTTTTTTTTGGAAAATTTTCAGAACCCGTTCTGAAATTTTCCATTTTTTAAAAAGTCAATTTTGTGTGGATAGACAAACATCTAATCTTAAAAAAAAAGTTAAAAAAAAAACAAAAGTGGCCGGATTTTTTATAAATTGATTTTTTAAAAAATGGAAAATTTTAAATCGGGTTCTGAAAATTTTCCAAAAAAAAAAAATCGATAGACCATACAAAACTATACAAGAATGTAAATTTTTGAGATTGTGGTGCATTCCGTTTTAATTTGATAAATATCTGAACAAGGCAACTCGACACAAATTTTACCATTTTTCCAATATTTGACCACGCCCCCTGAGCCCAGTTTTGAAAAATTAAAAAACCAAAAACGCAATTTCCTTAGATCCATATAGGGCTATCCCTACAACCTATTCCAAAATTTACGGTCCACATGTTTTTTTCGCTGGACGTTTGGTGTGAAATGCCTCATAGGTGGATAGCACTGACTACGTAAAGGTATCGCAAACCCTGCATTCATAAAATTATGTCATTAAGTGTTTGAAGTTTATTTAAAAAGTTTTACGTTTTGTTGTTTAAAAAAAAAAAACATATGTTTAACCCATTTTCAAAATGATTCAAATTAGTGGAATTTGATAATAAATTAAATCCAAAAAAAAATTAAAATTAATCAAAAAAATTAAAAGCCGAAAATCAAAAAATGATAAATTTTCGTTTTTGTTTGAAACAATTTCTGTGCTGAATTGCAAAAAAATAAAGATTTTTGCTCTGTAAGTAAAAATAAGTGATTCTTCTTTAATTTTTAATGATTTGTGTACGTTATTTTTATTTTTAAATTCTTGGCATTTTTGAAAGAGAAATCTTTAGTTTTTGCCGAATTGTGCGGGTTATTTTTTTGTAAAAAAAAATTTCATAAAATTATTTATAGAAATATAAAAATATATTTGTATCAAGTGACTTTGGCACGATGAGTAGAGTGTCTGGGCAGAATGAAGTTGATTGCGGACTCGATTTTCAAAAATTTTAATAATTTTTTTTTTAAATATAATTCAATAGAAAAATTGTAAAGTTAACCTACAAAATTACTAATTTTTAATGTTTTCGTAGGTAATTTTAACATGATAATGTTTTTAGGCTGGTGTCTAATTTTAAAAAAGTTGCAGGACGCCACCTCAGTTTGACTATATAAGCTAACAATTAACGAAAAAGAAACAAGAATTACTATTTTTATTTTCTTAAGACCAAAAATTTTAATAACTTGGGTTTGTAACTTGGATAATAATTCACCTTGTGGTGAATATCGTGGTGAATAAAACCTTTTTTTACCAGCTGGTGAATAAACCATTTTTACCAGCTGGTGAATAAAAAGCAACATAATTATTTTTCAACAAAAAAATTTTTTTTTTTTCATAATTTTTTTTTTTTCATCAATTTTTTTTCCATCAAATTTTTTTTTTCATAAATTTTTTTCCATCAAATTTTTTTTCTCATCAATTTTTTTTTCATCAACATTTTTATTTTCATTGAATTTTTTTTCATATTTTTTTTTTTCATCATTTTTTTTTTATCAAATTTTTTTTTTCATCAATTTTTTTTCATCAAATTCTATTTTCATCATTTTTTTTTTTCATTAATTTTTTAATCAAAATTTTTTTTTTCATAAATTTTTTTTTTTTCAACAAAATTTTTATTTTCATTGAATTTTTTTTCATATTTTGTTTTTTTCATCATTTTTTATACCCTCCAACTACAGTATGGAGGTATACTCACTTTGTCATTCCGTGTGTAACGCATCGAAATATCGGTCTAGGACCCCATAAAGTATATATATTATTGGTCAGTGATCGATTCTAAGACATTCTAGCGATGTCCGTCTGTCCGTCCGTCCGTCCGTCTGTCCGTCCGTCTGTGGAAGACACGATACAGTCCAAAATAAAAGTGATAGACTCCTGAAATTTGGTACATATATGTCTTATGTTCATAGGCTGGTTAAGTTCGGAGATGGGCAAAATCGGACCAGGGGGGAAAAAGTTCCCCCTTGAAGAACTAAACCAACCTCTGAAAAATACCATATTTTTACATGATTTTTTGTGTTTTTGCTTACCAAATCCAACATTTTTATGCTACAAGAAGTTCAAGGTCCTGCATTTGGACCCACAGAATTAAAAAATATGGTTTTACGGTCCGCTCCCCCTTTTATGGGCGTGGAATAATTTTTATTTTATATAATGATAAATTTGTATTTCTTTAGTGCAAAAAGCATAAGAATCATTTTTTTTAACACTTATTCGAGAGGAATTGTGCCCCCCTAATTACCACTACCGACCCCCCCCCCTCCAAAAAAAAAGAAGACGCCCCTGCAATTTTTTTTATTTATGTGCATGTTGGAGGGTATAAAAGATTCGGCACAGCCGAATTTAACACTCTTACTTGTTTTTTTTATCAAATTTTTTTTTTTCATCAATTTTTTTAATCAAATTTTATTTTCATCATTTTCTTTTTTTCATTAATTTTTTCATCAAAAAATTTTTTTTTCATCAATTTTTTTTCCAGCAACTTTTTATCCCATTAATTTTTTTTTCATCAATTTGTTTTTCGTCTAATATTTTTTTCATAAATTTTTTTTTTTCATCAATTTTTTATTTTTATACATTTTTTTTTTTCATCAAAATTTTTTTTCATAAATTGTTTTTTATCATATTTTTTCATTATTTTTTATACCCTCCACTTAGTGATAGAGGGTATATATAAGTTTGTCATTCCGTTTGTAACTCATCGAAATATCGGTCTGGGACCCCATAAAGTATATATATTCATGATGCCCGATCGATTTTAAGACATTCTAGCGATGTCCGTCTGTCCGTCTGTCTGTCTGTCTGTCTGTCTGTCTGTCTGTCTGTAGAAAATGCTCTCACGGACAAAATATTGTACAGTGATGACTGAAACTTTTTGTGGGTTTTTGTGGGTTCCGGGCCATAGGGGAATGCGGGGAAACGAGATTGCCGACTCTTTGGCAAATCTTGGCTCTTATACAATTCCTTACAATCCGGAACCTCAAATTGGTATTGGCTTGACATGGCTGATGCGTTGGATCAACTCTCATATGAAAGAAACTTTCATGGAAAGATGGTCAAATGAGTTGGCATGCAAGAATACAAAACGTTTTGTGATTAAGCCAGACAGGAAAGTGGCTAACTATCTACTCAGCCTCAGTAGAATAGACTGTCGCAGACTTACTGGCTTAATTACGGGACACAATGCCTGTGCTCGTCATATGACGAGATTAGGTGTCTTATCAGACCCATTATGCGTGGCTTGTCTTGAGGATGATGACACAACTGAACATTACGTCTGTTGTTGTCCAGCGTTCTCAAGGGCTAGACTGCGGATATTGGGTTCTGATATTCTGTCTATGGACACGGTCCATGGACTTCCCTTGTCTGATTTTCTCAAGTTTGTGAAAGCAACTGAGAAATTCTGAACAAGCACTTTTCTTTCTTTTTCTTCTCAACCTTTTATCACCTTTACTTAATCTTTCTTTTCAGGGTACGGTACAATGGACTATTTTAAGTCTGAGCGCCATGGACTTGCCTAGAAAAATTTACTTACTTTTAGGCTTGTACAACCCACCCTCAACTCAACTCAACTCAACTCAACTCAACTCAAATGACTGAAACTTAACACATTTATTGGAAGTTCTCCCGAGAAGTTTGGTATTGCATTTAAGCGATATCGGTTCAGCGGTTCAAAAGTTATGAACGAAAATGTAAGCACACCTCAAAAATTTCTGTACATTCAACATAACCTAAAAATACAAAATGCTTTAATTCGGCTTCTGGTTGACATATGTGAACATAATTGAACACCAAATGGTATTTAAACAAGTACGAACATATTTTTTGACAGAAAAAGAAAAAAATCGCGGATTTTTTTTACCAAAATTTTTTTTCGCGGAATTTTTTTTCAATTTTTTTTTTTTTTAAGTTATTTCCTTTTAAATAAAGTTTTTTGCAATAATCTTTTTGAAATTGTGGAGTGTATCACTACATTCGGCAAGGCCGAATTTAACTTTTTTACTTGTTTCAGATAAATTAGTACATTAATGAGATTTTGTGAAAAAACAAAATTGGATTTCAAATGAAATTTATAATAATATAAATACATATCATGCTTTTATTCATTAATTATTTTGATAGCACATTATGTATGCTTTACTTAATTCCCATTTTTTTTTTTTATTAATTTATCGCTTTTCATTCCAAAGTTACAGCAAAAATTGTGAACTATAACCCTTTTTCCAAAAAACCAAAAAACGCCTAACAGGTTAAAAAAAATTTTTTTTCCAATTTTTTTTTCCAAAATGTGTATTTTTACGTGTTTATATTAGTTCATCAATAAAAAAATATAATATTCTAAAACTACTGCTTATCTGAATTAATCGCCATTTTGGGTACCATCGAACCCACTGTGCGTGGTTTTAAAGACCCGATTAGGCAGATAATCATCTTCAAATTATATTTTAGGAACTAAAAAAAAAAACTACCGTGTCTTCGACTTTGCGAACTGTACAAATTTTTGACTTCTTAAGCATCATTACGAACAACACAAAAAATAAATTAGGAATATCCTTTGTTCTAATCGTGTGCAATTGGCTTGAGTTCAAACAAACATTTATGGTTTTCACAAATTTTCCATTTTGCCGGGACACTTTTTCATTTATATTTCCATAAAAACCTAATTAGAACTATATTTAACATAAAAAAATCGGTCCGGACATTAGCAGTCGACATATTTAGACAAAAGTGGGCGTTAAAATTTGTGTGGTAAGTTTAACCTGTACATATGTTAACAATACCCAAGGATTTAAAATCATTTGTACCAAGTTTAAGCGGAAGCTATTAAGAAATAATTTTGAACTATTGCGAACATTTAAAACAAAAAAAGGCAAATCGGTCCAGGCGTTGTCAAGTGTTGCAAATTTTAAGAATATTGGAAAATGTGGGCTATGAAGTGGGGGCGGATAATAATTATTTCCGTAAAATTTACCAAATCCGGCCAGTCGTTCTCCGATTTTAGATGTATTGAAAAAAGTGGGGGTGGACAATTTTTTTTTTTTTTTTGTAAAAACCTTAGTTGTACTATTATGAACGTCAACAAATACTACTACCCAGCAAAAATTGGCATTACTTGTAATGGGTTTTGTAATCCGAAGTAGATGTTAATAAGTAGTTACTTATTGAATGAAACACTAATTATTTTAACAAGGGCGTGAGACAAAAATAAATAGTGAAGAGTATGGAGATAAATAAGTAGTTACTGACTCGGATTACTAATAAGGAGTAAAACCCCATTACCAATAAGAAGTAAAATAATTATTTAATTAAAACATTTAAAATTTAACTTGTTTTTACTAAAACTTAAAAATTGCTTAATTTTTATTAAGTTTTTAAGAACTTTTAATGTTAATTGAATTGTAAAGGTTAAAAACTGCAAGTGCAAGGATATATTATTACTTACAAGGGAAGTATCTCCACCCATATAAACCGATTTGCGTGAAACTTTAAATATATATTAAAGAGACGATTTTAAGGTTGGGGTGTCTCGGCTTATCGGCCATTATGAAACCATGTGGACCTTTGGGAAAACTTCTATAACTTCCGAACTAATAGGAATATCGTCTAGGGCAAAAATATGTGTCGACTTAAATGTAATAAAGATTATTTCTTATTTATATGGATATCCTAGGTCAATGTCTTCACATAAATACCCCCCAAAATTTAAACATTTTCCTAACAAAAATATTTAAAGAAGCCGAATTTTTACAAGGTTATGCCACCGTCAATAGGTATTAAAAAACTTTTCTTCTCATGTGTAAACATCATATATATCATATATGTGTAAACATCATATATATCATCAACTATATAGTTTCTTAAAAAGAAATGGCTGAAAAATCTAAAAAACGATTTTTTCGCCATTTTTTGACCCATGTTTTGAACCCCTAAATCTCCGATATGGCCGATAAGCTGAGACACCCCAACCTTAGAATTGTTTTAAGTTTCAGGAAAATCGATTTTAAGTTTCAGGAAAATCGGTTAATTAAGTTTCAGGAAAATCGGTTAATAAGGGTTGAGATACTTCCCTTGTTAGATGTTCTTTTATAACATATTACTGAGAAGTAGTTACTTTTGGGCTTAAAATATAGTTAATGGTAATTGGTACTCATTATAAATAATGTACTTGGTAATGATTACTTTTCACAACTCATTACCATGTTTTTGCTGGGTAATAGCAAAATTAGCACTGCCGTTTTACTATTTTAGATATATCGAAATAAAAGTGGGAGTGAAAAATTTTTATTTCCGTTTAAACCTAAGTTGGGCAATGACAAACATTTAAAAAATGTTTAAGATATATCAAAAAAAGAAGGCGTAAAAGTGGGCTTGGTTAATTTGTTTTCCGAAAAAACCTAAGACGAACTTTAAAAAAAAAATAAGAAAAATTAAAAAATATATTATCCAAATCGGTCAGTTCT
This sequence comes from Pegoplata infirma, assembly GCA_963921195.1. NCBI lineage: Eukaryota > Metazoa > Arthropoda > Insecta > Diptera > Anthomyiidae > Pegoplata > Pegoplata infirma. Next base: position 175,653,003 of record OY992538.1, on the reverse strand, counting down.
CAAGTGATGCGATTACCAACGTACTACATTTGATTTTTTTTTTATATTTTATTATTATATATTTTATTTTTCTATGGAGCAAATTTTATATATATCGCAAAAAAGTGGGTGGACAACTTTTCTTATAGTAAAAACCTTATTTGAATTTAACCAACTCGGCCCATCCATTCAAAATTGGGCGTAGTAATGGAAAATTGTTCTTTCCAAAAAATCTAAGTTGGACTATAACGAATGCTAAAAACAAAATCAGACACATTGATCCAGCCATTTTCCATGATTAAAAATATACATATCGGGAAAAGTAAGCGTAAAAGTAGACGTGGACAATTTTTCATTCCTCACAAATCTTTTGCGGACTATAACCAAATTGGTCTAGCCGTTATAGTTCTTTCGATACATGGAAAAAGTAGGCGTGGGAAATTTGACTACCCGTAAAAGCCTTAGTTGAATTTTGACGAACATTTTCAACAAAAATTTGCCAAAGTGGTCAATTTATTATTTTGTAGGAATATGATGAAAATTTATTAAAAAAAAATTGTCAAATCGGTCCAGCCGTTCTCAGATTTTGGATAAATTGAAAAAGTGGGCGTTAAAGTGGGCGTGGTCGATTTTTCTTTCAATAAAAACTTAAATTGGATTACTACGAATATTTAAATAAAAAATTTCTCAAATCGGTTTAGCCGTTTTCCGATTTTAGATAAATCGCAAAAAGTTGACGTAAAAGTAGGCATGGTCCATGATGCGGTTACCAACGAACGACAATTGATTTTATTTATATAGATTCAACATTTTTGTAATTTTTGAACGAAAGTCAAATCAACAGACATACCCAGTGAAAAATGTTCAAATGTGAATCATATATATTTCACATATGATTACATATATGAGCATATATATTTAATATATGAGCATATACGAAAATTGGCGGCATGTGGACAGACATATATGAAACATATATGAACACATATTCACATATATGAACCCATGCCATATATGTACACATGCCGCCAATTTTCGCTTGTGTAACATACATTTACATACATGAACATACCCAATCAGAAACTGCCAACCGTACAAAAAATATTGTACTGGCGGAGCACTGGATTTATTGGAAATGCCAACAGCGTTTCAACGTTGGCAATTACAAACATAATTGTACTCTGCCAGTACATTTTATACAACATTTACGACCATTTATTTTTTTATTAATTATTTTTAAGCGGTTGGATTTCGATTAAATATTGTTTTATTAAACCTTTTATTATATAAACAACGAGTTATTAAATAATTTACATATATATTATTAAAATTAGTGTAATAGAGTAATAGCAATTGTTTTATCATCACATGTAGTAAGAATACACTTGAATTCTACCATACTTATGTTAATTTTAGTGTTATTTTCATCTAATTTTCAAACATACAATCAATCCTATTTTACTTGATGGAAGTGGATATTCCACAAAATCAGTAACTTCAAGAAAAACGTTGCCTTTAAAAAAAATATCATCACATTTGAAATTCGACACTTTCCTACTAAAAATTTTGTTAACCGTAATAACATTTCCATTTCTTAGTAAGCATACGTTATCAGGAGGAAGTGGTGAAATTTTATTGCCTTCGATAATAACAAAGCTAAAAGTAACTCCTATTTTCGAGGTTTCTAAAATTTTTCCAAGAGAATATTTTAAGATTCTATTGATACGATAAAGCAATGGAAAATTATTTGATGAATCGTTTGATCGAAAAATATGAAGTTTTCTTTGAACTTCTCCGATGGGGTTGGTTTGAGAATTTATAATACTTTTTATAAAACCTAGGCTATTTTCGAAATCAAACGCGGAAAATTGAGATAGCGGCGCCACTATATTAACAATGTCATCTGCGATATGAATGAGGTTGTGAATATTCATTGTATGTGATTTTGGTCCATAAAAATATGACATAAGTTCAACAAATTTCCTTAATAACTGCTTAGCATAATCAGCTTTTAATGTAGCTAATGTGCTAGATGACAAAATTCGACAAGCTGTAAGAAGAAGTAAAAAATGTCTGTACTAGAGATGGGCGCGTGAGTGAATTTTGACTCACGCACGCTCACGCTCACGAAATAAAAATATTGCTCACGCACGATCACGCACGAAATAATTTTTTCTGCTCACGTTCACGCACGCTCACGTGAGTTACTAAAATTTTTCTCACGCTCACGAAATAATCACGCTCACGACGACTCACGAAATTCAAATTGACAAATTTTTGTTTTACTTTTTTCGAATTCGTGCAAAAAAAGTATTTAACTTCCTTAAAACAATGATAAAAATTTATTTAAATAACAATTTTGCAATAATTACACTCTAAATTCAATAAAATTACGATTTTTTACTTGTTTTTTGTTTTTAACAGCACAAAACAATCACGCAAACTCACGAAGCAAATATTACTCACGCACGCTCACGCACGAAATATTTTTTTCTAATCACGTGCACTCACGATCACGTGAGTAAAAATAAATTTCACTCACGATCACGCGTGATTCACGCGTGAATCACGTGAATCACGAAAAATTCGTGTCACGCGCGCATCTCTAGTCTGTACTGATTAGATTTCAATACATTTTTCAAAACTATCCCTCCGCCATATAATAAAAAAAACAAGTAAGAGTGTTAAATTCGGCTGTGCCGAATCTTTTATACCCTCCAACACGTTAAAAATTTAACAACAAAATCCCAGGGGCGTTTTTTTTTCGTGGGGGGGATCGGCGAAGTTGGTGGGGGACACCTGTACCCCCGCTATATATGTTTACAAATTATTTGTTTATGATATTTACGCTTAAATAATAAATTTTTATCGTTATTTTTAATTAATTTCTATAACCACGCCCCAAAGGGGGGGCGGCCTGAAAAAATTGAATTTTCTAACCCCCTTGGTCCTAGCGCAGGTCTATGAACATAATATAGCATACAAATGTTACATTTGTTGAGCAAAAATTAAAAAAAAAAAAATATCGTATTTTTTAGGGGTCATTTTAGTTCTTCTAGGGGGAACTTTTTCCCCCTGGTCCGATTTTGCCCATCTTCGAATTTAACCTTACCAGTAAAATAAGAGATATTTTTGACCAATTTCAGGAGTCTAGCTCGTTTGGTTTGGACTGCATCGTTATTTCTACAGACGGACGGACGGACATCGCTAGAATATCTTAGATTCTATCATGGATCAATATTATATATACTTTATGGGGTCCCCGACCGATATTTCGATGTGTTACACACGGAATGACAAAGTGAGTATACCCCCATACTGTGGTTGGAGGGTATAAAAACGATATTGTGTAGCTTTCCAATTTCCTGTATCCATTAAATCAAACGTTTTTCTTTGGAACTCAGCTGTAATATCTTTAGATATTTTTTAAAAATTTTGTTGCATAATTGCTACGTTTTCTTCGGAAATATAAGAATCTGGATTCTTAAAAATAAGTTTGTGAAGTAACGTTTTTCCAATTCCAAGGTACAACATATGCATTTCATCCAAAACGACGGACTTTATTAAGTCAAAGTTAGGAATATCGAGAAGTGGACTGGTTTCTTTAGCTAAATGGTGCTGAGCGTTAGCCTTTTCTCTAAACGACTGGAGCGTACGTTGTTCGCAATTTATTTCTTTAAAAATGCGTGTTTTATTTACTGTTTCTCCTTTTACGGTGCATCTTTCACAAGAAAAAAAATCTGTGTGACCCTTGGTACACTTGATAAACGCTCGGGCAGGCATATTACAGCAAAAAGCTAATATTTTAAATGTAAATTGTTTTCCGTGGACCTCGACACCTTTAATAATATAAGTAAAAAAAAATATTAAAATTTTTTTTTCTAATTTTTGTGTGTACCTTCATTAGTTAAAGTATTAACTTCAGATACAAATTCAGACAAAAATTCTCCAGCAAAATACGGTTTTGAATTTCCAAAGTATAATGCTATTATAAATGGCTTGCAAAAACTCTTCCCATTAATGTCCAAAAACCTTTTTTGGACTTATTAAATATGTCCATTCCATTATTAAATATGTACAGCATTTTTTGTTTTGCCAACAGTCTGCCAACACCAGAAAAAACAATTGGCCCGAGCCCCATCTGGCGTTATCAATCCAACAATAGCACTGTACAGTATTTTTTGTAAATCCGACTTTGGCACAGCGTAGTATTACTTAAAAATATGACACTGGTGATGTATTGTGTTTTTTGTTTTGCCAACAGTCTGCCAACATCAGAAAAAACAATTGGCCCGAGCCCCATCTGGCGTTATCAATCCAACAATGCCACTGTACAGTATTAGTTGCAAACCGTGTTATCGGCCAACGTTGGTAATACTGGCACCTACGCTTTGCCAACCTTGGCCCTTTTGTATTTTTCTGACTGGGTACATGTCCATTAGGGCGGATCGAGAAATGCTTTTTCACGAATTTCGCTTGGGCGCTATGCGGGATTGGTAAAAATAGATGCCAAAACGATGTGGTTTTCGTAACCTCCGTGAGAGTCAGACGTGTTTTCAACCCGGTCCGTGTTTTTTTAATAAATATTTCGTTAAAAAAATAAAAATAAATATACAATTGCGAAAAGACGCTAAAAAAAAAACTATAAACAGTTTTGTGTTTTAATAAATTTCTATAAACACCAGTGCTAAAAAAGATTATTTTAATAAACAAAAAAAATATATGTTTAAATTAACACAACAAAGATTTTAGTCTTTTGTTCGTGTAATTTTTTTCCCTTTTATTTCATCTTTACATACGTAAAGAGTGTATGAGTGATTTGAGTGCAAAATCAAATGAGCAGAGGCTCAGTATAAACAGTAGCAGAAATGCATACTTCTCTTTTAATGAAGAAAATTGCAATAATAAAGCAAATATTTATGATCCCAAATTAAATAAAAATTATTTGAGTGCAAAACCATTTGAAAGAGCTCAATCATGTTCACCAGTATTACTCTTAAATGAAAATAATAACCCGCCAAAAAATATGAATAAAAAAACAAATCTAGAGAGTACCAAAATAGTTAATATTAGCTCTTCCTCTCTTAATACTCCTAATAAGAAAACTGAAGAGATTTCTGTAAGTATGTTACACACACATGTAAGTACACATCAAACACCAATTACAAACGTAGGAGCAGGAACAAGTAGGCAACCAGCAATACAGACTGGTTTAGATCGCTATTTTAATATTAAAAGAATCCGAAGCCCACAAAATGGAAATAATAATAATAATAATACCGGTAAAAAGCAGAAAACCGCTAATAAAAATGAAACATCGGATCCCTTGAATAACAATCGTTTTGCACTGTTGAGAGAACCAGATTCAGATCTGGGTAGTGCCCGTAAAGAGGTTAATTATAGACCTCCGCCAATTTTTCTTCGTGAGCGCAGCTCCAATAAATTGGTGTCTGATTTTACAGAACTTATTGGTAAGAATACATTCCATATTATTCCGATCCAAAAGGGTAAAATACACGAGACGAAAGTTCAGGTCTACACTGAGAAGAACTATAGGGTTATAGAAAAGTTCTTACATGATAGCGAGAAAAGTTATTATACCTACCAACTTAAGAGTAGTAAAGGCTTAAGTGTGGTTATTAAGGGAATCGAATCCAGTGTAGACCCTAATGAAATCAAGGAGGCTCTAGAAGAAAAGGGCTACAATGTTAAGGTAGTAGTAAATATTTTTAATAAGAATAAAATTCCCCAACCAATGTTTAGAGTTGAGTTGGAGCCTGAAAACAGGAAATTAAAGAGAAATGAAACTCATCCAATTTACTCTGAGCGTTATGTTCTCCATCGTAGAGTATCTGTAGAAGAACCACTTAAACGAAGTGGTCCTGTCCAATGCTCAAACTGCCAGGAGTTTGGACACACTAAAACTTACTGTACTCATAGTACAGTGTGCCCAGTATGTGGTGATCTACATCAAGCCGCACAGTGTCCCATCATTAAAAATGGCGAGGGTGCTAAGAAGTGTGGAAACTGTGGTAATAACCACTCGTCTAAATATCGGGGCTGCCCCATATACAAGGAACTCAAGCTTAAACTTAAGCAGAAGCAACAACAGGCCCGGGGCCAAATTGTAGAATCCGCACCAGCCTTGGCTCAGCAGAATGTAAACATTTCTGCGCCAGCTGTGCAACCCACCTTGCGCCCTCTATCAGTACCATTAACTGAAACATCCTCAGTACCGCCAACGGTACAGCAAGCACAACCTACTTCAGGTTCTTCGTATGCAAATACACTAAGATCGGGTTCTCAGCAGCCCAGTAGTCCCCCGAGTGCGGGAGGGTTGGAATCAATGTTCTACGCCCTAATGCAGACCATGAATACAATTGTATCATCCATGCAAAATTCGATGAATGCCTTCATGGTATCTATGCAAACTACAATGCAAGAACTAAAAGAGCAAAATAATAATTTGCTCACCCTACTGGCACAAAAATGAGTTTCTTGAAAATATGTTTTTGGAATGCTAACGGCGTAACCCAGCATAAGGCTGAGATATCTAGTTTTCTATCGCGTGAAAATATAGATGTGTTGCTACTTTCAGAAACACATCTGACAAATAGATATTGCTTTAACATTCCCGGATATACATTCCATAAAACAAATCACCCTGACGGTAAGGCACATGGTGGCTCTGGCATTCTTATTAGGAGTAGAATTAAACATCATGCTTTAGAAGACTTTTCAAAGAACTACCTTCAGGCTACATCAATTCACATTTATTGTGGAAATGGTGGCCTTACTCTATCGGCAATATACTGCCCACCACGTTTTTCGGTTACACAAAACCAATTCGACGAGTTCTTTAAAACACTTGGAAATCGTTTCCTGGCTTGCGGGGATTATAATGCTAAGCACACCTATTGGGGATCACGTCTTATAAACCCCAGGGGAAGACAGCTTTACTACTTGCTAGTTGATCGAAAAAACAGGTTCGATATTATATCACCTGGTAAACCAACCTATTGGCCTTCTGATCCTAGGAAAATCCCAGATCTCATAGATTTTGGAGTCTCCAAGAATATTGATAGAAATAAAGTATCAGTTGAAACATCATTTGGCCTCTCTTCCGACCATTCTCCTGTCATAGTAAATTATTATGATGATCCTAAGGAGCTAAAAAAACCCTGTGTATTAACGTCTTATAGAACCAATTGGTTAAAATATAAGAAATATATAAGTAGTCACATCCACACTGATCCAACATTGGAGTGTGAGGGGGATATTGAAGAATGCGTACAGGACTTAACGTTCATTATGAGGTCAGCAGCTGAACACTCGACTCTTCAGAGTGAAATAACTTCAAACCGTGAATCATATCTATCAAATTCTGAGATTGAAAAACTTATAACACAAAAAAGAAAACTGAGAAGAGCATGGCAAAATTGTAGATCACCTGCTGCAAAGCAGAGGCTGTCAGAGGCTACAAGAAAACTGAGAGAAGCCCTTCATTTAGAAGAGGATCGTAGAAATATGTCTTATATAGAGGGACTGAAAAATTCAAGCTCCACCAATTATTCGTTGTGGAAGGCTGCAAAAAATATGAAAACACCGGTAGAGGGCGAGCCACCACTTAGAAATAAAAGTGGAAATTGGGCACGGAGTGATGAAGACAAAGCGTGCACCTTCGCCGAACATTTATGTTCAGTCTTTGAACCAAATCCACCGGATCATGACTTTACGCTCCCTGAACCGCCTAACAGAGCTGATATGACTAATTTTATAATCAACCCTTACGAGGTTGAGACTATAATAAAGGACAATTTAAATCCTAAAAAAGCTCCTGGATGTGACCTCGTCACGCCGAGAATGATAAAAAACCTACCATTCATAGCAATTATAACCCTCACAAAACTGTTTAATGCGATCTTGCTTCGAGGATATTTTCCAGATATGTGGAAAATTTCTGAAATTAAAATGATATCCAAGCCAGGAAAAGATTTAACTTTACCTTCATCATATAGACCTATTAGCTTGCTTCCGTGTCTGTCGAAATTATTTGAGAAAGTTTTTCTTAAAAAAATTATGCCTTCCCTGGAAAACTGTAACGTTATTCCTGCTCACCAGTTTGGTTTCCGCGAAAAGCATGGAACAATAGAACAAGTAAACCGCATTACAAGCGAGATAAGAAAGGCCTACGAAGAAAAGAAATATTGTTCAGCGATTTTTCTTGACGTCGCGCAGGCTTTCGACAAAGTTTGGCACGAGGGTCTATTAATTAAGGTAAAAGGTCTTTTACCCACCTGTACTCATAAACTACTTGAATCCTATCTTCTTAACCGAAAATTCAGGGTAAAATATAAGGATACGACATCTGGCGATTTTGAAATGAAAGCTGGAGTTCCGCAGGGAAGTGTACTTGGTCCAATTTTATATTTGATTTTTACATCAGATTTGCCTACTAACGACCGTCTGCTAACGTCAACTTTTGCAGACGATACAGCAATTATTAGTACACACACGAATCCATCCGTTGCATCAATTGAACTTAATAACCATCTTAGAATTGTGGAGACGTGGTTTAAAAATTGGCGAATAAAAGTCAATGCTTTGAAAAGCAAGCACGTTACTTTTACACTAAGAACAGGAACTTGTCCTCCTGTCTCCCTAAATGGAGAACATATCCCACAATCTGAGAATGTTACATACCTTGGCATTCATTTGGACAGGCGATTAACATGGCGAAAGCACATAGAAGCCAAGAGGCTTCAAATGAAGCTGAAATCCAGCAATTTACACTGGTTAATTAACAAATTTTCCAAACTTAGCCTTGACTCAAAAGTCACCCTGTATAACTGTATATTAAAACCGATATGGACCTACGGTATCCAACTATATGGTACTGCAAGCGCATCCAATATAGAACTTATACAGAGGGCACAATCAAAAATTCTCAGAACTATGACCGGCGCGCCATGGTTTATTCGCAACGAGAATATACACAGGGATCTTAACATACCATTTGTTAAGGATGAGTTTATCACAATAAGGACAAGATATGCTGATAAACTGGAAAATCACCCAAACCCCTTGGCTAGAGTCTTGACACGAACCCAGGGACATTCAAGACTGCGTCGTGCAGACTTGCCGCCCTTGTAACTTTGAGGCCCATATAACAAAATGGCTCCTTTGGAGTGTATATTATTTTAAGTTAGAGTTTTAAGATTTAAATACTTATTGTTAGGCCTAAGAAAGGCGATTCAATAATAACCAAAATAAAGTGTATATAAAAAAAAAAAAAAAAAAAAAAAAAACGATGTGGTTAAAATTTCAGGAAGATCGCACTTTATCTAGGGTTGCCCCCCCAGCGCTGAAGTTTCAACTTTTTTAAGCCAAAGAGCATTTTTTTAAAAAATTGTCAAAAATTTAAATTTGATCAGATCTTCTTAATTTTGGATTTTATGTGGTCTAGTTAATCACATCTATTTAGATTTTAAATGTCAGCTTAATACGATATCGCTAACCTCCCAAAACCAGAGGTGGAAAAGTATACTTACATTTTGGAGAAACCCGAAAAGCAACTTTTTGCAATTATGTAAAAAAAAACACATTAAAATTGCAAAATATGATTTTTTTCTTTTCGACTTGAAAAATAGACTACTCAAGGATTCCAAAACCGTTAAAACCAAAAAATACGAAATTCTTGAACGGCGTGTGGACCAATCTCAACTTACGATATTTTCAAAAAATTTATTTCATAATTTTTTTTTGCTATATTGTACTATATTTTAAAATTTGTTTACAAAATATGTCATATTTTCCTATTAAAGATAATCTCATTACAATTTAAGAGATCATTAACCCTTGTCTACATGGGGTCATATATGTCCCACACAAAAAATTGTTTTTTACCAAATACAAATAGATTAAAATTGAAAACTTTTATGAGTTTAGCGGATCATATTACATGTACAAAAAATATTCGCGGTTAGTTCGCATTTTCATTTAGGAATTCTCTTTCCGAGGTAGGGATTTATATATGCAATTGCATGCGGACCATGTTACGCATTTGCATGAGCAAATATCGAAGAGTTTTTGTCCAAAATCATGGTACCTCTTTTTTGATAATTTTAAATGTTTTTTGAAATGTTCCAACTTACTACGGAATACCTTAAGCTTTCCAATAACAGATTTTTAAGAAATTGTTGGAATTGTTGTTTTTTCCCATATAGATAAAATGTCTTTCGCTAGAGGCTTGGCAATACTCATAAACGGCAGATCATTCCCTTTGTTAACGTTATTTTGAATGAAGCAATATCCTTTCGCTACATCGGAAAATGTTGGTAGTTGGTTTGCGGGTAGTTTATTGGCCTTACCGAAAATTGGACAATTTATATTTTTATTACGAATAGGCGACATTTTAAAGACTGCGACTAACTTTTTTAAATTAATTTTTTATTGTTTTGCAAAAGTAATTTGATATTTACAAAACTTAAGCCAACTATAAAAATAAATTTTTTATATTTCGCACAGGTTAAAGATGAAACTGGATTCGAGTTTTTTTTAATAATTCAAATAATACTAGTCTACAACGAAAATGCGAACTTACCGCGAATATTTTTTGTATATGTAATATGATCCGCTAAACTCATAAAAGTTTCCAATTTTAATCTATTTGTAATTGGTAAAAAACAATTTTTTGAGTGGGACATATATGACCCCATGTCGACAAGGGTTAATGATCTCTTAAATTGTAATGAGATTATCTTTAATTGGAAAATATGACATATTTTGTAAACAAATTTTAAAATATAGAACAATATAGCAAAAAAAATTATGAAATAAATTTTTTGAAAATATCGTAAGTTGAGATTGGTCCACACGCCGTTCAAGAATTTCGTATTTTTTGGTTTTAACGGTTTTGGAATCCTTGAGTAGTCTATTTTTCAAGTCGAAAAGAAAAAAATCATATTTTGCAATTTTAATGTGTTTTTTTTTTACATAATTGCAAAAAGTTGCTTTTCGGGTTTCTCCAAAATGTAAGTATACTTTTCCACCTCTGGTTTTTGGAGGTTAGCGATATCGTATTAAGCTGACATTTAAAATCTAAATAGATGTGATTAACTAGACCACATAAAATCCAAAATTAAGAAGATCTGATCTAATTTGAATTTTTGACAATTTTTTAAAAAAATGCTCTTTGGCTTAAAAAAGTTGAAACTTCAGCGCTGGGGGGGCAACCCTAGATGAAGCGCGATCTTCCTGAAATTTTAACCACATCGTTTTGGCATCTATTTTTACCAATCCCGCATAGCGCCCAAGCGAAATTCGTGAAAAAGCATTTCTCGATCCGCCCTAATGTCCATATTTGAACCACATATGATTCATATATGAACATTTTTCACCGGGTAGTCAAAATGATTCGTTTACGTTCTTTTGAACGAAAACAAAAATTGACCGATTTGAACGACCAACAGACATGATCAAAATGATTCGTTCACGAACTGTTCAACGAAAATATCAAAAGAGCGATTGAACTAGATGAAAGAACTAGGTCTTTTATGTGAAATGAATGAAAATGAGCGCTCACTCAATTGAACGATTAAGCACAAGTCTACTGTGCAGGCTTTCAAATAATGCAAAAATCGCAATTTTTCGCATTTTCAACCGCGAAAAACTAAAAATCTAGACGTGATGGGAAAATTTGGAGAACAGATTTGGAATCAGGAGATCAAAGACTACTAAAATTGATCATCAGAATTCAAACCGGAAAATGAATGTTGAGCTGTGTAATTTTCATTAATTTTTAATGTTTTCGTAGGCAATTTTTTTGGAATTTGTTGGTAAAAATAACACAACAATCATTAATTTTTAATGTTTTCGTTGGTTATTTTTTCGAATTTGTTGGTAAAAAAATTAAAGTGACGGTATTTTTTAATGTTCTATATTATTTTTTTTAGAACATCTTATTAACAGGGTAATTCCAAAAATTTTCGACCCACTGTTCGGAAACATGCCTTTGGACGCCACTGAGAATTTGGCTCATAGATATCCACGTTTATATGAGATATGTTGCATTTTTGGATTTTCAAAATTTGCTGTAGTTTTCAAATTATCGCGGGTCAAAGTTCGACTTTTTTAGCAAAAGTCAGAAAAATACATGACGTTTAACGTGCTCTAACTTTTTAACTAGTAATCCGATTATCACAAGTAATGGCTCATATGAAAGCTTAATTCTTCTTCTTTTAGGAAATATTTTTAAAAGCATACGGTTGTTTTTTCAGAAGTGTTGCAAAAATTCAAAAACATTTTTTTTTTGCGAATATTTAAAAAAACACATTTTCGATTTTTTTAAAAAAAAGTTTGGTGATAAACAATACTGTTTTGTACAACATATCCAAAATTCAGAGTGGGATCCCAATGGGATCAAAAATATTCTGGTTTTAGTACGAAGTTCTTAAATTTTACCTTAGAAAATTAAAATTTTATGTTTCTTCAATATAAAAATTTAAATTTTCAAAGAAAATTATACTTTTAAAATTTTGAAAAACATTAGAAATTTAAATTTTCTAAGGGAAAAATATGAGAACCTCGTACTTAAAACAGAATAGTTGTTGATCCCATGGAGATCCCACTCTGAATTTTGAATATGTTATACAAAACATTGTTATTTTTCACCAGAATTTAAAAAAAAAAAATCCAAGATGTGTTTTTTTAAATATTCTGTTTTTTTAATATTTTTGTTAAAAAAACTGTGTTATATTAAAAATGTTTTCTAAAAGAAGAACCCCAGCTTTCACATGAGCCTAAATTTGTGAAAATCGGGTCATTGGTTAAGAAGTTACAGCTCTTTTAACGTGATGTATTTTTCTTACTTTTGCTTAAAAAGTTGACCCGCCATAATTCGTTAAATACACCAAATGTAAAAAAACGATATATGGTACATATATCATATTTATGAGGGCTATCTATGTGTCAAGGCTCAAATTAATCTGAGACACCATTTCCAAAAATGACTACAATTTGAGCTAAATTTTCTGGAATGGCACAACAGTAAAAAATAAATGCAAATGTTTGTTAAAACAAATGAATAATTACTGGATGGTTTGCAATTGTTTTATCACTTGTTTAAATGTGTCTTTCATTTGTTCTTGCCTACAAAATATTTTGTTTCTTGGACAAGTTTTCGAAGAATTCTTCTTAGATTACGTTTTTGCTATAAGATTTTTTGACAAAAAAAAAAATACCACCCTAATATGCACCTATTTAAGTTGTACTTCGTGTGAGTGAGTTTGATATAGTGTGTACGTGTGTTTGGGTGTATGCGTGTGTGTTTGTGTTTAAATGATGATACTTTATTTTTATCCATAAAACTTGAAGTTAAAGAAGCCTAATAAACAAAGGCATTGCTACTAATATTTTTATTTTATGTGTAGGTACTCGTTTGTTACATACAAGTAGATGATGATGATACGAGTCCCTTTTACATTTTTTTGTTTTCACAGATGAAAATTAAACAGCCATGAAAGGAAGAACAGAAGAGTTTTGTTGTTGTTTTATTTTGTTGCTTATTTAACATTACAAAACAAACATTTATTTTACTTTAACCTGTGTGAGATTATGTGTGTGTGTTTGTGTTTTCGTGTGCGAATGAGAGCTTGATTGTGTGTGTATAAATTGAGGCTGCTTTCATTAGTACAGAGAATAGATTTTTTTAGTTCTTTTTTTTATATAAATTATTGTCTGTTTAGTTAGAAAAAAGTTTTAGGGGTTTCAATTTTTATATTTCAGATAATTTTTTAAATATTTAAAGAAAATTAATAAATTTTGAAAAATTTAAAAAAACTCTGAAAAATTTGACAATTTGAAACAAAATCAGGAGAATTAAGAAAAATTTGATAAAGTCAGAAAAATTAAAAAAAATTAAGAAAGTCAGAAAAATTTGAAAAATCTCAGGAAAACTTAAGAAAATGGAATATTGCAAAACGAAAAATATTGAGCTCAAAAGTAACCTTTAGAAAAAAACAAGTAGAAAAGTTAAATTCGACTTGGCCGAATCTATGAATACCCTCCACAATGCCCTTTTTAAGTGATAGTAAATTTTCTAACGTGGAAAAATTATCATTTTTGATTAGAAATATTTTATTTTGTGTAAAAAACTTTTTTTTAGTAATTTTTGAAAAAATAATTTACAAATTTTTTTTTTGAGTGTAAAATTTTTTTCGAGTATATTTTTTTTTTTAGTGTAAAAATATTTCTGAGGGACAAAAATACGTTGTAAAATATTTTTGTGACTTACCAATGTTTTTAAAACACGTTTAACGTCTTTTCAACACATGAATTTAAGTGAAATTAATCTGAAATTCACGGTTTTGTTTATAACTTTTGAACCACTAAACCGATATGGCTGAAATTCAATGCGAACCAGGCTAGAACGATAAATATATATGCCAAGCGCCAGCATTCTCAGGTTTGCTTTTCAAAAGTTAGCGCGTTTTTTATCTCGAAAATTCACGAAAAACCCTTGCCGAAATTCAGTCTTTTGCTCATAACTTTTGAACCACTGGACCGAATTCGCTGGATTGCAATACCAACCTGACCAGGTAAATGTCCAACATATATGCCAAACCTCAGAAGTCTCTGTAAAGTCTTTCAAAAGTTAGCGTGTTTTCTACAGACAAACGGATTTACGGACGGCCGGACGGATATCGTTAGATCGACTTAGAATCGATCGAGGATCATGAATATATATACTTAATGGGGTCCTAGACCAATATTTCGAGGTGTTACACACGGAATGACAAACTTATATATACCCTCTATCACTAGAGTGGAGAGTATAAAAACAGTTGAATTCAAAATAAAATTAAATTACACTGTACAACAATTTCAAACTTTTTCAAAGTTACGTGGTTCCGATGATTGATTCTGGTAGAGGAGAAAAAAAGTATACGTATGTCAGCGTTTACCAATTACATCAAAATTTTATTTAAGAGGCTGTTAAAATTTTCCAGCTTTGGCCTGTTCTTGCAGCATATTGGTATACATAACTTTGTTTTCTTCACATCTGAGGTGTAGGGTATGTCTAGCAACTTTCTAGAAATTATGTATAAAATTTTTCTTGGAACATATTAACCCTCCAATTACCCCTCATAACGATATTTTTTGGCTCTATTCTAACAAATCGTAAAAAACACCCCGAAAATGACGGAGGGCAGGGATAAAATGTTATACAAAATTTTTGATTTCACCCATACGTACATATATAAGGATTATAACTTAAGTTGAAACTAGAATACATTTTCCTCGGATAAAGAATTTGCAGGAAAACCCTATTAAAATTTATATTATTTGCTAGGTAGAATGTGTATATTAGGGCGTTTCATCAAAAACTTTTTTTTTGGATTTTTGCAACTCTTGAAGCGGAATATGAATTCTTATGGCTTAAAAGATTTTTGAGATTTTTTTCAGATTTTTGGAATGTCGGGATCAACTCGCTCAAATCGATTTTAGCAAAAAATTGAGGTTATGAAACATAATTTTTTTTATTTTTTGTTCTCTGGTGCCTTTTTTTAACAAAACCGGATATAATACTTCTTAATGTTGCTAGTCTCCTAAAAAAAAATATTCGCGGGTAAAATTATAAGTTCAAGGGTCACTAAGATGACCTTAAAAGTAAAAATTCAGAATTTCCCGTGTTTTAACCTCAATAATTCGAGAAATAAGCTATGTATGAACGTCATGTTGAATCCGTTAGATAGGTCTTTAAAACACCTTTCATTTAAAACCAATCTGACTATTGTCACTTTTGTAGAAATGTTAAAAAAAATAAAAAACTGGGAAAAACTCATTTTCTCCCCCATTTTATCGAAAATTGAACTGGTGCATTAGGTAGTTTTTTTTTGTAAAGTTAAAATAATAACTTTTAAAGGCTTTTTATAGATTGTAGTTAGTGTTTCCAAGCCGGTTAACCAAAAAGCCGGTTTTTTGTCAAAAAATCGGTTTGACAAAAACCCGGGTTTCCGGTTTGGAAACACTAATTGCAATCAAAAAAACTTCTTTTAAGTTTATTATTTCAATTTTACAAAAAAACTACTAATGGATTCCCTTCGATTTTCTGTAAAATGGGGGAAAAAATGAGTTTATCTTAGTTTTTTAATATTTCTACTAAAGTGACAAATGTCATTTTGGTTTTAAATTAAAGGTATTAAAAAGACCTATCTAACGGATTCATCATTACGTTCATATATTGCATATTTCTCAAATTATTAAGGTTGGAACACGGGAAATTCTGAATTTTTACTTTAAAGGTCATCTTAGTGACCCTTGAAGTTATTATTTTGACCGCGAATATTTTTTTTTAGGAGGCTAGCAATATTAAGAAGTATTATATCCGGTTTTGTTAAAAAAAGGCACCAGAGAACAAAAAATAAAAAAAATTATGTTTCATAACCTCATTTTTTTGATAAAATCGATTTGAGCGAGTTGATCCCGACATTCCAAAAATCTGAAAAAAATCTCAAAAATCTTTTAGGCCATAAGAATTCATATTCCGCTTCAAGAGTTGCAAAAATCCAAAAAAAAGTTTTTGATGAAACGCCCTAGTGTATATAGTCACTAGATGTACACAGTGATGAGTTGTGTCATAAATTTTAAACCAGTACTCAACGTTGGCATTAGGAATAAATTTATGTTAACTACAAAATAAAGTTACTTAAATTACTATAATTTAGATAGAAAAGAGATAAAAACTTCAACAAAAAAATAGACACAGTGCTACAGAGTTTTTTTTTATGTGACCTAATGTTAGTTGTGGATCTACGGTAACTCAAACTAATAATGGAACAGCATATATGTCAGAATCTGGGACTTTTACTTATTTTTTTTGCCAATTCTAACGTTAGCTAATTTAAGTTGAAATTAGCATATTAGCAAAAATATCTGGTAAACATCATTTAGCGAATTAGCAGTTAAAACAGACTTTGAACTAATTTTTTTGCTGAATCTGAAATTGAGTTGACAATATTTTTACAAGCTTTATTGTGGATATTACCAAAAAAAAATTTTTTCTTTATTTTTTTTTTCTTTTTCTCTCCGTAATTTTTTGTTTTTTATACCCTCCACTCTAGTGATAGAGGGTATATATAAGTTTGTCATTCCGTTTGTAACACATCCAAATATTGGTCTAGGACCCCATAAAGTATATATATTCATGATCCTTGACCGATTTTAAGTCGATCTAGCGTTGTCCGTCCGTCCGTCTGTCTGTCTGTCCGTTGAAAACACGCTAACTTTTGAAAGACTTTATGGAGGCTCCTGTTTGTTTGACATATATGTTGACCATTTACCGGGTCAGGTTGGTATTGCAATCCAGCCAAATCGGTCCAGTAGTTCAAAAGTTATGAGCAAAAGAGTAAATTTCGGCAAGGGTATTTTGCGAATTTACGAGATTAAAACCACTCTATCTTTGTCGTTCCCCAAGTCTGTTTGGTTTTGAATTTCAGCAAAATCGGTTCAGTGGTTCAAAAGTTATAAGCAAGGCTCTGAATTTCAGATTGTTTTCACCTTAAACTCTTGAAAACTCGTGAAACAAGTTTTAAAAGCATGGTGAAATACCAGTTTTTTTTAAAACTTGTTGTTGTTTGTTTACCTGCCGTGGGGTGCAGTTTAGTTGTTAGACAAGTAAATATTTGTTATTGTATTGTTATTGTAAGTGTAACTGTATGTAACGGTGTATAGTAAGTATTTTTGGAAAAAAATCAAATAAATAATATGGGTTAGTTGGAGAATGCATTGAAAAGCGCCCTAAGGCTGACGGAACTTGGTAATATGAAGGAAGGTGACTTACGGGGACATTTGAGAATTGCAAAATTCTTCATTGATGACCCTATTTTGGAGGTCATGGACAGAATTTTACCGACACAAGTATTTATCAGGAACTTTGACACTAAAATCCTTGAACGGAACGCGTGGTCAAACATGACCTGGGACCCAGAACCAAATTCCGTAATATGGTATACGGACGGGTCCAAGCAAACCAATAAGGATACAGGGGCGGGGATATTCGGACCAAATTTCCAACGCGCTCTACCCATGGGGAAATCCCCATCAATATTCCAGGCGGAACTATATGCCATTCATGTATGTGTAACCGAATGTCTTCGTAGGAAAACAAATGGTTCCCATATATACATAATGTCTGACAGTCAGGCTGCACTAAAAGCTCTCATAGCTTATGAGGTGACATCCGGACCGGTCATGAACTGCATTGAGTCACTTAACGAACTAGGACGACATAACGACCTGACACTCGTATGGATCCCAGGACATGAGGGTCACACGGGAAATGAACGCGCTGACTGTTTGGCAAATTGTGGTGCCAGGCGACCCTTTATTGGCCCTGAACCATTCTTTGGTTTGCCATCGGGACATGTTAGGGAAAGACTCAAAATATGGAGTGAATCTAAGTTCATGGAACATTGGAACTATTGCGCTGGGCAGCGGCAGGCAAAAAGATTCATAATTCCATCCAGCACTGTATCTAAACGATTACTGTCTTTAGACAAAAAGGATCTTCGAATCCTAACGTCCTACCTAACTGGACATTGTAACCTACGTTACCAACTTAGGAAGAAAAATCTATCTGACACGGACACGTGCAGATTCTGCGAGATAGAGGAGGAGACAGCAGAACATATACTTTGTACATGCCCAAGACTGACTGGTAGAAGACTTCAACATCTAGGGGGACACTTAATATCTCCGACCGACGTGTGGAACTCTCTGCCGAATAGGATTCTCGGCTTTATTAAAAGCCTGAACATTTAGGGCACCCTTTTTAGGCTGCACAATAGATCTTTCTGGTCGCAGTGCATAGGGCCTCTTTAATCTAATCTAATCTAATCTAATGGGTTAGTTTGTTTTTGGTTTTTAAAGAAGAGGGTGGTAAAATAAAAAGAGAAATATGTGAAATAGTTTTTTTTTGTATTACCTATAGGTATAAAACAACAAAAATATTTTACAAAGTAATTTTGTTACTCAAAGAAATTGTACACTAAAAAATATATACACTCAAAAAAATGTTACACTCAAAAAAAAAATGTTTTTTAATTTAATTATTTTTTTTTTAATGAAATGTCACACTCAAAAAAATGTTGACAGTCAAAAAAATTTTACACTCAAAAAAATTTGATTGATTAAAAAAAAGTTCTACTCAAAATAATATATTTCTAATAAAAAATTTGTAATGCAATTTTTTTTTAGAAAATTACTATCAGATTACACTGTGGAGGGTATTCATAGATTCGACCAAGTCGAATTTAGTTTTTCTACTTGTTTTTTTTGTATTCTTGTTCATTGGAATGTTTTAGAAAAAAAAAAAATAGTTTAAACGAATGCATTGATCGATATAGTCTTTACACTAAAAAAAAAACTGTAATGTTAGCAAAAAAAGCTTGTAAACCTACAAGAAAATTAGCTGATTTTGAATTCACTATTTTTATAGTAAAGTTAGCAAAAATGTTTTGACAACAATTAGTTAACTGAAATTGTTTTTATTTCAACTTAGGTCATACACATTTGAGGACCCCATTGGGTTCGGACCCAATAGGTCCAGACCCATCGGGGTCTCTTGGGCCCTTAAAAATTGTCATAGTTTTTGATCCAAAATTTGTGTCCGTTTCGCTCTACATTGCTTAGTTTTTGAGATATGTGATTTTAGGGGACCACTGAGGTTTTGAGAGTTAAAAAACTTGATAACTTCAAAAATGTTATTGTTTCTGTAGACAGTCGAGCTCAGGCTCTAATTATAATTATGTATTATAATTTTTTGATTTGTTATATATGGTTTTGAATTGAGAAAAGTGTGAAAGAAAAATTTTAATTTTTCTAAAAATTTAAGACATCCTGGTTTGTTTCTTACTAGTTTCATATTATCCAGTTATAACAACAGCCACACTCGAATTGAAAAAATCAGATTTAGTTGATACTTGCTTAACAGCCTACTTGGCGTATCGGTCTAGAGTGATTGTACGTTACAAGCAGTTAATAGTAAAGTATTACAGATGATGATGAGTTCAATCCTTGTCGGCTGCGATCTGTAAATAATTTTCACATATAGAGTTTTATTGACTATTAACTAAACAAAAATTTGACATTAAAAGTTTTTCTGAAGATTATTATAACTGGATAATATGAAACTAGTAAGAAACAAACCAGGATGTCTTAAATTTTTAGAAAAATTAAAATTTTTCTTTCACATTTTTCTCAATTCAAAACCATATATTCAAAAATATTACTCGGAGAGCTTTTGGTCTTATTCAACGTGTTGAGAGCTACAAAAATGCTTTTTGACTTTTTGTTGTATCGACAATATTTAAACGAGATGTGAGCATTTAAAATTTTTCGGGAATGCTAACTTTTTGGATCCAAAGTTAGGACCCATTAGGGTCCACACATGTGAAGAGGATCGGTGATACTATGGAGAGCACGAGAACCAAAAATGGCCTCCATTTTGCTCTATCTGGCTTAAATTCCGAGAGCCGTGTAGAAGTGATAGGTCCCTTATATGGAAAAGTAACAACTTACAACTTAGCTTAGATTCCGAGAGCCGTGTAGAAGTGATAGGTCCCTTATATGGAAAAGTAACAACTTACAACTTATATCTTCAGTAAAAAATAAAACGTTTTTTTTACTTTGTTCGGAGCTTTTCGCCTCTCAAGTCAAAAAGGAACCCCAAAAAAAATGCCCAAACGTCCAATATTTTGTCGTGCTAATATTAACGCTAAATGGTAACTGCTTTAAACCCCGACGCTAAGCGAAATAAAAAAAAAATCGCTCAACCAATAAACCCAGTGAAAAGTCATTGAGCAGTATGCTAATAAAAAACTCATTCATCATACAATAATATTTTTCAACCCGGGCAACGCCGCACAGTGCCACATTTGGCCAATCTAGCACAACAAAAATCAAAAAAAAAAGTTCCCCGATTTTCACGATATGTTTATATTTGTTATAGAACAATCCTAATAGCACGGAAATAATCATATAAGATCGATAATTCTGTTCGTTACTAACAGGTAGGTGCATAAAGTTGCATCTTGTAAAATCCTGTAACTAGTGTACATTATTTCGCATAAATTAAGTCGAGTTTAAACTGTTGTAACTTTTGAACAAAAGAAGATATTTATCCACTCTTTTTTGGCAATTTTAAAGGATATTTAAATGCTTTAAGTCATATCTTTTCTTTTTTTTAAAAACAATTTTTTGTATTTTTTATTAAATTTTTAACAAAATACAAATTTTTGAAAAGAAAATTATATATTTATTTTTTTTTTGATGGAATAGAACTTTTGTGTTTGGTCCGTATTGGTCGGCGGACTTTTTTAGATATATTGACCAATATCCATAGTACTTATTTCAACGGCTAACTTGTGCGACCGTCTGCGACGCCGACTACAGTGGAGCGATATGTAAACCTTCTTTTTACATATTTTTTAAACATATTTTAAAAAAGTGGGCGTGGCAGTTGTCTGACCGCCCCCTTTTTTTGTGATATTATTTCTACAGTCATTGAGAGTATATATACCAAATTTAAAGAAATTATAACCAAAATTACAAATTTTAAAAAAAGTGGGCGGGGCCCTTAACCGACCTCCCACATTTTTCATAATGTTATTTTCGAAGTCAAAACGAACATTTATACCGAATTTTAAGTCAATATAATTAAAATTGGATTTTTGTCGTCCTAGATTGGCCAAATGTGGCACTGTGCGCCGGGTGCAAAACAGCTAGTAACTAATATAATTTCAAATTATTAAAGAGAATTGTGACAAAGGATAGGAAATACTTTGTGTTCCATGTGATTGTGAATAAGAAATTCAAAAAAAATACTTCAAATTGTTTTCCTTGGCCTTCAAACAGAGCATTTGAAATTTTGATTTGAACTAAATTTGAGCAAAATTAAAAAAAAATACAAAAAAATTTAGAAGGTACTTTAAATCCTCTACAAGCAGTTTTATTTCGCGGTTTTTGGAAAAAATATGTTTTTTTTTTTTTTATAATAATTAAAATATTTTGTAAAACATAGCTTATTTAGAAAAAAAATCACAAAAAATTTAGCTGATCAATTTCGGTCCATGGAAGCATTGCAAATCACGGTTGGGAAACGTGGCACAATAGTGCCAATTTTGGCACTATTGAATGGTCAGTGGCACCATAAAAAACAGTTTTGGCCCATTTTCTTCCTCTCCAAATATTGTTCAAATTAGCTTAAAATAAATTTAAAAAAAATAAAAAATTCCTAAAATTTAATTACTACAAAAAGAACAAAAAGTATCAGTTGTTCTCCTTTTAAGAATCCATATAATGCAACAATGTAAGTTTTCGTTTTCTTTAAATTTATGATTTTAAAAGAATTTTAATAAAAGTGTTTATTTAATCACTTCTGGAAATTGATTGGTCTTACAGAAACAATTGATCAGAAAAACCTATCCTATGACTGGTTCAACGCGAACTGGTCATACGACCAGTACAAACGTGTCAATTGAATTTAACGACCAGTTATAGAATTAAAAGAATCAGAGGTATCACGGGTAAAAATGTATTATTTTAAGCAATTTAAAACTACGAATATCTCGAGATTCTATAGGTGGCTTTACACTTGCAGTATCGTTGTACAACTTGTTGAAAAGACGTGTGCGTTTTGTTTTTATAATGGTCGTCCAGCAAGCCCATACACGATCAAAATCGCATTTTCATCCAACAAATTGTACTGCATACAATATCGTGTATGCCCCCTTATGAGCAAAGATCTCGAGATAACCGTAGTTTTTTATTTTGTTTTCACCAAATTTTCACCCATGATTCCTCTTATTTTTATTACTCATTGCTGCTGTAAAAAGTTCAAAAAACTAAAAAGAATTAAAAATTTTTTTTTACCCTTTTAAACCTAGTTTGGCCCATAAACTTGGCACTAATTGAAAATTATCAAATACCAACACTGTTTCAAATACCAGAAAAGTTGGACTTTTTTATTTTAAACATATTTATTTTTATGGTCCTTGACTAAACAGGGCATTTGAAATTATCATTTGAACTGAATCTGAGCCAGATTGCAATATTGTAAAGGATGGTTCTCTACGGTTAAAGTTCTAATTTAACACAAAAATATAAAAATTCCACGATCTTAAAATATGAAGATAGATTTCACTGGCGAATATTGCACGTTGTAAGTTCTGGTATTACTGATATATGTATCTTTTTTCAAGACGAAATTATGTTTCCTTTACCAATATCCAATAAAAATATTTAAAATACATTACAAACGGGTACACCAACGGGTATGAGTATTTTTAAATTATAAATAGCTCATACGCATCATGGTCAGCATTAGCAGGTTTGATTTAACAGTACCTACATGCGATTTTGTTAAAATGTTGTGTTATTTTTGTTGCAAAAAAGCGGCTCTTACACAATATAATAAATAATTTCAGGACTAAATTCGGCTTTTAATTGGCACAATTCAAAAAATTCGTTAAAGGCAACCGAACTTTGGGCAATATTCCCGGAAAATTCAGTTGGAAATATATATTTTTTTGTGTGGTAACTGATGATTTTGTAATCTAAGTTTTTCATATTTAGAATTATTTTTTAATTTACATCTTATCCCCTTTTATTAAGTCAACTATCAAAAAAACATCAATAACAAAACCATAAACATTGGAATCAAAATAAACCAACAATATAAAATAAAAATAACTAAATTGTTAGTCAAAGGAATAATCGTATCCGTACCCATTTCTGATATAAACATTGAAATATGCAACATAAAAGTAAAGAGTTTTAAGAGTCGGCGAAAAAAATGTTTTGGTATTTTTGAAAATCTTTTTTATACCCTCCACTCTAGTGATAGAGTAGTATATATGAGTTTGTCATTCCGTCTGTAACACCTCGAAATATTGGTCTATGACCCATAAAGTATATATATTCATGATCCTTGATCGATATTAAGACGATCTAGCGATGTCCGTCCGTCGGTCCGTCCGCCTGTGCGTCAGTCCGTCTGTTGAAAACACGCTAAATTTCGAAAGACTTTACGGAGGCTCCTGAAGTTTGGCACATACATATGTTCGGCATTTACCTGGTCAGGTTGGTGTTGCAATACAGCGAAAGTTATGAGCAAAATACTGAATTTCGGCCAGGGATTTTTGTGAATTGACGAGATAACTCTAACACGCTAACTCTCGTAATGCAATTCCTCGCCTAGTTCGTATTGAATTTCAGACAAATTGGTCCAGTTGTTCAAAAGTTATTAGCAAAACCGTGAATTTCAGATTAGTTTCACTTTAAATTCAAGTGTTGAAAATCCGCTAAACATGTTTTAAAAACATTGGTAAGTCACAAAAATATTTTACAACGTATTTTTATCACTCAAAAATATTTTTACAATAAAAAAACAAAATTAAACTCGAATATAATTTTATATTAAAAAAAAAAAATTACAGTAAAAAAAATTTAGTAAATTATGATTTTTTTCAAAAATACTTTAAAAAAAAGTTTTTTTACACCAAATAAAATATTTCTAATCAAAAATTTTATTTTTTTTTTCATGTTAGAAAATTTACTTCCACTTAAAAAGGACATAGTGGAGGGTAGTCATAGATTCGGCCAAGTCGAATTTAACTTTTCTACTTGTTTGTTTCTGGAATTGTTGCATCCACTATAATCTAACGTTAGAGTTTAAATTGGTTTACAGTTCGTCAAAATGATTTTTTCTGTCCACTCTAAAGTTCTTTGAAAGATGGTATTACTGTCCCTATATGTTTTTGTTTGTCGTTGATGGAAATGGAAATGCTGGCGATGATGATGATTGTGATAACAACAATGAAAATGACAACGATACAGTCTCGACGACGAAGAGAATATTGTTGTTGATGTTTAAATGACAAACATCAGTCAATGACAAACACAGCATACTACTGGCCAAAGTTATAATATAACTTTAACGCAGGACTCACAGACACACACAACAAATTCTAGGATCTAAAAGAGTAGAAATGTTAGTGTTATAACAAAATAAACAACAAAATATAGTTATCACGTGATAAAGCACAAAAACACAGACTCACACTCACCAACATTCTAAATAGTTAAGCTAAATGAGGATGTACTTCAGTGTCTAATGTTGCCTCTGTTAAGTGTGCATAAAGGGGATAATGGATGGGGATGGTTATAATTTTCGCAAATTTTAAAACAACTTTTTTTCGGTTTAAGACAGAATTTAGTTATATTGTAGAAGTATTCAGTTATAATGTAGTTTTTAAGCAATTTGCGCCCAAGCTGGGACCCGAATCCGGAATACAAAGCGGATTCTCAGAAACAACTGTTAGTAATAAAGAGTTGTGCCAAATTTACGACTGTAACCAAAACAGATCAACAGTTTATGAATATACCAGAACAATTTATTTGAAACCGATTCCTGTTTCAATAGATTCTGCACATTTCCAATTGTATTTTAAAATTGTCCAAATATATTTTAAAATTGTCCCAATATATTTTACAATTGTCCAAATGAATTTTAAAATTGTAGAAGTTCTGATTAATTTTTATTAAAAAATAAAAATTGTTTTTTCGACCTTTAAAATATTATATTTTGAGTAGTTTTATTCTAGCTCGAGGTCATTATTTCCTTTAGTAACACAGTGCAACACCCAAAATTGGAATGGAATGAAACCAAAAGCAAATGAAAGTTGACATATTCCATAACAAACCCCTCAAGGCTTTTTTCTAGTTCAGAGCTAGATTTTGTTTTACACGCATTTGAAGTTAGTGCACTTTTATTATAATTATAATAATAAATGCTTGAAAACTGTATCAGTGGCGAATGATTAATATTGTAATTGCCTTTAAATAACAATCATACGCAACGATGTAGAGTGATTTATATTAATAATTGCCTTTAAAAAACAATCATACGCAACGGTGTACAGTGGTTTATTTTACTAATTTTACTATTCAGTAAATAGGTACTGGACTTATTGCAGCAAAATTCATACCAGTCATAGCTGAAGTAATTTTGAGCTTAAGTTTGGAAACTGGACCCTACATGTCCAATAAGGGCACCACCAGGGGCTTTCAAAGTAGGACATGTTTAGTGCACAAAAACTTTAAATGCTTTAAAATCACCAACTTTAAATTCGTGTAAAATAAAATCTAGCTCTGACCTAAAAAAAGGCCTTGAGGGTTTTGTTATGGAAAACGTCTGCTTTCATTTGCTTTTGGTTTCATCCCATTCCGATTCGATTTTGTATCACTGTGTAATTAAAACTATGATATTCTCATAGAATAATTTTCAAGAAAATTATTTTTCTGTTTTAAATTTATTTATGTTGGTCATTTTTTGCAAGACTTAATCGAAACGTGTGTTTCGGGATTTGTCAGATCCCATTGTTAAGATTATTTAACAAAAATAAATTAATTTTGTCGAAATTAATTTTAAGATTGTCCAAATGAATTTTAAAATTGTCCAAATGTATTTTAAAATTGACCAAATGTATTTTTAAATTGTCCAAATATATTTTAAAATTGGCCAAATTAATTTCACAATTGTCCAACTATATTTTAAAATTGTCCAAATATAGTTTAAAATTTTCCAAATGTATTTTAAAAATTTCCAAATGTATTTGAAAAATTTCCAAATGTATTTTGAAATTGTCCAATTTTATTTTAAAAATTTCCAAATGTATTTTCAAAATTGTCCAAATGTATTTTAAAATTTTCCATAGAGGTATTCAGAGTCATGTTGCCAGCCCTGGCATTGTAGCAAAAGAGTACTCTTTTAAAAAAATACATGTATTTTGAAAGGTAATTTGAAAAAGTGCTCATTTACCACCAGTACTAGATCTGGCAAGTAAGACTCTGAATACCACTTATATGTATTTAAAAAATTTTCAAATATATTTTAAAATTGTCCAATTGTATTTTAAAATTTTTTAAATGTGTTTTAAAATATTCTATGTATAATTCTATGTAGAATATTTTGAAATATATTTGGAAAGTTTAAAAATACAATTGGACAATTTAAAAATACATTTAGAAATTTTTAAAATACATATGGAAAATTTTGAAATACATTTGGAAATTGTAAAAATACTTTTGGAAAGTTTTAAACTACATTTTGACAATTTTAAATTAAATTTGCACAATTTTAAAATACATTTGGACAATTGTAAATTACATTTGGACAATTTAAAATTCATTTGGACAATTTTAAAATATATTTGGATAGTTTTAAAATACATTTGGAAATTGTGAAAATACTCGTGGAAAATTTTAAACTACATTTGTACAATTTTAAATTAAATTTGGACAATTTTAAAATTCATTTGGACAACTTTAAAATACATTTGGACAATTTTAAAATACATTTAGACAATTTTAAAAGCAATTTAGGCAATTTTAAAATATATTTGGACAATTTTAAATTACATTTGGACAATTTAAAATTCATTTGGAAAATTTTAAAATATAGTTGGATAGTTTTAAAATACATTTGGACAATTTCAATTGGAAATGGTGTAGAAAACGTTAAGCGGTAATCACAAAAAAAATTTTCAATAAATGATAATTAAAAAAAAAAAAACAATTAAATTAACAAATCTGGGTCCCTGAACATAGTGGGGTCGCTGGAAACAAACTGATGATTGTGCAAGAAATGACTCCAAATCGGTGGGAGACGTGTTGAATCTCGTTTTTTATAGTGAAATTGAACAACGAAATTGGTAGGATATCAGATAATACAATGAAGGATAGGTGGATATTACTGACTGTGGCCACTGCCAAATCCTAAGAGGACAAAAAGTCTTCTTACTTTTGGCAAGCTGACGGTTAGCCTTTTAGTGGGAGTACTTGCAAGACACTGTATAATTGGCCAAATGTCCGTGCTTTTGCGATCTTCTGATAAGGACTACTGTAGAAGTTTTGGGGAATTGGAGGAGGAGGAGGACACAGTGCAGCACTTGTTATGTAAGTTGTAATGTAAATGTCTGGGTCTGATGAGAAGCAGCCTTAAGCATTTGGGGCAAAAATTTTTTGATGACCTGGATTGCCTAATCGGTGTCTCATTATATGTCTACACTCAACAAATTATGTCATTAACTGTTTGCAGTTTATTTAAAAAGTTTTCCGTTTAGTCGTTTTTAAAAGAAAAAACATTTGTTTGATGTTCAGTTTTTATTAATGACTACTTCAGTCCTTTGTTTCAAAAATAACGCACTAAAAAATAAAGAATTTCATTAACATTTAATTTTTAAAGTCATTAATTTTTGTTCTGTAAGTAAAAACTACTGATTATTCTTTTGATTTTTAATGATTTGTGTAAGTAATTTTTTTTAAATAGTTGGTATTTTTTAATGAAA
The DNA here is from genome assembly GCA_963921195.1 of Pegoplata infirma. Lineage (NCBI taxonomy): Eukaryota > Metazoa > Arthropoda > Insecta > Diptera > Anthomyiidae > Pegoplata > Pegoplata infirma. Next base: position 175,624,615 of record OY992538.1, on the reverse strand, counting down.
TATCATTAGCTTTTACCTACACAAGTCAGTTATTTTTTTGTAAAAAAAAAAAAATCAAAAAATTATTTATAGAAATATAAAAACATGTTTGTATCAAGTGGCTTTGGCACGATGGGTAGAGTGTCTGGCCAGAATGTAGTTGATTGCGGGATCGATTCCCCAAAAATTTTATTAAAAATTTTTAAAAAAATATTTCAATAAAAAATTGTAAAAAATTACCTACGAAATCATTAATTTTTATTGTTTTTGTAGGTTATTTTTTTGAAATTTGTTGGTAAAAATAACAGAACTGTCATTAATTTTTAATGTTTTCGTTGGTTACTTTTTTCGAATTTGTTGGTAAAAAAGAGTGAAAAAACGTAATTTTTTAATGTTTAATGTTATTTATTTTAGAAAATTTTGTCAACAGTAAAAAATAAATGTTGATGTTTGTTAAAACAAATGAATAATTACTGGGATGGTTTTCAATTGTTTATTCACTGGTTTTAAGTGTGTTTTTCATTTGTTTTTGCCTACAAAATATTTTGAGTGTAGTTGAATATCTTAGAGAATTGGGTGGTCTAAGAGGTAGGAAATTTTTTGCATCAAACTGGTAGTAGGAAATTGACAATTAAAGTAATCACAATGGGCCTTATGGTCTACGAGTGAATTTGGCAAACTGGCGGATACCCATACACCATAACCTAACAAACGTTTGCTTCTCGACAATATCAAACAAAAATGATCGATACTACTTACAATGTTTAGTAGAAACGATTGCAGGATAATATAATCCCTTTTAAACGGATTATTTGGAACGGAACATTCTGGTGGAATACGTTAGGTTGTAAGTGGCTGCTGACGTTTTACGTCTACACACGTAGACTCTGATGTCCATTGTGGAATACGTTGACTACCGACCAATTTAAAACTGCATATTTTAGTAATTCCTAAACCGATAGATTTCTTTTTCAAAAATAGAATAATAATCAAGGTAAAAATAGAAATTCAGTTAAATTTTAATATTCAAAAAATTGGCGCCCAAGTTAGGGCCCGTTTTCAATTTTAAAAATAGGGGCTTAAGATATAAATAGAAATTTAGTTAAATTACATTTTTAAAATAATTGGCGCCGAATTTGGGCTTGGTTTTAGTTTAAAAGCGGATACTTGGTAACCACAGACAATTAGAGAGAGATTTGCCAATTTGGAACAGAAATGAAAAAAGTTTAACAATTTATGAGCATACGTAGAAAATCGAGTTGTAAACAAAAGTTTCGTTTACGGTTTGAACTGATAGAAAAATTCTATATAATTTTTCGTTTATAAATAATCTACACCATTTAATAATTTTATTTTCGTAGTATTATGAATTTACTTAAAATATGGTTTTCTCGGTTAAGGAACTGCAAAACTTGATGATGAAGATTTTAACAAGTTTATCATTGTTTGCAATTTGCTGGTACATTGCTTCCAAAAACTTAGGTTAGATTAAGAGGCTAGGTTAAAAGGTAGATGAAATTTCCACAATACAAATTTCTGATCCAAAGTAAAACTGACTCTTACCCATTCCAAAATTGGTTCATAAATAAAACCAAAATTCATCGATTCTAGAATTGCAAACAGAACAGTTTCTTTAAAAGTATTAGCTGTTCCACTTTCGTCAATCAAAAATATTTCTAGAATGTCTTAAAAATTCTCTAAAATATTTTTAGAAATACAAAAAAATCTTCAAATGGTGTTAAACGAACAATATGCGAAAATTAAGATACATATAGTGATGATGATTTGTTAATGGTGTTTTTGAAAAATACAATAATGTTTCTCTTTCCATAGTTATGAATGTGTATATTTGTGTTTATGACATTTATGATGGACTGACTTTATGTTCAGTTTTATCCATGAAAACCATTAAAACTTTTTGTGGTCATAAATACTCTCACGTGCAAACATATGTATATGAATATACCCAAAAGAAGAACTCTGCCAGAAAATGTATAGAATCACTTTTAATTAAAACTAACAAATTTTGTGTAAAATTTTCTGCTAAAATCATGAATAAGCTTATACTCATTGGTTTGCTAATATTTATTAAGTTTTTTTTTTATATTAAGCAAACACTTGATTTATTCACATTAAACTGAAACCAAAATTGTCAATGTCACAGATATAGAAGATCCAGATATGGACCTTCCATATCTGAAAAAATTTAGCCCCTTCTTTAAATCCCCTGCTTTAAATTTGTTAGGTCTGTCTCGCATAGTTTTCGAGAAATAGCAAGAGTTAGCTAAACTCCAGACGATTAATCTTAAGAAAAATAATTTTGGCGAATCTTGCACTATAACTCGAATTTTATACTACACAGAAAAAAATAAAAAAAATATTTGAGTAAATTTTTAATACTATTGAGTAAAAAATTAATCAATTTTGCACCAGTAAACGATTTAATAGTATTGAGTAAAAAAAAAAAATTGAGTAAGTTTTTAATTGACACAATTAAAATTTTACTCAAAATTTATCTATTTATTTTTTTTAAAAGTTTAAAAAAGTTCTAAATTTTTTTACAAAAAAAAGCAAAAAAAATGCTTTTCAAACTTTACCAAACATATTTATGTCTTAAAAACATAGGAAAATTTTATAAAGACGATTACAAACTTTCATATAAATACACAAAAAACTATAAACTAAACGAGAATTAAAAAAACTATAAGAGTTTAAAAAGAAATTAAAAAACTATTAAATTTTTATTAAATTATTTACATAAATTGTTTTTAACATTTTTAAGTAAATTTTTAATTGCGTCAATTAAAAAATTACTCAATTTTTGTTTTTAATTTAAACAAGTGATTACTCAAATTTGTTTCCTCCATATATTTTTCTGTGTAGATACAAGTTTTTCTCATTCAGCAAGTTCCCTTCAGAGCCCGTCTTTTAAGTTTTCTGGTCATTTTATATCATAATATTTTTTTGTTTTCGTCCATGTGATTTTTTAACACAAAATGATCACAAAACTACAAAATGTGCTCTTAAACATGCCTTAGGGCAAAATAAGCTCTAATTATCACAAAAAATTAAAAAAAAAAAACGCTCTTACAAATCGAATTAAAACTGCTTAAATTGACTAATGGAGTTGAATTCCTAATTCACCTATCAGTACAATCATACGAAAAACAAGTAACCAAGTTATAGCCGGTCAAGGCCGACCATATAATACCCTACACCAGTGCTTTCCGGAAAATGGCTAAACATGGACCGATTGAATAATTCTTCTGTTTGATTTTTAATTAAAGTAAAAAAGACACACAAACCAAATTTGGGTGAAAATTGCTTATTTTTTTGCTAAGAGACAGATTTAACTGAATATCGGGCTACCAACTTGGTGTGGTCGGACAAAGTCTACGGGACCTAAGTTCAAAAATGGTCCAATCACAATAAGATTTGTTTGGGTTACCAAAGTACACGTTTAACGCATACCCAAAAAGTTTTAATTAAATCTGAGGCAAAAACCCACTGTCTGACAAAAGGAAACAAGAATTACTATTTTCATATTCTTTAAACCAAAAATTTTAATAACTTGGGTTTGTAACTTGGATAATAATTCACCTCGTGGTGAATAAAACCATTTTCCACCAGCTGGTGAATAAAAAGTAACATAATTAATAATTATTTTTCAACAACAAAATTTTTTTTTTTTTCATCAAATTTTTATTTTTTTTTTTTCATCAATCAAAAAATCAAATCAATTTTTTTTTCGTCATTTTTTTTTTCATCAAACTTTTTTTTATCAAACTTTTTTTTTTTCATCAAAATTTTTTTTTTTCATCAAATTTTTTTTTTTCATAATTTTTTTTTTTTCATGTATTTTTTTTTCATCAATTTTTTTTTCATGAATATTTTTTTCATAATTTTTTTTGTTTTTTCATAAATTTTTTTGTTTTTTCATAAATTTTTTTTCATTAATTTTTTTTTTTCATCAAATTTTTTTTTTTCATCAAAATTTTTTTCATAAATTTTTTTTATCATATTTTTTTTCATCAATTTTTTTCATCAAATTTTTTTATCAAATTTTTTATTGTCATTTTTTTTCTCACCAAATTTTTTTTTTTTTCATATTTTTTTTCCTCATTTTTTTACATCAAAAAATTTTTCTTTTCATCAAAAAATTCATCAAAAACTTTTCTTCATCAAAATTCTTTTTCACCAAAAATTTTGGGTTGATAAAATTTTATTTACATAATTTTGTTTTTCGTGAAAAAAAATAATTTTTTTACCAAAACTACTTTTTCACCAAGTCTAAGCTTTTCGCATAAAAATTTTACATTTGCTTATCAAACAGGGGCGTATCCAGGATTTTATTTCGGTGGGGGCCCAAAATTTTGTTTCAATATTTTTTTTACAAAAAATTTACAATGAGCCTTTTTTAAAGTGTGAATTGTATCAGATGCTGATATATTTTTACAAAGAAGATTATCAGAATCTAATTTTTTTTTAAAAGAAAAGTGTAAGATTCTATGACAATTTCCAGTTTAGCCATTTTTTGTTATAGAAAAAGTCAAAGACTCTAAATCATACTTTCAATGGAAAACGTTTCTCGGAAAAAGTCACTTTAGAAAATGATTCTATAAACACATTCATAAAATACTTTTCCAAAAAAAAGACTCCGGTTGTAAGACATTTTCCCATAATCTGAGATATTTTTCGTTTTTCTCAGATTCTGAAACATTCTACGCAAAAAGTTTTAGATTCTGAGAAAATCTTTGCTTTTTCTATAAGAAAAATTATTCACATTCCGAGACCTTTTTAAAAAGAAAACTGTATAAAAAAGCCTTAGATTCTAAAACATTTTTCCTAAAGAAAAACTCTTGGATTCTGAGAAAAATTTTTTTAGAAAAAATCTAAGATTATTAGACATTTTTCCTATAGAAAAAGTCTCAGATTCATAGACATTTTTCCTTTAGAAAAAGTTTATGATTCTGAAACATTTTTCGTATAGAAAGTCTAAGATTCTTATGGAAAAAGTCTCAGATTCTTCGACATGTTTCTTACAGAAAAACTCTCAGATTCTTCAACATTTTTCCTATAGAAAATGTCTAAGATTCTTAGACATTTTTTCTACAGAAAATTTCAGAGATTCTGAGACATTTTTCCTATAGAAAAAGTCTCAGATGCTTAAACGCTTTTCTATAGAACAAGTCTCAGAATCTGAGTCAATTTGCCTATAGGAAATTGTCAGATTCTGAAACATTTTTCATATAGAAAACGCCCCAGATTCTAAGACATTTTTCCTAAAGAAAAAGTCTCAGATTCTGAAATTTTTTTTCCATAGAAAAATACTCAGATTCTAAAAAATTATTCTTATAGAAAAATAGATTTTTACAATAGAAAAAGTCTCAGATTTTATCCATTTTTCTATACAAAAAGTCTCAGCTTGTGTCTCTGAGAAATTTTTCCTTTATACAAAATCTACGATTAAGAAAAATTCGTTGATTCTGAAACATTTTTCGTAAAAAAAGTTTAACATTTTTCATATAAAAAAAGCTTCAGATTCTAAGAATTTTTTTATAGAAAAAATCTTAAATTTTGTGACATTTTTCAGACTCATAGACATTATTCCTCTAGAAAGTTCTCAGATTCTGAAACATTTTTCATATAGAAAAGCCTTAGATTCTGAGAGTTTTTTTTAGAAAAAGTCTCAGATTCTGAGACATTTTTCCTATAGAAAAAGTCTTAGATTCTGCGAAAAAGGCTAATATTTTAAGGCATTATTGCTATAAAATCTTAGATTGAGAGACATTTTTTTTAAGAAATAGTCTCGTTCTGAGAAATTTTTCTAAAAGGCAAAATCGCATTTTAAGATTTGACAACATTTTACTTACAATTAGGTAAATTTTTTGTGTACATTAAACTTCAGGTTCTAAGATATTTTTTCATTAGAATCTTAAGTTGAAAAGTTTCAAATCCTAAGAAAAAATTTTCAGATTTTGAGATTTTTTTAACAGAAAAATTTTTTCAAAAAATTTTTCTTCAAAAAATTTTAGATTCTTAAATGTTTTTCTATTTTTTTAAGAAGATTTTTAAAATTGTACTTGTTATTTGATACCAAATCCTGAAATTTGAGAAATCATTTCGGGGGGGGCCCGGGCCCCCGGGCCCCCCCCCCCCCTGTATACGCCACTGTTATCAAATGTACATAAATCAAGTGAGAGTGTTATATTCTTTGGACGAACACTTATTTTTGCACTCACTTACGAAATGTACAGCTCTTTTGGTTTTTTAATGGGGTCCTCGACTGATATTTCAATTCGTTTTGCATGGAATAGCAAAGTAATATAACATTATTCCATTATACCCAAATCTTCCGCAAAACATTATCATGATTTAATATTTTGGGCAAGAGTACAAAATTCGCAGGCATTTTTTTATAAAAATTGGCCTCAAAAGTTGTAAAATGTTAAGTGTGTTATCTAAAAAATATTTAGAAAATATAAAAACGCGATTTTGGTTCAAAAATGGTGATTTGCGATTTTGTTCCACAGATGCTGATCAGCATTTTCGGACCAAAATCGTGGTTTTATATTTTTTTATTATTATTTAGATAACACACTTAACTTTTAAGACCAATTTGGATAAAAAAATAAATTTTATGTTTAAAAATCAGCATCTGTAGACCAAAATCGCGGTTTTCGAATTTTTTAAATATTTTTCCAATGAAGTGTGCCAAATTTTCGAATTTTTGAGCCGGATTTGGACAAAAAATTCGGACATGAATTTTGGTCGAAATACAAAGATGACCTTGCAACATTTTTTCATAAATTTTCCCAAAATCAACTCTAACGTGGCCATCGTTTGGCAGGTATTACGACATGAAATTCGAAAATTTAAATTTGACGAGACGCCCTACTACACAACTCTTTTTTTTTTAAAGGAAAAATAAAAATCGTAAAAGCATATCTGACTTAAGTTTTTAGTATTTATTTTAAAATCAGCAATCGTTGTATTATACAGGGATACATAACTGCATATCTTAAAATATGCTTAGAGTAAAATTAATTGACATTTTCAATAAAAAATATGCTGTAGATTATTTTTACAATCATGATTGGGATTAAAATGTAAAGAGTAACGAAATATAAATAACTTATCAATTTTAATATAACTCGACTTATGAACATCTTCCTTTTTGCCACAAAAATTTATCAGAAGAGTTCTTTTCTCTACTTTTTATTCCACGGGCAACACCGGGTTCTTAGCTAATATTAGATAAATCAAACTTAATTTTATTTAAAAAATTATAACATTTTAAATATTTATTCGTTCTACTTCAGTTCTTTTTTTAATATATTTCTGTAACTACATGTATGTTACAAATGCATGTGTAAGTAAGTACACAGATGTTGCAACAAATGTTGGTACATGATTGCTTACATATGCAACTTCTTATTGTTAGGGACAAGATGGCGCTTATTTTCCATTCTTGTCAACTTGATGTTTACTTCAAAGATAAAAAATGTTTTTTTTTTTATAAATATAACAAGAATTTTATGCTAAATATTTGTGCAGCTGTTAGCTTGGGGAAAAGGCACAAATTTGTTTCCTAAACAAACAAAAAGCATCAGATAAATAACACTGTGCAATAAGAAAAGTGAGCCTCAATGGCTCCAAAATATGTAGGAGACCAAAGGATTTTACAAAGTTTTTTCCAAATTTCAATAGGTTAGGTTCATTGTTTCAGGAAATACAACAAGTTCCAAAAGTACAGATTTTTTCCCCTTTAATGACCCTTAGAAACGGAATATCCAAAAAGTATTTTTTTCAGATTTCAAGTTTCAAGTTAGTAGACAAAAAATAAGTACCAAAAGTACACTTTTTTATCCCCTTTTACCCCTTTAGAATCAACATTGGAGGTGATCCTACATTCCAAATTTCAAGCTTCTAGGAGCATTATCCCTTTTACCCCTTTAGAATCAACATTGACAAAAATCCAGCCTTCCAAATTTTAAGCTTCTATTGACTATTTGTTCATTAAATAACAAAAAGTACCAAAAGCACACATTTTTACCCCTTTCAAGAGGGTAGGTTCAACATTGGCAAAAACCCAGCCATAGTGATCTATATTCCGGGAAGTGATACTACTTTCCAAATATTAAGCTTTTAGGACCATTATTTCAGTATGTCAAAAAAAAGTACCATAGTACACTTTTTTACTCCTTTTACCCTATTAGAATCAAAATTGACAAATTTTTCCAGCATTAGTTGATCTGTTTTCCGGGAGATTAGCCTACATCCAATTAATAAAGAATAATACAATTTCATGTCTCTAGCTTTAGCAATTCGAGATGGGCGATGATGAATCAGTCTGTCAGTCAGTCAAGTTACTCTAGATTAGAGATGGGAACTTGAGCAGATTAAAGCGTGATTCATGATTGAAGCGTGATCACGGGTGAGTGTGACTGAATTCAATTTTACTTACGTGATTGTGAGTAAGTTTAAGTGAAGAAAAAAAATTTGTTGAGTAAGTGTGCATGATTTTAAGATTAAGATTTTTGCGTAAGAGCGTTTGCGCTATTTATTTTCTCTTCATATTTTTTTTCGTACCAAAAACAAAGCAACAATAAAATTGTAAAATTTGGATTAACTAAAGATTTCGTCCCGAAAAAATCTAGAAAAATGTAAAATTTCGCTGAACTTTATATTTTGCTGAAAATTTTTAAAGATTTTTGAAACTTTAGTTTTTCTATTTTTTATACCCTCCACTCTAGTGATAGAGGGTATATATAAGTTTGTCATTCCGTTTGTAACACCTCGAAATATTGGTCTAGGACCCCATAAAGTATATATATTCATGATCCTCGATTGATTTTAAGACGATCTAGCGATGTCCGTCCGTCCGTCCGTCCGTCTGTCCGTCTGTCTGTCTGTTGAAAACACTCTAACTTTTCAAAGACTTTACGGAGGCTCCTGAAGTTTGGCATATATGTTGGACATTTACCTGGTCAGGTTGGTATTGCAATCCAGCGAAATCGGTCCAGTGGTTCAAAAGTTATGAGCAAAAGACTGAATTTCGGCAAGGGTTTTTCGTGAATTTATGAGATAAAAAGCACTATAACTTTCGAAAATCAATTCTGAGGATGCTGAAGTATGGCATATATATTTTTCGTTCCCCCAGCCTAGTTCGTATTGAATTTCACCCAAATCGGTCTAGTGGTTCAAAAGTTATTAGCAAAACCGTGAATATCAGATTAGCTTCACCTTAAATTCACGTGGTGAAAACCCGTTAAACCTGTTTTAAACCATTGGTAAGTCACAAAAATATTTTAGAACGTATTTTTTTCACTCAAAAATATTTTTATACCAAAACAAAAAAAAAATACACTCGAAAAAAATTTTACACTCAAAAAAAATTTTACACTCAAAAAAAATTAGTAATTTTTTTTTTTTAATGTAAAATTCGAAAAAAATTTTACACTCAAAAAAAAAATTAGTTTTTTTTTTCAAAAATTACTAAAAAAAAATTTTTAACACAAAATAAAATATTTCTAATCATAACTGTAATTTTATCACGTTAGAAAATTTACTATCACTTAAAATGGGCATTGTGGAGGGTATTCAAAGATTCGGCCAAGTCGAATTTAACTTTTCCACTTGTTTTTGTATAAATAAGAGTTTCGTGAGTCAAGATGTAAAGCTTGCGTGAGTGCACGTGAGTGTGAGTTGTTTTAAATTTACTCACGTGGTTTTTTAACCTTTCGGATTGAAAAATGTTGTTCGTAAAACTGATAAAGGATTTAATTACCTTAAATTTAAAACCAAAAAAATAAAATCCACGTATATTTTTATTTAAGTTAAAAATTTTAAAAGTAAGAAAAATCCCGAAAATTGTTCTACATTTGAAGATTTGGAAATATACATTGAAAAGAAACCTAGAAAAGAAACCTAAAAAACTAATTTTGCATTTATCGCAATTGTTTTTAATCTAGTGTTGTCATTTGGCAGGAGCCATTTAGGTTCTAAGAGATGACCTAAAATTTGTTGCACAGTGTAATTGAAACAAGTTTTTCATTTTACCCTCACACAATATTTGCAAGAAAAAGAGAATGAATATGAGTCTTTTAAACTTCCAACAGTTTGATGTAACAAAAAACTACTTCAACAATTGTAAATTAAGCACCATGGATACTTGTAACAAATAAAAAACAACTTTATATTTTACATTTTAAGTTGAAAACAATGATAAAAATGTTGTAAATATTCAGACAACAAAACAAATAAGGGAATTTCGAAAAAATCATGCGGAAAATGTGGTAAATTATGCGAATTAGAGGGATACGGCAAGGCTCTGTAAAATCTTTCAAAAAGATAGTTCAGCGAAGCTTGATTCCCTCAGAAAGCCAGATGGTACCTACACAAAAAACCAACAGGAGGTCAATGATATTCTGTTATCTATTTACTTTCCAGGATGCAAAGTGACAACGATAAATACAGATATTATTGAGAGTCCTGTTGGTAATACTACTTGTAGGAACTGGTATATAGCATCTAGGGTAGTTTCTGAGGAATCGATCAGGTACGCCTTATCTTCCTTTGATAACTATAAATCCCCTGGACCAGATGGTATATATCCTATGATGTTGAAGAGTGGTGGAGATACCCTAGTGAAGGTTCTTAAAAATATCTTCAGAGCCAGCCTGGCTTATGGGTATGTTCCATCATCTTGGTGCGATGTCAAGGTTGTTTTTATTCCCAAACCTGGGAAGGAGGACTACACCTTGGCAAAAAGTTTTAGACCAATCAGTTTATCATCCTTTCTACTGAAAAGTCTTGAGCGAATGGTTGAGAAATTCATTAGGTCAGTAGCATTAATCGAATGCCCCCTAAATAGTCAGCAACACGCGTATCAGAGTGGTAGATCTTGTGAGTCGGCACTTCACGATCTTGTGGTCAATATTGAGAAGGGCATTGACAAACAAGACTATACTCTGGGTGTTTTTGTTGATATTGAGGGCGCTTTTGATAATGCTACTTTCGATTCTATGAAAACTTCGGCTGAATTGCATGGCGTGGATCCAGTTCTAGTCAAGTGGATTCATTTTATGCTCTCTAGGAGATTGTTGACGGCTGAAGATGAGTGGGGCACAAAAGTAACGGTTGAGGTTAGTAGAGGTTGCCCCCAAGGGGGTGTTCTCTCTCCTTTGCTGTGGTGTTTTGTGGTAAACTCACTCTTGGTTGAAATACAAGTTCTAGGTGTACACATACAGGCATACGCTGACGATGTGTGCGCATTAGTATCCGGAAAGTCACTTAACTTGGTATGCAAGAAAATGCAGACCGTTATTGACTTGATGGACAACTGGTGCAATCGACATGGATTGTCTGTCAATCCAAATAAGACAACACTCGTGTTGTTCACGCGAAGAACCAAACATAAGGGTCTTCAGCTTCCTACGTTGAAGGGCATAACTCTTCAACTGTCCACAGAAGTAAAGTATTTAGGGGTTACCCTAGATAGTAAACTAATGTGGACAAAACATGTTGAACAAAAAGTTTCACGGGCACTTCGGATTTTCTGGCAGGGTCGACGAGCTTTTGGAAAGACATGGGGTCTAAGACCTGCTAATGTACATTGGATGTACATAGCTGTAATTAGATCTATTGTGACGTATGTGGCGGTAGTCTGGTGGCCGAGAACGATGGTGAAGACTATTCGATCCAAGCTAAACGGAATACAAAGAGCGGCTGCCTTGGGAATTACTGGTGCCATGAGCACCACCCCAGGCGCAGCTCTGGACGCTATGTTGGATATGCTTCCCTTGGACTTACATATTCAAGGCGAAGCCATGAAATCTTTGTGCAGGCTCCGCAAAAGCGGAACATGGCATGGGGAGTACAATGTGGGACATGGTCGTCTGTTCAATAGGCTATCGGAACTTTGTCCGATGTTTTCTATGCCTTTGGACAGTACAACCTCTTGCATCGAGTTTGGTAGGAAATTTACTGTAATATTTCCGAGTAGGGAAGACTGGGGAATCCCAGCAGACCTACTGGAAAATTACACGGATACTTTCTACACGGATGGATCCAGTAACTTAAATGGCTCTGGGTCTGGCTGGTATTTGGACGATGCGACCAAATGCTATATTGCTATGGGAAAAATGGCTACAGTATTTCAGACTGAAATATTTGCTATTTTGGACGTAGCGATCTGGATAATTGGGAACGGATGGATTAATATGAGAATCAGTATTTGCAGTGACAGCCAGGCTGCGCTCATTGCACTTGAATCTCCAGTCACTTCATCCAAAATTGTCCAGGAATGTAGACGCAGACTCAATGAGGTCTCATGTGGGAATAGCGTCAGTCTTCTGTGGGTTCCGGGTCATAGGGGAATACGGGGAAACGAGATTGCCGACTCTTTGGCAAATCTTGGCTCTGATACAATTCCTTACAATCCGGAACCTAAAATTGGTATTGGCTTGACATGGCTGATGCGTTGGATCAACTCTCATATGAAAGAAACTTTCATGGAAAGATGGTCAAATGAGTTGGCATGCAAGAATACCAAACGTTTTGTGATTAAGCCAGACAGGAAAGTGGCTAACTATCTACTCAGCCTCAGTAGAATAGACTGTCGCAGACTTACTGGCTTAATTACGGGACACAATGCCTGTGCTCGTCATATGACGAGATTAGGTGTCTTATCAGACCCATTATGCGTGGCTTGTCTTGAGGATGATGACACAACTGAACATTACGTCTGTTGTTGTCCAGCGTTCTCAAGGGCTAGACTGCGGATATTGGGTTCTGATATTCTGTCTATGGACACGGTCCATGGACTTCCCTTGTCTGATTTTCTCAAGTTTGTGAAAGCAACTGAACAAGCACTTTTCTTTCTTTTTCTTCTCAACCTTTTATCACCTTTACTTAATCTTTCTTTTCAGGGTACGGTACAGTGGACTATTTTAAGTCTGATCGCCATGAACTTGCCTAGAAAAATTTACTTATTTTTAGGCTTGTACAACCCACCCTCAACTCAACTCAACTCAATGCGAATTAGAAATAAAAATATTTTCTAATGAATTAACTTTGGGATACTGTTCATATAAAATACATAAACCAACTGCACCAAAGACGCGAATAGTTTTGTTACATCAACATTATTATATGTGGCAACGGTACTTGACTCAATTTTAATAGTTTTTTAGTTAATGCTAGATATTTCGGTTCAGCCCTGAAGATTTCCCAATCAGAGGTTTATCAACAAAATTCTGTATTTAGCACAGATGATTCACATACTTGTATAACAATAACATTTCCTAAGTACTATTTTTTACTACCCGGCTAAAAATGAATTGTATATGAGCATATATGAACACATCTGACCATACATCATTAATTTGAAAACATATATGATCATTAGGGCAAGTACTTTCATGCATCTAAAAAACGAAAATATGTGCCTATAATATGCATCTAAAAATCCAAAATATGCACTAAAAACTTCAAATATATGCATCTAAAAATTATTGTTTTTACTAAAAAAAATAATTTGTCAACATAAATTAGGCTTTGTCCAATACCTTAAGGCCCTCGACAATTCTTAAAAATGTTTTTTTGAGTGGAAACAATTTTTACTGTGCGATTCGCTATCTCGGTAGAAGTAAGTGACTAAAAATTTTGTACGTAAAACAAAAACAAAAAACTCAAATTTGTTTTTGTTTTACGTACAAAATTTCTAGTCACTCACTTTGTACGACATACTGAATCAGGGCATTAATTAGTAAAATATTTTTGTACTTGAGAAATTTTTTCTTTGAGTTACTGAATATTTCTGAAGTTAAAAATTTTATAAAAGAAAAAAAAAATATTTACAACCTATTTCTAGAACAAGTTATTTTTAAAAACTTTTTTTGTTCTTTTTTTTCTAAAAAAAAAAAATTTGTTTTTTAAATATTTTTTTTTTTGCTTTTTTCGGAATTTTCTGATTTTAAAGTCAAAAAATTAACTCAAAGGCAAAAGACCTAACCCTAACTCTAAGCAAAATAAAAACGCAATAAAAATAATAAAACAAAAATAAAATAATAAAATCTTAAATTCGAAAATATTTTTTTTTTACGATTAGTAAAATATCTCATAATAGAAACATTTTAAATAGGAAACATTTCTCAGAATCTATAAACTATACTTCCGGAATCAATTTTCTATAAAAAATGCATCAGAATACTATTTCTATAAATAAATATAATTTTCTATAAGAAATTTGAATTTTCCTGAGGAAGTTTTGAAAAAATATTGATGAAATTTAAAAAAATGCAAATTTATATGAAAATATGCAAAAATATGCATTTATACCAAAATATGCAAAAATATGCAACTACAAATCAATGCCATTTTTTCAAATTCATTGATTCGGATAGATATTTAATTTATGTTATATTTAAACTGCTGAGTAAAAATATGCATTTTCATGAAAGTACTTGCCCTAATGATCATATATATAAGAACATATATTAAAATTGGCGCATATTCAATATATGACCATATATGGTAAAACATATGATAATATGCGATCATATATTGGCCCATCCTTAACATAAATTATCATATATGATCGTACATGAGCTTGTATACATTATTTTTAGCCGGGTACACACAAAAAAAAAATGCCAATGAACGACTTTCATAATATTTAAGAACAAATTCATAAAAGTTTATTAAATTTTTATAATGCTTTCACTCTTTTTATGAATAAATCTATGTGGAATTTAAAAATATTTAACATTTTTTCATAAATACTATAAAAAAGCTAAAAAATTTTATGAAAAAGTTTAAAATTTTTTATGAATTTGTTCATAAATACTATGAATTTTGTTCATTGGCATTTTTCCTGTGCACTACAATCTTCCTCTACATACATATACAATAAAAATTTAAAGTATTTAGTATCCCGTCGTATGCCTTTAGGGATATTACCAACATAAATATTTCTGTTGTTCACGTTGGTTTTGTCATTTAACTATTACACTACAAACCAGAAGGACTCCTAAAACTATTCCATAACTCTATACAGACATAGTAAAATTCACTCTTTGCCATTTTTTTTTTGTGTTTGCTTATTTTCTGACTCAGCCATCATCCGTGGGTAACAACGTGAAAGTTCATAAACTTGAACAAAAAATTTAAAAAATTATGTCAAAATGCTGTCAAAATTGCAGCATGTAAATGGAACATCATGACTGCTAAAAATTTTTGTAGAAGGTATAAAAAAACATACGAGAGTAAACAAAGTAAAAAAGTTGTGCCATTGTGATAGTTCCATCTTTCGTCACAAAATCATTTATGTGGTACTCCTTTTATACAGATTTCATTTATTCAATTTTTTCACTTTTTTATTTCCATTGCACAGTGGTTGGTCTGGTCTGTACCATACACTCAAAAAATTATGTTAGTAAAATCAACTGAAAATGTCAGTTAAAATAACTACTTTGTAAGTTGTTTTGGGGTCAACTACTTTTTCAGTTAAATCAACTAACCATGTTAGTTATTTTAACTGACAAAAAACAACTGGCTTATGTAGTAAAAACTACTTGCATTTGTAGTCAAAACAGCTAACATGTAGTAAAAACATACTTGGGACCTGGCATTACTTTTGTAAGAAAAAACAATGCCAATGCCTGCTTTCAGAGATAAAAAAAAATAAAATTAACTACTTTAAATAACTATTACTACATTACAGTACTTTTTTGTTAGTAGTTAAAAAAAAGACTTAAAATAACTAACAGAAATAGTTGTTTGATATTTTTCATACAAAACAACTGACTTTGTAGTTAAAAAGAACTAACTACTGTAAAATATACAAATAACTAACATGTAGTAACTTACATAATTTTCTGAGTGTACAAAACCAAGTAAAACTTTGTTTAAATCATTTTTAATAAAATCTTTAATCATAACGCAAAAAATCGAAAACTTGAAGACTACTTGACGAAGCATTTTAAATATTTTTTTACTCCAAAACTAAAAAAAAACTGTTCCCGGGACCTGGAAAATTTTCAAATCTATTTTTCGGAATTTTTTCAAAAAAAAAAAAATTTTTGCTCAAAACCTAAAAAAAAATAGCCAAAAAATTTAAAACACTTTAAACATTTTTTTCTGGACTATAAGACTTTTTATAATTTTTCAAAATATTTGTTTAAAAAAAAAAAAAAAATTGTTGTTCCACAGATGAACACACTTTTGAGTAAAATTCTGACTCTTTACGACCTAGAATACCATCAGAACGTTATAAGAAAGTTTAAAATGTCCATTTTTTATTTTATCCTTAAAAACTAGTTTTGCAAAAAATGGCCTGTTCAAACAAGATATAACTGAACTTGGGTTCATAGAAATTATTAAAAGGTTTTAATCGATCCTCAAGACATGCTAGTTTTGTAAAATATTATTTAGACACACAGTCAATGGACATCGAAAAATCGACTTTAAAATTATAGAAGGTATGGGACTTTTAATGAATGACCGGTTACAAATACCTGGGTGCTTCACTTGGAAACATGCCAAAAAAAAAAAAAAACATTTTAGCTTTCTTTAATAAAATTACCTCAAACCATATAAAAAATTATTTCAAAAGGAACGAAACTACCACTGTGATAACTATATGTAAAAGGTTTTTGGATTTTACATGTTTATGACTACATATGTATTAGCGTGTCCCAAAAAAAGTTTTTTTTTTTTCAGATTTTTCGAAAATGGTTTGAAGTTAGCACAAGTCAAATGAAATATATTGTTTTGTTAAAATGTGACACTATTTTAAACTTAAAAAAAATAGACTTTTCGTCCAAAAATTACCAATACTCTTTTGCTTCCAGCTGAAAAGTTTACTACTTAGGTCAGACCATGTTCCCACTATTTTTACCCTTAAGGTGGTTCCCATATTTTTTTAATAAACTTGTTTTATCTTATCATCTCCTACCACTCCAATGGTGTCTTCTACACTCTAATTAAAATGATTTCAGTTTTATACTATAAATTGGGTAAATTTACACAAATTGCGTAATTCTAAAAAATTAAAAATATTGGAAAATTACGTAATTTGAAGTAGTATATTTTTGGAATTTGTTAAAACTTACCCTATTTGTAGTAGGAAACTGGACTCATTTTTTAAGGGTGTAGAAAGATAGAATGTAAGACCGACCCCAATTAACTTTTACCTCCAAAATTTTTTTTCCAAAGAAACCTGCCCCCTTTCTGCATTCTCTAAGTGAGCTGCCATTCAATTGCTCTGACTGTCCTACTGTTGTCCCTAGACGAGCCATATGACCGACCTCCAATATTTTGTTAACATTTTACCAACATTTTCTCAGAACATACCTACCCTCAATCTTTAACCCCTAAGATGGTCTCCATACTTTTTTTAATTAATTTTTTTTTTCGGACATCCTAGTAATGTTGTCAACCGATTAAGAATAATTCGATTAATCGATTAAACAAAACCAAACTCTTGTTCGATTAATTTAAAAATGACGATTTCCGAATAACGAATAAATTGATTAATTTATGCCAATTAATCGAACAGTTATTTTTTGTAATACCCTCCAACTACAGTATCGAAATATCGGTCTAGGACCCCATAAAGAATATATGTCATTGATCAGTGATCGATTCTAAGACATTCGAGCAATATCCTTCTGTGTAGGGAATAAAGTCCAAAATAAAAGAGCTATACTCATGAAGTTTGGCAAGATTATGTCTTATGGTCATATGGTGGTTAAGTTTCCTAGGCAAAATCGGACGAGGGGAAATATGTTCCCTCTTAAAGAACTAAGACACCACCAGAAAAACACAATTGCTTTTAAAGTTTTTTTTTCTATATTTGTCCAACAAATAAAATATTTTTATGCCATATGAAGTTCATTGACCAAGACATTTGGACCAAGATGATTGGGAAATGCTATTCTTCCGCCTGCCCCTATTTAAGGGCGTGGTTGTAGAAAATAATACAAAATAATGCTAAAAGTGTTTTTAGGCTAAAATATCGTCAAAATAAATTTGTAAACATTTATGATTATTGCAAAGGTGTCCTCCAACGTCCCCCCGCCCGCCAAGTCCCAAGTCCCACCAACTTAAAATTATTCAAATTTTAAGTTTTTATGCATTTTTTACATAAAAAGTAAATTCAGTTATTCAATTTATAAGTTTTTCACTTATTTTTTTGTTTATAAAATATTAATTATTTTATTTTTAAATTTTTTGTATGAATTGTTTATTTTTTTGTTAATAAAAATATTTTTAAATAACCACATTTTTATTCGTTATGCTCCTCGGTTAATCAAATAATTTTCTATATTTAATGGTTTTTCGAACTAACAAAAACAACTATTTGAATTATTCGAACAAAGTTGAAAGGTGAATAATTGACAACTCTAGCTCCTAGCGCTCACACTATTTCACCTAGAGGGGTGAAATGTATGTCCAACCGCCTTTAGTTTTCCCCCCAATATTTTTTCAGAACATATCTCCCCCCTTCTCCACTTCCAAAGGCGCTGGAAGCAAAAGAGTTTTAGTACTTTTGAGGCACGAATTCCAATATTGTTTTGTTAAAATAGTGTAACTTTTTAACAAAACAATCATAAAACTATCTCAAAATTAAGGTTTGAAACAAATCGGATGTTACATGACCAAGCTATTCCCGAAAAACTGGACCAGGATCGGGAAAAAATAAAAGTTTTCCCATTCAAATGGCTATAAATCAGAAAGTAAAAAAGATGATTATATCTAACTTATGGTTATCTCTACCTCGTCGTTAGCTCTACCTCAAGCACGTTTTTTATGCATTTACTAGCGCTTTATAACCGGTATGAATTTCACTGCTATTACTGAATTAGCGAATTATTTAAAAAAATCGTTAATAAACCGCTGTGCCCTAAAGCACATTGTTCTATTGGTATGCCCTAAAATTTTTCTTTTTCGGGACACGCTTATATATATGTAGTTGTTCTTACAAACGTGTGCATTTGTATGTGTCGATTTTTTATTTGTGTAGATGAATGTGATGTCAATGTTGTTGGATTGTGGCACTTTTGGCAGACCGCATAACCAACCACATGCAAATGTGGTTGACTACGTTTTTTTATGTCTCAAAAAAATATTTGCATAAATCTAGACATGATGTCGCACAGTAAAACAGTGCTAGCAAAAAATTAGTGTTGGTTTTTGTGATCATTGTAGTTTGAGTCAGGGCTGCCAGACTTGGGGATTTATCCCCAAAGTTGGGGATTTCACAAGAGAAACAAGGACAAGAAATATCATTTGGGGATTGATGATTTTTATGGGGATTTCAAAAATTATTAAGGGGATTTTTTGTGAATATTCAAAATTGTATATATTCCCAGTCTGCACAGTTTCGAGACGACAATTTTTTCGAAGTTTTTTCGAGGCTTTTCCGCAATAACGATTCGAAGTCGATATTATATACAGTCGATATTTTAACGTTTCTCGAACTCATATTTTTATTGAAAAACTAATCGATTTCGAAATGATTTCCAATCTACATTTTAGGAATTCTCGTATTTGTTGTTCCATAAAAAAATATTTATTTTCAATATAACATCGAGTTTTAGTTTTATTAAATTTTACAAAAATTCCACAAATTTTACTTTTATTATTAAAAAAAATAATATCTAACACTAGAACAATAAAAAAAATAAAAATAAAAAAAAAAAAAGAAATCCGCGACCGGGGTTTGAACCAAGGCCAAAAATCTACAAATCATAAGCTGCCGAACCTGCTAACCAACTAGGCCATACACAACTTGAAATTTGCTTGTACTAATATATATTTGAAATAAAAATATTTTCAAATTGGGAGAAGTATGTCAAAACAAAATAAAATGAATATAAAAACAGGGTAATTCTAATAATAATACAAATTATAATTTAAGGGCAATTCAAATAATAAAAAAAAAATCAAATTTTAGTAAAAGTAATTTTAAAAAACTACTTTTATTATCAAACTTTGGCTGAAGGAGTAAGGCGTTCAACCAGTAAACTGGGAGTTCTGAGTTCAAATCTCAAGTGAGGCAGATAAAAATAGTAATTAGTAAAAATTAAATTTAAAGAATAAATAAATTAAATTAGTAAAAATTAGTTAATTGTAAGTAAGTAGTAGTAAGTAAAAAAATATTTTTTTTAATTCTTACCGTTTTTAAAACAATTAACTAAATTATTAAAAAACAAATGTATCGAAATTCATGAAATTTTTCGATTAAAAATCGAATCGAATCCTGTACCAATACTCGATTCTATATCACCTTGCATGCCACATAGGAAAACACACTTTATATCGACATTATATCGAACTCGATATCAATGAAATTCTTAGAGAAAACGATTCTTTTTCGAATTGATATCGACTCATTTTGCATACTGGGTTAGGTTCAACAAGCTAAATTTAATATAATTATCGATTTTTAACAACATTTTTAGTGAAAATAACTCGTTTGTTCAAAATTACGAAGCGTATTCAGTAAAACGTGCATTTATCGGTTGAAAAATGTAAATTACACAGAAAAAAATATCGTGAAATCAAAAGTAACTAAACAAATTGTCAGTAACTAATTTCAAGTTCAACAACGTTTTTGATTGCATTAACAAAGTATATTGTTAATGTGACAAAAATCCACTTTAATTTCCAATTAAATGCATCAATTAAAATAATTGTTAAAATAGGCACAAAATGCTTTTTGATAACACAGACACTTTATAAACTCATTTAATGAAGCACAAAAATATGTGACGATAGCACGGTGGTAGTGTGCTAGACTCGAATCATGAACATTGCGGGTTCACTGCCCGGTGGCGGAAATATTTTTTTTATATTTTTATTTGGAGACTTTTTTGTTTTTGCTATTCTGCAGACACCTTTTATACGCGTTAAGTCAACAACAAATATATATGAGGAATAGCACGGTGGTAGTGTGCTAGACTTGTACCATGTTCGTTGCCGGTTCGATTCCAGCTGCCACCAGATGTTTTTTTATTATATTTTTTTGTTCTATTTTTCGTTTTTTTTTTATTTTATTTTTAAATTAAAAGCAGTTTATTTCCTTTAATATGCGCGTATAGTGAACTACAAGTATATATAAGGAATAGCACGGTGGTAGTGTGCTAGACTCGTATCATGTTATTTGTGGGTTCATTTCCAGCTGCCGGCTAAGGTTTTTTTTCAATGTGTAGATTTCTTTTGTTCTATGTTTAGATTTTCTTTAAATAAATTGACATTAAAGCATGTTTATTTCCGTTCATATAATTTATTACAAACTTTTCAATTAATTTCATTGTTGATAAAACAATGAACTTAATTGACAAAACTAAGTTGATATTTTTTTCAAAAGTTACATAAGTCAATGTTGTATTGACAAAATCCAATGTAGGATCAGTTTCAACTAAATTTTTAATTGTATTAACAATGAAATTAATTGTATTGACAATTTCTTTTTCTATGTTAACATTGTCAAAACCCGTTAATTAACTCGTTTGTAGATTCTTGTGGATTTTTTAAATTTGAATCAACAAAATAAAATTAAAATATTACCATCCATAAATTTTTTTCAAAAATTAACACAAAAATGTTTGTATGATAAAAAAAAAATTATTTTTTTATTGTTTGGGGATATTTTGTTTTATTTTTGGGGTAGACTTGTGCTTAATCGTTCAATTGAGTGAGCGCTCATTTTCGTTCATTTCAGATAAAAGACCTAGTTCGTTCATCTAGTTCAATTGCTCTTTTGTGGTCTTCGCTCAACAGTTCGTGAACGAATCATTTTGTCTATGTCTGTTGGTCGTTCATCTAGTTCAAATCGGTCAGTTTTGGTTTTCGTTCAACAGTTCGTGAACGGATCACTTTGATCATGTCTGTTGTTTTGGCTTTCGTTAAAAAAATACAAAAATGTTGAAAAAAAACATGAATTAAAAAAAAAACATATTTTTTTGTAATTTTTGTAAAAAAAAAACATAAATTTTTGTAAAAAAAACATAAATGCTGAGAAAGTGTGCCAAAAGAAAAGATAAAACTTACGAATTATGACAAAATTAACAACAACAAAAAAATTGAACGACCGAACTGAAAGATCAAAATAAAATAATGACCAACTGAGCTAAATAATCGAAAAGAACTAAAAGAGCGGAAATGAACGAACTAGATAAACCACTCAGTTAAGTGAATAGTTCAATTGAACTAGTTCGTTCGTGAACGACACAACTCTATTTTGGGGACAACGGAAAAAAGTACCTGGCAACACTGGTTAGGGTTTCTGAATCCCTATACTTTTTTAATTTTCCAAAGAAGAGAATTTAAAATGGACACTTTCATTTACAGAATTATTTTTTTATTAAAAATGGTTGATCCATTTGATCATAGTTATGGTTGTGAAAATCATACTCTGATTATCAACAATTATAAAATTACAATTTGTTTATCAAATTATCAGCGAAAATCATAAAATGATTGCTGCAATCATGCTATGATAAAGTTTTCAATCATACTATGTTGTCCCTCCATTATGGTTGTCGAAATCATGTTTCTTATCTGCGTGTAGCTAAAATTGTTAAAGATATTTGTGGCTTAACGTATTTTTTTTTCTCAATTCCTCTTTATACCCAAAATGTAAAAAAAATTGTTAAAGTTATTTTAAGGTTTTTTGAGCTTTAAATTGTGTGGCTTATACATTTTTTTTTCATTTCCTCTTTAGACCCAAAATGCAAAAAAAAAATTAAAAACTTTTGTGACTTAAATCTTTATTTTCCTCGATGCATTTTAAATAAGATTCTAACCGATTTTCAAAAAAATTTCATAAATCCTGCACTGTGCACTGTATTTTATTTATGCCTATTAAAAAAGTGCCAATAGTTTTCTCACTTGTACAAAAGCACAAAAAGCTTCCAAGTACCACTCACATGTATTAACTTGACAAGAAAAAAAAAAACACACAGGAAACTATAAGATTCTAGTCGTGCGTTTTATTTGAAGGAATTGTGTTGTATGTATTAGTTTTACAAAATACTACTTGACACTTACATTATCTACATGTTGCAAATTTTTACATAAAATTGCATAAATGTATAGTGATTTATGTTTGTGTGTATTACTAATATTTTCGTGCAACATATGCACACCATTGAGCAGCATACAACCTAAACACTTAAGAAAAAATGAAAACTTGATGCAAAAGGGAACATTAGGGTAACATTTATAAATACTCTACAAATTATTTTAAAATTTACTACTAAAAATTCCTAAATTTATGCAGTAAATTTCACACAAAGTGCGGAAAATATTTTCAAATAATTTTAAAGCACTTTAACGAAGAAAATTATAATCTCTATTCTAGTATGCAAATATTACACATAAAATCATGTACACTAAAAAAAAACATTGTCAAATTACTAGAAAAAGTCTCGTTATACGAGAAAAAGTCTCGTAATTTTACAAAAAAAGTTGTAGATTAACAATTTTATTAGTGAAAAGCTTGTAAAGTTACAAAAAAGCTCCTAATTTTTAAGAGGAATTCTCTTAAAATAGGAGGTAGCAAAAATCTAGTTAAGTCACGAGAATTCCTTGTAAGTTTTATCACGTCAAAAAAGTTCTAAATTTACAATTTTTTTTGTAAAAATCTTGTAAAACTACAAAATTATTGGTAAACAGCTTGTAAAATTACTAACAATTCTCACGTGTGAATCACGCAATCTCAAGAAAAGAAAAAAAAAACTATATAAGTTAGTAAAATGAAAAAATAAAACTAAAATGGCGGCGAATTTTGTAGTCTAGCCCAAAATATTAAATCATAATAATGTTTTGCTGAAGATTTGGGTCAACTTGCCATAGCTAAATTTTTTTTTAGAAAAAGTAATGTTATTTGCCCTTCCATTCGAAAAAAAAAAATAAACTACGAAATCATTAAAAATTAATGATTGTTGTGTTATTTTTACAAACAAATTCAAAAAAAAAATGCCTACGAAAACATTAAAAACTAATGATTTCGTATGTTATTTTTACAATTTTTCTATAGAATTTTTTTTTTTTTTTTAATGTTTAATGAAATTTTGGCGAATCGATCCCGCAATTAACTACACTCTGGCCAGACACTCTTCCCATCGTGCCCAAGTCACTTGATACAAACATGTTTTCATATTTCTATAAATATTTTTTTTGAATTTTTTGTCTATAAAAAAATAACCAACAGAAGTAGGTAAAAACTAATGAATTTTCTTTAAAAAATTGCCAACAATTAAAAAAAAAAACGTACAAAAATCATTAAAAATTAAAGAAAAATTACTTATTTTTATTTACAGAACAAAAATAAATGACTTTATAAATTGAATGCTAATGAAAGTCTTTATTTTTTATGTTGTTATTTTTAAAACAAAGAACAGAAATAGTCATTTACAAAAACTGAAAATTCAACAAATGTTTCTCTTTTAAAAGTGACAACGCGTAATACTTTTTAAATAAACTACAAACAGTTAATGACGTAATTTTTTGAGTGTAAGTGCAAAAAAAGATTTTTTTACAATTTGGAGAGTATAAATGATTCGGCACAAAAGAATTTATCACTCTTACTTGTTTTTTGTACATTTGTTAAACAAATGGAGCATTTTTATATAATTATTTTTAGAAAAAGTAGATTTGGCAAAAAAAAAATGAAATAAAAAATTTTTCGATGCAAAACAAAACTTTAATGAAAAAACAATTTTGATGAAAAAATAATTTTGGTAAAAAAAAAATTTTGTGATGAAAAATATTTTTTGATGAAGAAAAAAAATTTCGATGAAAAAAAAAAATTTTGATTAAAAAAAAATATACATATTGACGAAAAAAAAATTCATGAAAAAAAATTTTTGATGAAAAACAAAATGTTGGATAAAAAAAAAATTGAAGAAAATTTATTTTTATTTATTATTTATTCGGTTTGAGTCCATATTAATTGTTTCTGAGAAATAATAATTGTTGTACAATAGGGTGGCTCGTTTTTGGGCTTTTCCCTCTGATCAAATTCTAATACCCGCCAAAAGTGTCGGTCCCCTAAGGGTAACTCACATGCAAAATATCACTCCGATCGGAGTTTATCTTCTGTCTCCACTTTAAGCCTCAAAATTGGGGTTTTCGCAAAAAAAGACTTTAAAAAAAAAAAAAAAAAAAGTTTTTTTATTAAAACAATTAAAAAATTATTTTTGTATAATATTTGATCGTAAATACTTAAATATGATATTTAAAGATTTTACGGTATCATTAACCCGTTCAAACTTGAAACCAAAAAAATGACATGATTTTGGGGGCGTTCTCAAAACACCTTTTTTCAAAATTTCAAAATTTTATTAAAAAATTTTTTTAAATATACCATTTTTTCTTTCTTAATTCATTAAAAACACCTTGGAGAAGAAAATTGTGAAATATGGCGGATATCCGTCGAGCCACTTTGTGGGAATCGCGGGGGGAAGTTAGCGGATTTCAAGGAAATGTTGGTTTTATCAATAATTTGGATTAATAATATCTTATAAATTTAATTTTGTGCAAATTAACGGTTTTTTGGTGTCGTGGCATTCTATTAGATAACTTTAAGTCTGTCATGAAATCTTACAGATCTAGGACGTCTTAAATCCACATTGGCAGGGGGTCAAAAATTACCCCCGCGCAAAATTTGAAGTTTTGAGCTTTAATTTTGTGCTAAAAACAAGTATAAACCGGCTTTTATGTTTTTCACCCCCACTATTATTTCGTATTAATATATTATCTTTAAAAAAATCGTTAACCCTTCTTAGTAGGGGGTCTAGAATGACCCATTCAATAAAAAGTATAAATTTTTTCATATAAAATTAATTTGTGGCAATCTATTAGATTACTTTAAATCAGCCCTTAAATCTCACATATTTAAGATATCTTTAACCCACATTGGCCGGGGTCAAAAATGACCCCGGCACAAACTTTTAGGCATAGTGTTTGAATTTTTTGATATCAACAAAATATATATTTTTTATTGAATGGGTCATTTTTGACCCCCTACCGAGAAGGGTTAATAATTTTTTTTTAAAGATAATATAATAATACGAAATAATAGTTGGATAAAAAACACAAAAGCCGTTTTATACTTGTTTATTAGAATTTGATCAGAGAGAAAAGCCCAAAAACGAGCCATCCTATTGTACAATGAGAAAATCTGAAAAAAATCAAGTGACAACACAGGCTAAGTGGAGATGTCGACAGCTTTCGGAAGATGCCACCCTTCCATCATCAGCACTCCTTCGATTGCCACACACTTAATGTGTGTCAGATTAAAATTAGCCATTTAAATGAAAAATCAGAAATCTGTTTTTTTTCAGATTTTCTCATTGTACAACAATTATTATTTCTCAGAAATAATTAATATGGACTTAAACCGAACTAAATAAAAATTCAGTAATAAAATATACAGTCGAACAATATATAAACACAATTTTTTTTTGTTGAAAAATAATTTTGTTACTTTTTATTCACCATCTGGTGAAAAACGTTTTTATTCCCCAGCAGGTCAGTTATTATCTTAGTTACCAATCCAAGTTGCAAACCTTTTTAGTTTTAAGAAAATTAAAACAGTACTTCTTATTTTATCATGTAAAAAAAATTGATGGAAAAAAAATCATGAAAAAAAGTATTTGATGAAAATAAAAATTTGCAAAAAAAAATTTTTCATGAAAAAAAAAATACTTTGCCACAACATTAAAAAGATTATTACAAAAAAATTTATTTAAAAGGAAATTACTTTTAAAAAAAAATAAAAATTAAAAAAAAAATTTCTGAGAAAAAAAATTTTTTGGTAAAAAAAAATTCGCGTTTTTTTCTTTTTTTATCAAAAAAAAAAATGTCCGTACTTGATTAAATACCATTTGGTCAGTTATGTTCACATATGTCCACCAGCAGCCGAATTAAAGCATTTTGTATTTTTAGGTTATGTTGAATGTACTGAAATTTTTGAGGTGTCCTTACATTTTCGTTCATAACTTTTGAACCGCTGAACCGATATCGCTTGAATGCAATACCAAACCTCTCGGGAGAACTTTCAATATACTATATGTTAAGTTTCAGTCATCTCCGTGTAATATTTTGTCCGTGATCACCATTTCCACAGACAGACAGACAGAATGCCTTAAAATCGATAGAGGATCATGAATATACATATATACTTCATGGGATCCCAGACCGATATTTCGATGAGTTGCAAATGGAATAACAAACTTATATATACCCTCTATCACTATCAATAAGTGAAGGGTAGAAAAACATGTTCAAAAATTTACCGAATTTACCACTCTCACTTGTTTTTATTTACAGGCACAATTAGATACACAGAAAATAAAATCGTTAAATTTAAATCAACAAACAGCAATTATTAATCAACCAAACATGATATCAACCAAGCATTTAGTAAAAACGGCCGCCTGTTAGTCCATAATACAAAACTTCGATTTTCTTTTCAACAAACTCAGTCAAGTAATTTTATTTCAAAATTCTTTTATCATGTCAATAAATAGTGTTTGTGTTTGTGTTTGTTTAATTTCTTTGTTGAAAAAACAAAAATTCATTTGTCAGATGAACAAATTGTGTTTGTGTTTGTTGGATTTCTTTGTTGAAAAAAAAATTAAGATTTTTTACTTTTTTCAGATCTACAAATTGTGTTTGTGTTTGTTAAATTTCTTTGTTGAAAAAAAAACAAATTTTTTTTTTCAACAATCAAAATTTACAAACGTTTGTTGATATAACAAATTTCTGTATAGGAGCACTTTCAGTGAAACAATTTATTGTATTCACAAATATGGGGGTCAATATAACAATTCGTTTTTTTCTGTGTAGTGAATCTATTCAACTGTTTTCTATCAACATAAGCAAAATCCACATTTCCGATATTATATAAATTCTAGCCACCCTACTGTTTATGTTTAACATTTTATGCATGTATGTGTTGGTTGAAGCTACTTTAAATGCACATTTTTTTTTTTTTTGATGTTGTTGAAAACATTAATGCGAAAATCTATTTTGTGTACAATATGTATGCACATTTGTTAAAACATTTGCATAAATTTCGTACATAAAGAATTGTGTTACTAAAAAAAATGTTGCAGGAAATGTAACATCATCAGAAGAAAACATGACGTCATGCATATCCTTAACAGAAGAAAAAAAATTGAGAAATAACTATAAAAAGTTTTTCAACTAAAATGCACAACAAAACTTTTCCAAAAAAAAGGTACAACCTGTCATATATGTAGATTTCTCAAAAAAAAAAGATATGAAGATTTTATGGAACACAGAAAATGCATAAATTTTTAAAGAATATAAAATAAAATTTTTTAAAATTGAATTAAGTATAAAAAATAATATTTAATATTTCTAGAATTTTTTTTCATTTTTGCATTTTAAAAAATCTTGTGATTTCTCACCCAGGAAAATTTTTCAGAACCGATTCTGACAACACTTGTTCTAGAACAGGTTCTCCGGTAATCATACACTATTACACTTTAATTATTTAGAATAAGTTAAGTGAAAATTGTTGTGAAACATGTTTTCTGCAATCAATGTTTCAGTACATTTTGGTTCTCAGGAATTAAAAAAAAGTTATGTGTCAAAAAATTAAAAAATAAAATCATTTCTTTTTTTATTAACCAAGAAAACACACGAAATTCTCTTAAAATATCAGGATATAATCGTGAAAAATATTAATAAAAAGGTGAGTAAGTTAAATTTTCTTTGTATAGGTAGGGTAAAATACTAATAATATGTTTTTTATTTTAGTTTGCAGAAAATCCATGTTCTAGTATGTCATAATTGTAAGGCCCAAAATGCAATTTTGGAGGCGCAAAAGGATATAAAAGTGTTAAGAACTGTGAATACGTTATGTCAGATATGATTGTATTTATCTTTGTTCAATAAATTAATGCAATTCAAAATATTTTTTAATTCTCATTTCAGTTCCAAATTCTACATCTAGAACCCATTCCGAGGAACAAAAATATATTCTAGTTTTGCTTACAAACACCTGTTGCTTTTGGAACAATCCCTATGTAAAAAGAATCGGTGTTGCACAAGAATTAGAACAGGTTCTAGGGAAGTATAAGTTGTTCCACAATCGGTTCTTTGCAACAGAAAATTTTGCTGGGTAATATCGCTCTACCGGCAATGCATTGTTTTCATATGTATAAACAATATAAATATTGAAATGTATTTTATTTGTGTAGAAAGATTTTGAGCATAATTTTTAGGCTGGTGTCTAATTCTAAAAACGTTGCAGGACGCCACCTCAGTTTGACTATATACATAAGCTTACAATTAACGAAAAAGAAAACAAGGATTACTATTTTCATTTTCTTAAAACCAAAAATTGTAATAACTTGGGTTTGTAACTTGGATAATAATTCACCTGGTGGTGAATAAACTCGTTTTTCACCAGCTGGTGAATAAAAAAAACAATTATTTTTCAACAAAAAAATTTTTTTTTTATATAATTTTTTTCTTTTCATAATTTTTTTTTTTTTTTCATAAATTTTTTTTGTTCCATCAAACTTTTTTTGCATCAAATTTTTTTTTTATAAAATTTTTTTTTCAAACTTTTTTTTCATCTTTATTTTTTTAATAATTTTATTTTTCCTCAATTTTTTTTTTTTCATAAAAAATCTTTTTTTTTCCACCAAATTTTTTTTTTCATCAATTTTTTTTTGTTTTTTCATCAAATTTTTTTTCATCATTTTTTTTTTTTTTTCATTATTTTTTTTCATCAAAATTTTTTTTTCATCAAAATTTTTTTTTCATCAAAATTTTTTTTCATCAATTTTTTTTTGTTTTTTATCAAATTTTTTTATTAAATTTTTTACTATCAATATTTTCTCACCAAAAAATTTTTTTTTTTATATTTTTTTTCATCAATTTTTTTTAAAATCAAAAAAATTTTTTTTTCATCAAAATTTTTTTTCACCAAAAATTTTGGGTTCATTAAATTTTTTTTAACATAATTTAGTTTTTCATGAAAAAATAATCATTTTTTTTACCAAAACTACTCTTTCACCAAGTCTAAGCTTTTCGCATAAAAATTTTCCATTTGTTTATCAAAAATAAAACAAGTGAGAGTGTTATATTCTTTGTTGCCGAATCTTTTATATTCTCCAAAATGTAAAAATGCACTCAAAAAAATACGTAAGTAGATTTACTATTTTTTTTTGCTAATGCTAGTTAGCTAACTTTTAGCAAATTTTTAGTTGAAATTAGCATGTTAGCAAAAAATTCTTGTAAACTTCATTTAGCACATTAGCAATTTTAAACAAACGTTGAACTAATTTCTTTTGCTAAGATTTGAAATTGAGTTGACAACATTTTTACAAGATTTTTTGCTAACATTAGCAAAAATAAGTGGTAAATTTTTGTTTATTTTCAGAAAACTTAAAATGGATCTATCTCGGAAACTAAGCCAGATAGAGCAAAATGGAGGGCATTTTTGGTTCTTAGAATCACCATACTTTCGCGGGTCCTCTCCACATGTGTGGACCCTAATGGGCCCTAACTTTGGATCCAAAAAAGTTAGCATTCCCCAAAATTTTAAAATGCTCATATCTCGGCAAATATTGCCGACACAACAAAAAGTCCAGAAGCATTTTTGTAGCTCTCAATACGTAGAACAAGAGCTCTCCGAGTAATATTTTTGAAGTTATCGAGTTTTTTAATTCTCAAGACCCAAGTGGTCCCCTATAATCACGTATCTCTAAAACTAAGCAAGGTAGAGCGAAATGGACACAAATTTTGGATCAAAAACTATGACGATTTTTAAGGAACTCAACTAGGACTAGGCACATCGGGGTTTGGACCTATCGGGTCCGAACCCAATGGGGTCTTCAAATGTGTAAAAAAAAAAAAAATTATTTAACTAATTATTGGCAAAACATTTTTGCTAACTTTAGCAAAAAAATTGTGGGTTCAAAATCAGCAAATTTTCTTGTAGGTTTACAAGCTTTTTTGCTAACATTACAGTTTTTTTTTTTTTGAGTGTGCACTTATTTTTGCACTCACTTACGAAATGTCATTCCGTTTGTAACTCATCGAAATATCTGTCTGGGACCCCATAAAGTATATATATTATCGCGTCCCGAATTCAATTTTTTTAGCTTGCTCCCTCAAACGATGGGAATTTAGGACCCTTTTTAGGAAAAATAACAAAAAAATGTTTGGACAAAAAACCAGTTGGCTACCAGCAGCTAAAGATTGCAACTTTAGTGCATTTTGAAAAAACTTTTTTTTTTGTTGTCCAAAAATTTGACGCCAAAAGTTGTGCAATATAGAGTACATTTGAGGAAAAATATTAATAAAATTTGCATGGAGTAATTTTGGTGCAGCGTTGCATGTCAACATTGGCGTAGATAGCCCTGTCCCCCAGAAAAATTTTAGCCCGCCCCAGAATTTTAATCATTCACAATTTTTTTAAATAATTTAATGATTTCATTAATTTTTGCAATAAGTAATAATAATAATGAGTCTTAAGGACTCGTTATGATTATTCTACGAGTCTTAAGGACTCGTAATGATTATTATATTAGATCTAATAGTTTTTCCCATTGAAAAATAGTCTGAATTATTGAAAAAAGTTTTTATATGAATCTGACGTTTTTGTCAGTAATAAAAACTTCACCGAATCTTAGGGTTTTAACTTCAGGAAAACATTTGTACTTTTTTGATTTAAAAAAGTTTCTTAATTCTTAGGGGTTTTTCATAGACAAATGTTATTGGAAGAAAGAATCTGAGAATTTTGACTAATAATCATCAACTTTTGCAATCATCAGAACTTTTTCTTGGAAAAAATCATAGTAATCTAATGATTTTACTATAGGAAAAACATTAAAAATCTTTCATTCTCAAAACATATCTGGGAGTTCTAAATTTCCGAAATATTTCCTGAATCAAAAAAAATATGAGTTTTTAACTGCTTTTGGGGGCATTCGTTTCCAGGAAACCTACACGCATGTTAAAAGGAACGCTTCAGAAATAGGTCTGGGGTTTTCCATTACAAAAAAAAAAATCCAAAAATCTAGGGGGGGCTTTAGCCCCCCCCCCCCCCAGAAATGTTGGCTTCCTACGCCAATGCATGCCAAAGATCAAAAGGTGTACTTAATTTTTACTTTTTCTTTCTTTTAAGCTAAATTAGTCTCAAAATCTGCTTTGACACAGTTTTAACGAATGTGCTCTTTTTTGTGCAGGTTTTGAGACCAATTTAGCTTAAAAGAAAAAATACAAAAATTTCAAGTCACTCTTTTCATCTTTAAGATGCAGCGCTGCACCAAAATTACTCCATGGAAATTTTTATTAATATCTTTCCAGGAATGTACTCTATATTGTGCAACTTTTGGCATACATTAAAAAAAAACAAAATTTTTTTTTTTTTTTTCAAAATGCACTAAGATTGCAATCTTTAGCCGCTGGTAGCCAACTGGTTTTTAGTCCAAAACTTTTTTTTGTTATTTTTCCTGTAAAAGGGTCCTAAATCCCCATCTTTTGAGGGGGCAAGCATTTTCAAATTCGAAAAAAACCGAATTCGGGACGCGCTAATATATATTCATGATACCCGATCGATTTTAAGACATTCTAGCAATTTACGTTTGTCTGTTTGGCTGTCTGTGGAAATAGTGATCACGGCCAGAATATTACACGGAGATGACTTAAACCTTGATATTGCATTTGAGCGATATCGGTTCAGCGGTTCAAAAGTTATGAACGAAAATGTAGGGACATCTCAAAAATTTTAGTACATTCAACATAACCTAAAAATACAAATGCTTTAATTCGGCTGCTAGTTGACATGTGTGAAAATAATTAAACAGCAAATGGTATTTAAACAAGTACGAACATATTTTTTTGACAAAAAAAGAAAAAAATCGCGGATTTTTTTTTTTCAAAAGTAATTTCTTTTTATATAAAGTGTTTTGCAATAATCTTTTACAAATTGTAGAGGGTATCACTACATTCAGCAAGGCCGAATTTAACTTTTTTACTTGTTAAATCTTTGAAAAATAACTAAAACAATTTTCTTGAAAAGAGGATAACAAAATATTTCTGTAAAATTTGCAAAATAATTTGCGGATTTCTATTATTTTCTAGAATTAAATTCTCTGTCATTTCAGTTAAATTATCCATTTTAGCTGAAAAATCTGTTAAAAGTTTGCTAATTTAAATAGAAAGTGGATTTACAGATTTTTCGACATAGTTTTTCTTTTTCGGATAGTGTTTATGCATTAAAGTCAAAGTTAGTTAATAAAAGTTATCTATATTGTAGTCTTAGAAAGGAATTTTTAATGAAACGATTGCAGTAAGACTATTAACTCTTGCATAGATCAAATTTAAATTACTATAAATTTATATATATTCAGTAAGTGTTTCACCAAACAAAAGTGCATTATAAAGTAACCCTAGGTTCATTACAAAACTTTTATCTTTGCCCAATAGATTTCGTATTATAAAACAAAGAAACTTGTAATTTTTTGTAAAACAAAAAACTTTAACACTCATCTTTAACCTTAAAGGCAATAGCAAACAAAAAAATATATGAATACAATAGGTCTGTTTTGTAACTTATCTAAATTGTTTAATAGAATCAACATCATCTGGAAAAAATATATTGGGTGAACATACTTTTGGAACAGATTCGATCAAAATCTATCTTTTGCAAAGATGAGCTCTATTGGGTTTTACTTACCACACCAAATACGAACGAAATCTGTGAAAAATTCGCTGTGTTAGAGGCGGTAGAATTTTAACTTTTTATTCAACAGACAAAATCCAAACTTCGAAATTTTTCAAGATTACATTGTTTTTAAGATATTCGATTTTCAAGATCCCAAAAACCGCTTACTCTCTGTAGTTCCACTGTTACGTATTCGAAAGTTGGCACCAATAAATTTCATAATAAATAGATATTGTAAATTCGCATCAGTTATCCAAACTTTTCTAGTGAAAGTGAAACGGTATCTTAACCAACAGACACAAAAAATGACATGATTTTAAATAAAACGCACCTCGTGTTTTAAAATCCCCAATACAAATTTCTGAAAAGGATTTCGTTTTCGACAAATCTAAATAAAGCGATTTATTACTGTTTTTGTTGATCCATGGGTAATTATTATTTTGTTAATGCCAAAAACTTCAGGTGGAAATGGACCTGTAATTTTTATATTTTTCAGCCCGTAAATGTAAATTTTGAAATACCTTATATACATTTAGGCATTTCTTCCGAGGAATATTTTTGGTCATAAGTGTTTTTCGATACCTATCATAGTTCTCGAGAAAACTCGAACATTGTTTTTTTTTTTAATCAAAGGTGATTTTTGCAAATAGTGCTTGAATAAAGCTCTGGGGATTAAAGCCTTTTTAACAT
>OY992538.1:175532319-175590016 GCA_963921195.1 Pegoplata infirma | reverse complement strand
TGAAACCTAGCCTATGTCGACCCTGGAGGAACACTCTAAATATTGCTGAAAACTTTTTTGAAATCGGATGAGTAGTTTCATAGTTATTTAAATTTTAAGTTTTTTACCAAAAGTGGGCATAGATGTGGGCGTGGTCGATGAAACCCAGAATATGTTCACCATGCAGGACCATTCCAAGTATGTATTGGTGAAAAAATTTTTGAAATCGGTTCAGTAGTTTTGGAGATTTTTAAATTTTACGTTTTTTGACCAAAAGTGGGCGTAGAAGTGGGCGTGGTCGATGAAACCTAGCCTATGTCCATCCTGGAGGAACACTTTAAATAGTGCTGAAAACATTTTTGAAATCGGATAAGTATAGTAGTTCCGGAGATTACCCTCTACAAACAAATAAACAAAAAAACAAACATACAAACATTACCTCTTTATAATATTAGTATAGATATAGATAAATAAGTAAAAAACTTATAAATTGAATGACTGAATTTACTTTTTAAGTAAAAAATGCATAAAAAACTTAAATTTTAATAATTTTAAGTTTTAAATTGGTGGAAGTCGGCAGGCGACGTTGGAGGACACCTTTTCCCTCTTCATAAATGTTTACAAATACGCCTAAAAACACTTATCATTATTTTGTATTACTTTATATAACCACGCCCTTAAAAGGGGGAGGGCCGTAAAAAAGCAATTTCCTAATCATCTTGGTCCAAATACGGGTCAAACAACTTCATATGGTATAAAAATATTTCATTTGTTGAACAAATATACAAAAAAAAACTTATAAACAAATTGTGTTTCTCTTGTGGTGTTTTAGTTCTTTAAGGGGGAACATTTAATTGTTTGATTAATTGGCATAAATTAATAGATTTATTCGTTATTCGAAAACCATCATTTTTAAATTAATCGAACAAGAGTTTGATTTTGTTTGATCGATTAATCAAATTATTCTTAATCGGTTGACACCTCTACAAAACACTTCACAAATAAGTGTTGGGCATCCCGAGAAATTAACAACTGCACAGTGATTACGGAGGGACCTCAAGTGATGGAAATTTTTTTTCCTTTAATAAAAGTATTTGTATATTATTAAAACACAGCAATAAAAAAATATGTTTTAAATTTACGTTTGAGAACCATTGGTATAGAGTCTGAATTTTACTCAAAAGTGAGTTAATCTGTGAAACAACACAATTTTTTTTTTAGAAAAACAAATGTATTGAAAAATTATTAAAAGTTTTATTAGTCCCGAAAAAATTTTTAAATTCTTTACAATACATATTTTTGGCTATTTTTTTTTACGTTTTGAGTAATGTTTTTTTTTTAAATACCGGAAAAAAGTTTGGAATCTCTTCCAGGTCCCGGAAACAATTATTTTTTTTTGTTTTGGAGTAAAAATATATTTATAATGCCTCGTCAAAACAGTTTTCAAGTTTTCGAATTTATATTGCTTTTATGATTTTATTAAAAATGATTTAAAAAAGGGTTTACTTGGTTTTGTATGGTACAGACCAGACCAACCACTGTGCAAAGGAAATAAAAAAGTGAAAAACTTGAATAAATGAAATCTGTATAAAAGCAGTACCACATAAATGATTTTGTGACGAAAGATGGAACTATCACAATGGCACAACTTCCTTTCTTTGTTTGCTCTCATCTGTTTTTTTTATACCTTCTACAAAAATTTTTAGCAGTCATGATGTTCCATTTACATGCTGCAAATATGACAGCATTTTGACATAATTTTTTAAATTTTTTGTTCAAGTTTTTGAACTTTCACGTTGTTACCCACGGATGATGGCTGAGTCAGAAAATAAGCAAACACAAAAAAAAATGGCAAAGAGTGAATTTTACTATGTCTGTATAGAGTTATGGAATAGTTTTGGGAGTCCTTCTGGTTTGTAGTGTTATAGTTAAATGACAAAACAACGAGCACAACAGAAATATTTATGTTGGTAACTATCGCTAAAGGCATACGACGGGATACTAAATAATTTAAATTCTTATTGTATGTGTAGAGGAAATCTACAACTATAGTGCACAGAAAAAAAAATTGCCATTGCACAGAGGGCCAGACAGATCGATTTCCGGCCAAAAATCCTTATTTGTAAATTCTCAAAAAAGTGTTTACCAGTTTGTTGGGCATATATAGAAGCAGGTTTTCTGAACTTATCTTTATGATCCAATTACACTCTTTTGTTTGACAGGTCTTCAAAGTTAAAAAAGTTGGTAAAAAAATTTTAAAAGTTGCGATACTTTTTTAATTTTTTTCCAAACTTCTATTTCAAATGTTTAACTTTTTGTTTGCGTGGTTCAACCTTATATATAAGCCTTTGTAACGAAAATAACATGGACAAATATAACTCATTTGCCTGGCAGCAATTCGCGTTTTTTGTGAAAAAAGTTATAAATCCTCAGCAATCCTCAGTTCGATACAATCGGTCTATAATTTTTTTGATATAGAATGGATCCATATCTTTCGAAAAAAAGTTGCCCAAACTTGCTCGAAATGGCGAAATTACAGCTATATGAGGCATTCCACACCAAATGTCCAGCGAAAAAAAACATGTGTCCCGTAAATTTCTGAATAGGTTGTTTGGATATCCCTATATGTAACTAAGAAAATTGCGTTTTTGGTTTTTCAAATTTTCGAAAACTGGGCTTAGGAGGCGTGGTCAAATATTGAAAAAATGGTACAATTTGTGGCGAGTTGCCTTGATTAAATATTTATCACATTAAAACGGAATGCACCACAATGTCAAAAATTTACGTTCTTATATAGTTTTGTATGGGCTATCGATTAAAATTTTTTTTTTTGGAAAATTTTCAGAACCCGTTCTGAAATTTTCCATTTTTTAAAAAAGTCAATTTATAAAAAATCCGGCCACTTTTTTTCTTTTTTATTTATTTTTTTAAAAGTTTAGATGTTTGTCCATCCACACAAAAAAAATCAGAAACACGTTCATCTTTTTTTTCGAGAAAATCGCATTTGAACATTAAATTTCATAACAATTTTATTATTTGCTTGTATTTCTTTGTGTCAACAGAGCGTATGACGAATATTTATGCAATTAATATTACTCATTCGCAACTTTAAAACAAAGAAATACAAGCAAATAACAAAATTGTTATGAAATTTAAAGTTCAAATGCGATTTTCTCGAAAAAAAAGATGGACGTGTTTCTGATTTTTTTTGTGTGGATGGACAAACATCTAAACTTTTAAAAAAATAAATAAAAAAGAAAAAAAAAAGTGGCCGGATTTTTGATAAATTGACTTTTTTAAAAAATGGAAAATTTCAGAACGGGTTCTGAAAATTTTCCAAAAAAAGAATTTTTAATCGATAGCCCATACAAAACTATATAAGAACGTAAATTTTTGACATTGTGGTGCATTCCGTTTTAATGTGATAAATTTTTAATCAAGGCAACTCGCCACAAATTTTACCATTTTTTCAATATTTGACCACGCCTCCTAAGCCCAGTTTTCGAAAATTTAAAAAACCAAAAACGCAGTTTTCTTAGTTACATATAGGGCTATCCAAACAACCTATTCAGAAATTTACGGGACACATGTTTTTCTGTAGCGGGACATTTGGTGTGGAATGCCTCTTATTTAAATAATGTACTTTAATTGTCCATATTCACTAGAACTTCAATTTAGTTTGTATTGGTTTTATTTAGAAATATACATTTATTCGTTATAAGTAAATTGCAGTTCCGAATTTTATTTTTATTTTCTTTTATTGACATTTTCGCCATTAACAGGGACTTTAGTATCTGGTTAACAGTCACTTATTAAGTTTTTCATGAAATGTTCAAAAAAACGCTGACAACGGTGAGTATTTAAAATTTTTATCAGTTTCGGAATAAAATTCCTATTTAGAAAATTATTTCTTGAAGACAAAAAATATTTTAGACGTACTTTTTCACGGATTTTTAATGTGTTTTCAACGAAATTTTGAAAATATCGTAAAAAAATAAGTGTAAACCCTTAATATTTGAGAAAATATTCCGTTTTGAATGTATTTAAAAAACCGGTTAACCGACAGAAAAAAACCGGTTTTCGGTGCACCGGAAATCTTCAATTCCGGTTAACCGGTTTGCAAAAAAACCGAAATTTTAGGAAAAAACCGGTTTTTCGGTTAACCGGTTAACCGGTTTATAAACACTACATAGTATTTATGAAAAAATTTATGAAATTTTTCATTAAATTTTTTAACTTTTTCATAGTATTTATGAAAAAATGTTAAATATTTCTTAAATTCCATATATTATGATTTATTCATAAATATTATGAAAAAATTCAAAAGCAATATGAAAAAGTTAATAAATTTTTATGAATTCGTTCATTAATACTGTGTGTGTAGTAAAAAATACTACTAAGGAAATGTTATTGTTATACAACTATGTGAATCATCTACACTCAAAAAAAAAGTGAACTAAAATCTGGGAAAATTAACTCAATTTTGAGAAAAAGAGGGAATGATTTGGCTCCAAAGATTTTTTTTCTCGGTTTAAGTTCATAATTTTCCCAAAAATAAGGAAAACAAAGTTATTTAATTTTAAGCCAATTTTAACTAGAAAATGGGAAAAATTATACTTCAAATTTTAGAAATAGATTGGGTCTAGACACTGGACCCATGGGTTCGGACCCCATTTAACTCGAGACCCCGTTGGATCCTATAAGGGTCCCCATAGATTTTGAACCAAAACTTGTGTCCGTTTCGCTCTAACTTGCTTAGTTTTTGAGATACGGTAATAAGGGGTCTGAAAGGGTCTTGAGAATCTTAAAAACTGGATATCTCAAAAACTATTAATCGGAGGGCTTTCGGGTATTTTGCGGAAGTGTTGTACGAGTCAAGAGCTACAAAAACGCCGTTGGACCTTTTCTCGTGTTGGCAGTATTTACCGAGATATGTGCATATATAAAATCTCGGGAATCACAAATTTTAGATCTAAATTTATGGTCTTGAGACCCCGACAGATATTCAGAGCTAGGCTATTCCATATTTTTCTTTGTTGTCTTTCTTTTGAAAATTTCGTCCGTTTCGCTCTATTTCGCTTAGTTTTCGAGATATCGCCATTTTGAATTTTTAACTAAATTTTAAGAAGTTATTTACTAAAATTTCAGAAGTTATTAACTAAATTCTAAGAAATACACTTCCTCAATTCAAAGAAGAGAAATATGATGATGTTTTTTTAGTAAATTTTAACTAAACTTGAAATAAATTGTTTTTTAAGAAATATGTCTTAAAAATAAATATACGTTTCTTAGATTTGTGGAAAATTTCTTTGGCAGTAAGAATTTTTTTCCTAATATTTAAAAATTCCATTTAAAGAAAAGTTTGAACTACTTATAAGTAAATGAACTAATTTTTTTTCCTAATAGCTAGGAAAATTTCTCATTTTTTAGTTAAATTTTACTAAATTTAAGGAAAATTCGAGATAAATTTTCAAAGACATTTTTTCCTTAATTTTAGTTATGTCTTTTTTTTCAGTGTATGCTAAATACAGAATTTTGTTGATAAACCTCTAATTGGTAAATCTTCAGGGCTGAACCGAAATATTTCGAAAACAGATGTGACAAAAATATTGTAATTTAGGCTATCCAGAATACAGATTTGGCATTAACTAAAAAACTATTAAAACTGAGTCAAGCACCGTTGCCTCATATAATAATGTTGATGTAACAAAAGTATTTGCTTCTTTGGTGCAGTTGGTTTATGTATTTTATATGGACAGTATCCCAAAGTTAATTCATTATAAAATATTTTTATTTCTAATTCGCATAATTTACCACATTTTCCGCATGATTTTTGTTTTGAAATTCCCTTATTTGTTTTGTCGTCTGAATATTTACAACATTTTTATCATTGTTTTCAACTTAAAATGTAAAATATAAAGTTGTTTTTTATTTGTTACAAGTATCCATGGTGCTTAATTTACAATTGTTGATGTAGTTTTTTGTTACATCAAACTGTTAGAAGTTAAAAAGACTCATATTCATTCTCTTTTTCTTGCAAATATTGTGTGAGGGTAAAATTAAAAACTTGTTTCAATTACACTGTGCAACAAATTTTAGGTCATCTCTTAGAACCTAAATGGCTTCTGCCAAATGACAACACTAGTATTAAAAAAATTGCGATAAATGCAAAATTTATTTTTTAGGTTTCTTTTCTAGGTCTCTTTTCAATGTATATTTCCAAATCTTCAAATGTAGAACAATTTTTGAGATTTTACTAACTTTTAAAATTTTTAACTTAAATAAAACTATACGTTGATTTTATTTTTTTTTAGTTTTAAATTTAATGTAATTAAATCCTTTATCAGTTTTACAAACAACATTTTTCAATCCGAAAGGTTAAAAAACCACGTGAGTAAATTTAAAACAACTCACACTCACGTGCACTCGCGCAAGCTTCACATGTTGACTCACGAAACTCTTATTTATACAAAAACAAGTAGAAAAGTTAAATTCGACTTGGCCGAATCTATGAATACCCTTCACAATGCCCATTTTAAGTGATAGTAAATTTTCTAACGTGAAAAAATTACAGTTATGATTAGAAATATTTTATTTTGTGTTAAAAAAATTTTTTTAGTAATTTTTGAAAAAAAAAATAAACTAATTTTTTTTTGAGTGTAAAATTTTTTTTGAGTGTAAAATTTTTTTCTAATTTTACATTAAAAAAAAATAACTAATTTTTTTTTGAGTGTAAATTTTTTTTTAGTAATTTTTGAAAAAAAAACTAATTTTTTTTTGAGTGTAAAATTTTTTTCGAATTTTACATTAAAAAAAAAATTACAAATTTTTTTTTGAGTGTAAAATTTTTTTTGAGTGTAAAATTTTTTTCGAGTGTATTTTTTTTTTGTTTTGGTATAAAAATATTTTTGAGTGACAAAAATACGTTCTAAAATATTTTTGTGACTTACCAATGGTTTTAAAACAGGTTTAACGGATTTTCACCACGTGCATTTAAGGTGAAGCTAATCTTATATTCACGGTTTTGCTAATAACTTTTGAACCACTGGACCGATTTGGGTGAAATTCAATACGAACTAGGCTGGAGGAACGAAAAATATATATGCCATACTTCAGCATCCTCAGAATTGATTTTCGAAAGTTATAGTGGAGCTAAAACACCTCAATTCAACCGAGGAGTTGACCGCACCCCCTCCAAATTTAATGAAATTAAGAACTGGGGTTTACTTTAACAAAAAAGAGATTTTGCCAATTTTTCAGGCTTCTGGTGATTCGAGTATTCGAGATATGAGGTCTTGAAAATTAACAAAATCGTATATATTTGACAAAAGTGTTCCGAGATAAATAAAGATAACTCGAAAAGTAAAAACACTACAGGTCTCAGTCAGGTTGCAAATAATAGGTAATGAGACAGCCTTTAAAATGGCATTCCCCAAGATTTTTTTTGAAAAAGGTCAAAGGTCATTGATTTTAACCTTCATTTTTGGAGAGCTATATCTCAAAAAACGATATTTTTAAAATTTTGGAAAAAATATATATTGTTAAGAATTACCTATACTACTTAAGTTTAAATTTTCAGGATGGAGTCTTCATTGGAACTTTTTAAATTAATAGAAACATTGTGACAGGAAAGAAAAAGCGGTGTAATTTCCCTTAGAAAAAAAAAATATTTTTTTTGTCTTTGAAATTCTGGTACCAAAACTCATTTTTCTGAATGTTTTTGACGTGCTGAGTCCAAATATGACCTGTGAACTGGTCTATCGTTATTACTTTTCAAGATATATGCACCTAAATGTTCAAAAAAACACAGCAATAGCATTTGAGCAATTTTTACACATTTATGTGCTGATATCTTGAAAAGTAATAGCGATAGACCAGTTCAAAGGTCATATTTGAACTCAGAACGTCAAAAACATTCAGAAAAACGGATTTTGGTACCAGAATTTCAAAGACAAAAAAAAATATTTTTTTTTTCTAAGGGAAATTACACCGCTTTTTCTTTCCTGTCACAATGTTTCTATTAATATAAAAAGTTCCAATGAAGACTCCATCCTGAAAATTTAAACTTAAGTAGTATAGGTAATTCTTAACAACATATATTTTTTCCAAAATTTTAAAAATATCGTTTTTTGAGATATAGCTCTCCAAAAATTAAGGTTAAAACCAATGACCTTTGACCTTTTTCAAAAAAAATCTAGGGGAATGCCATTTTAAAGGCTGTCTTATTATCTATTATCTGCAACCTGACTGAGACCTGTATTGTTATTACTTTTTGAGTTATATTTATTTATCTCAAAACACTTTTGTCAAATTTTTACGATTTTGCCAATTTTCAAGACCCCATATCTCGGGAAGAAAAACTACCAGAAGTCCAAAATTTTGGCACTATGATTATTTTGTAAGGGCCCAACTATATTCCAAGTTTCATCAAATTCGAAAGGGGTAAGGTCAAAAATGCTACTTTTTTCGGTTGAATTGAGGTGTTTTAACTCAGTGCTTTTTATCTCATAAATTCACGAAAAACCCTTGCCGAAATTCAGTATTTTGCTCATAACTTTTGAACCACTGGACCAATTTCGCTGGATTGCAATACCAACCTGACCAGGTATATGTCCAACATATATGCCAAACTTCAGAAGCCTCCGTAAAGTCTTTCAAAAGTTAGCGTGTTTTCAGCAGACAGACAGACGGACAGACGGACGGACGGACGGACATCGATAGATCGTCTTAAAATCGATCGAGGATCATGAATATATATACTTTATGGGGTCCTAGACCAATATTTCGAGGTGTTACAAACGGAATGACAAACTTATATATACCCTCTATCACTAGAGTGGAGGGTATAAAAAATTGAAAAACTAAAGTTTCAAAAACCTTTCAAAATTTTCAGCAAAATATAAATTTCAACGAAATTTTACATTTTTCTAGATTTTTTCGGGACGAAATCTTTAGTTAATCCAAATTTTACAATTTTTTGTTGCTTTTTTTTTGGTACGAAAAAAAATATGAAGAGAAAATAAATAGCGCAAACGCACTTACGCAAAAATCTTTATCTTAAAATCATGCACACTTACTAAACTAATTTTTTTCTTCACTTAAACTCACTCACAATCACGTAAGTAAAATTGAATTCAGTCACACTCACGCGTGATGACGCTTCAATCATGAATCACGCTCTAATCTGCTCAAGTTTCCATCTCTAATCTAGAGTAACTTAACTGACTGACAGAATGATTCATCATCGCCCATCTCGAACCGCTGAAGCTAAAGACATGAAAATGTATTATTCTTT
Organism: Pegoplata infirma; assembly: GCA_963921195.1. Classification (NCBI taxonomy): domain Eukaryota; kingdom Metazoa; phylum Arthropoda; class Insecta; order Diptera; family Anthomyiidae; genus Pegoplata; species Pegoplata infirma. Next base: position 175,580,742 of record OY992538.1, on the reverse strand, counting down.
ATTATTTGGATGTAGGCTAATCTTCCGGAAATCAGATCCACTAATGCTGGAAAAATTTGTCAATTTTGATTCTAATAGGGTAAAAGGAGTAAAAAAGCGTACTTTGGTACTTTTTTTTGACTTACTGAAATAATGGTCCTAAAAGCTTGATATTTAGAAAGTAGTATCACTTCCCGGAATATAGATCACTATGGCTGGGTTTTTGCCAATGTTGAACCTACCCTCTTGAAAGGGGTAAAAATGTGTACTTTTGCTACTTTTTGTTATTTAATGAACAAATAGTCAATAGAAACTTAAAATTTGGAAGGCTGGGTTTTTGTCAATGTTGATTCTAAAGGGGTAAAAGGGATAATGCTCCTAGAAGCTTGAAATTTGGAATGTAGGATCACCTCCAATGTTGATTCTAATGGGGTAAAAGGGGGTAAAAAAGTGTACTTTTGATACTTATTTTATGTTCTACTAACTTGAAATTTGGAATAAGGGATCCTTCAGTGAAAAAAGAAATCTGGAAAAAATACTTTTTGGATATTCCGTTTCTAAGGGTCATTAAAGGGGGAAAAATCTGTACATTTGAAACTTGTTATATTTTCTGAAACAATGAACCTACCCTCTTGAAATTTGGAAAAACTTTGTAAAATCCTGTGGTCACCTACATATTTTGGAACCATTAAGGCTCACTTTTCTTATTGCACAGTGTTATTTATCTGATGCTTTTTGTTTGTTTAGGAAACAAATTTTTAATTTCGAAAAGTGCCTTTTCCCCAAGCTAACAGCTGCACAAATATTTAGCATAAAATTCTTGTTATATTTACAAAAAATATATATTTTTTATCTTTGAAGTAAACATCAAGTTGACAAGAATGGAAAATAAGCGCCATCTTGTCCCTAACAATAAGAAGTTGCATATGTAAGCAATCATGTACCAACATTTGTTGCAACATCTGTGTACTTACTTACACATGCATTTGTAACATATATGTAGTTACAGAAATATATTAAACAAGTAAAAAAGTTAAATTCGGCCTTGACGAATGTAGTGATACTCACCATAATTTTCAAAACGTTATTGCAAAAAATTTTATTTAAAAGGAATTTTGAAAAAAAAATTTTTTGAAAAAAAAAAATTTTTTGAAAAAAAATTTCCGCGAAAAAAATTTGTTAAAAAATCCGCAATTTTTTATTTTTTTGTCAAAAAATATGTTCGTACTTGTTTAAATACCATTTGGTGTTCAATTATGATCACATATGTCAACCATAACCCGAATTAAAGCATTTTGCATTTTAAGGTTATGTTGAATGTAGTGAAATTTTTTAGGTGTGCTTACATTTTTGTTCATAACTTTTGAACCGCTAAACCGATATCGCTCAAATGCAATACCAAACTTCTTGGGAGAACTTCCAATAAATGTGTTAAGTTTCAGTCATCTCTGTGTAATATTTTGTGCGTGATCACCATTTCCACAGACAGAGAGACGGAGAGACGGGCATCGCTAGAATGTCTTAAAATCGATCGGGGATCATGAATATATATACTTTATGGGGTCCCAAACCGATATTTCGATGAGTTACAAATGGAATGACAAACTTATATTTACCCTCTATCACTAAGTGGAGGATAAAAAAAAAAGAACTGAAGTAGAACGAAAAAATATTTTTGGAAAAACGAAAGAAGTGCATAAGTCGAGTTATGTTAATCTTGATTAGTTATGTTTTAATCCCAATCATGATTGTAGAAATAATCTACAGCAGCGGTTACCAACCTATGGTACGCGTACCACTAGGGGGTACGCGAATCTGTCCGCGGGGGTACGCAAAACTTTAGTAATTTGGACATTCGTTTTGGATTAACCGTTTAATGCTTTTTCCGCATCTGTCTTCCAAAATTTTGCATAACGTATGGTTTTTAATAAATTTGAGGTCAAAATTCACAAAAAAACGTATTTTTGTGGAATTTAGAGAGCATTTTTTTCTATATTTTTGGACGATATTTTAAGATCCGACCACTTGTTTTCGATTAATCTTTCGATGCTGATTCCGAATATGGTTCCCAAATTTTTCTATGATGTCAGGTTTTTGTGAAAATTTATGTCAAAGTTCTTAAAAAATGTGTTTTTGGGCATTTTTGAGACTAGTTGTGATAGAGTGGAAATTTTGGTACCATTTTGTTAAGCTCCAAAATGCCTTTAATTGTATTTACGAGGCGTTTCATTCGAAAAGTCACGGAATTATTTATCTACCCTCGTAATAAAAAAAATACGTTAAATTTCCGCCCCCTGTGATGGGTTTTTGGAACTTTTTTTAAGAGTTCAAAAAAAGTCCGTTGTTTTAATTTTTGATGTACACTCAGAGAAGAAATATGTTTGTGGCAACCATAATTTAAGAGCTTCATATTGTGATTGATAGAAGTCCGAGAAGTTTGGTATTGCATTTGAGAAGTTTGGTATTGCATTTGAGCGATATCGGTTCAAAAGTTATGAGTGAAAATGTAAGCACACCTCAAAAATTTCAGTACATTCAACATAACCTAAAAATACAAAATGCTTTAATTCAGCTTCTGGTTGACATATGTGAACATAAATGGTATTTAAACAAGTATGAACATATTTTTTGACAAAAAAAGAAAAAAAATCGCGGATTTTTTTTTTTTACCAAATTTTTTTTTTCGCGAAATTTTTTTTTCGCGCAATTTTTTTTTTTTTCAAAAGTAATTTCCTTTTTAATAAAGTTTTTTGCAATAATCTTTTTAAATTGTGGAGGGTATCACTACATTCGGCAAGGCCGAATTTAACTTTTTTTACTTGTTTTCACTAAATAAAGATCAAACAGAAGAAAAATTCAATCGGTCCATGTTAAGATTATGAACCCATTTTCCGGAAAGCACTGGTGTAGGGTATTATATGGTCGGTCTTAACCGACTATAACTTACTTACTTGTTTTTCCTATAATTGTACTGATAGGAGAGTTAGGAATTCAACTCCATTAATCAATTTAAGAAGTTTTAATTCGATTTGTTAGAACATTTTTTTTTTATATTTTGTGATATTTAGAGCTTATTTTGCCCAAAGGCATGTTTTAGAGCACATTTTGTAGTTTTATGATCATTTTGTGTTAAAAAATCACATGGACGAAAACAGAAATATGTTATGATATAAAATTATCTGAAAACTTAGAAGACGGGCCCTGCAGAGAACTTGCTGGATGAGAAAAACTTGTATCTATGCAGAAAAAAATATGGAGGAAACAAATTTGAGTAATCACTTGTTTAAATTTAAAAACAAAAATTGTGTAATTTTTTAATTGACGCAATTAAAAATTTACTTAAAAATTTAAAAAAAAATTTGTGTAAATAATTTAATAAAAATTTACTAGTTTTTTTAATTTCTTTTTAAACTCTCATAGTTTTTTTAATTCTCGTTTAGTTTATAGTTTTTGTGCATGTATATGAAAGTTTGTTATCGTCTTTATAAAATTTTCCTATGTTTTTGAGACATAAATATGTTTGGTAAAGTTTGAAAAAACAAGTTTCCCGAGTAAAAATTTTCTGATATAATCATATATAATTTGATACAATCTTATATGAGTTAATTTGTTTCCGTATAAATTTATATCTATCATTTTGATACGGTTGATCCACTTTATATGGTTAGATATTGCTCCATATATAATTAGATTCGTATTTTGGTTTTGCTCATCTAATTGTATAAAAATAGATATTATAAGATCAATTTGATACAATTAGATTTGACCAAATTCAGGATCAAATTATATCAATTTTTATATTGGTTGATCTAAAGTAATACAATTAGATATTATTTGATACAACCATTTAACGGATCAAATTAGATCTATTTAGTAAAATTAGCATATTATTTTTACTAGAGTTTTTGTTTTTTTTTGTAAAAAAATTTAAAACTTTTTTAAACTTAAAAAAAAAAAAAATAAAAAAAAAATAATAAATAGACAAATTTTGAGTAAATTTTTAATTGTGTCAATTAAAAATTTTCTCAAATTTTTTTTCAAACATTTAATAAATTTTTATTAAAAATTTACTCAATACTCCCAATTAGAAATTTTGTCGTTAAGACAATGTCAGTAATGATTCATCAGGTAGAAGTCAGCAAGTGAATACATTTTACTAAAGACAACTTAAGGACATGTCATAATTTTTGTCTGAGCTCCCCAAGTTCTATAAATGTACTGACTTGTCATATACGCTGTCTTATCAATTTAGAAAAATCATGCCTTTAATGCTGACAACTATATAGCAAATCCGACCAATCACTAAAAAAAAAATTTTCCGATGTAAAATCGATGTAATTTTGTTCAATCCTTTAAAACTCTTTTAATTTTCTTTGTAATTAAAAAAATAAAATTGAATTGGTCTTAAAACAATAAAAAAAAAAAAATAAAAAAAAAATCCGCGACCGGGGATTGAACCGAGGCCAAAAATCTACAACACGTAAGCTGTCGCACCTGCTAGACAACTAGGCCAACCACAACTTAAAATTGTTTGTAATAAAATATATTTTGAAATCATAATATTTTCAAATTTGTCAAAAACAAAATAAATTGAATATATCGTCACCTTAATTGTAAAGGGCTCCTGCAATATTTTTTTTTGTAAATATTTTTTTTTGTTTTGTATAAATAATATTAAAAACAACTAAGATACGCTTAAATAACTGTAACGAAATCTTGTTAAATAGGATAAAACCAAATTCCAATTAATATTTAAAAAAAAAATTATATTTGAGGAAGAAAAATTCATATTGTAGCACTTTTCAATTCAGGTGACGAAATATATATAACAGGACAATTCAAATAATAAATAAATTTAAATTTGTTTTTAAATTAACAACTTTATTATCAAAGTTTGGCTAAAGGGGTAAGGTGCTAGACCAGTGAACAGAAGGTTCTGAGTTCGCGGACCAAGTGAGGCAGATCAAAATAATAAGTTTTAAAAATTAAATTTAAGAAATGGACAGATAAAAATAGTAAGTGGTGTACATTAAAAGACGTGATTAATAAATTTTAAATTTTTGACGATCTCAGACGTACTATGTACATTAGACTGGGTCGATAATAAAGGAGAAAAAAAAAGTTCCCATTGTGCGGGCTTAATTTTAAAGCTTACCTCGAAAAAGTTCCATAGCCAAAATATTAGATTTTTAGGTCGCGATTTGGTACCGCCGAAATCGTTTTTTGTTCATAGCTTTGTCAGTTGATGTCCGATCGTTTAAAAAAAAAAATTGTTAGAAAGTCCTCAGCGAGTACTAAAGTTGACTCATATCTGGTTTTAACCTCAGAGGTCATCTTCTTGTTATGATTGTTAGTTTCTCATCTTTCTACCCACTTAAATGATTTTTATTTTTCCATTAAATTATAGCACTAAAAAATTCATGAAATTCTTCCCTTGGAAGTATCCAGTTAAATTTATTAACAAAAAAGTTACATTTGATTTAAGATTTTCATATACAATATAAAGAAAATTAGAAAAAACACTTGTTATTATGCCTTTAAACTATATATTTAATTTTTTTAGTTTGTATTTAAATACATACGAACAAGTGTTTTAAATCTTTTTCTATGGAAATTTAAAATTGAATGTAACTTTTTTATTAATTAATTTAAGAGGGTACTTCTAAGGGAAGAATTTCATGAATTTTTTAATGCTATAATTTAATGGAAAAATAAAAATCATTTAGGTGGGTAGAAAGCTGAGAAACTAACACTCATGACACGAAGATGAGCTCAGAGGTCAAAACCAGATATGGGTCAAATTTAGTACTCGCGGAGGACTTTCAAACAAATTTTTTTTTAAAACGATCGGACATCAAATGAAAAAGTTATGAACAAATAACGATTTCGGCGGTACCAAATCGCGACCTAAAAATCTTATATTTTGGCTATGGAACTTTTTCGAGGTAAGCTTTCAAATTAAGCCCGCACAATGGGAACTTTTTTTTTCGACCCGGTCTAATGTACATGTCATAATGTGGTCAGCACTATTGACTACCTGCATACTTGTCGGCGAGGAATTTTGACAAAATACTTGAAAAAGTCAGGAGGTGTCATGAGGTTTTTTGTATGGTCAGAAATTTTTCAGTCAGCAGGTACACTGACATTGTCATAAGGAAGTCTTTGAGATGTCTTAACGACATTTCTAATTGGGCTATTAAATCGTTTACTGGTGCAAAATTGATTAATTTTTTACTCAATAGTATTAAAAATTTACTCATTTTTTTATTTTTTTCTGTGTAGTATAAAATTCGAGTTATAGTGCAAGATTCTCCAAAACTATTTTTTTAAGATTAATTGTCTGGAGTACAGCTTACTCTTGCTATATCGCGAAAACTAAGCGAGACAGACCCAAAAAATTTGAAGCATGGGATTAAAAGAAGAACCTACGTTTTTACAGATATGAAAGGTCCATATCTACCTTCCATATCTGTGACATTGGCAATTTTGGTTTCAGTTTTATGTGAATAACTCAAAGAGTTTGCTTGTTATAAAAACTAAATATACACTCAAAATAATCACTCTGTTAAATTACAGAGATACTCTGCTGAGCCAGCAGAAAATACCATAGATTTCCAACCAGCAAGATTTTTTGTTATTTTACGAAGAAAACTCTGTAAAATGATTTCGATAAAAATAACTGTAAATTTATAGAATTATCTGTAAAATATTAATAAAACTGAAAAGAATTTTACCAAAAAAACTCTATAAATTTACAAAGTTTTCGTTAAATGCATTTTATGAGTAAAACTTTTCTGTATCAAAAACGTTAATTAAAATTACACTCAAAATAATCACTCTGTTAAATTACAGAGATACTCTGCTGAGCCAGCAGAAAATACCATAGATTTCCAACCAGCAAGATTTTTTGTTATTTTACGAAGAAAACTCTGTAAAATGATTTCGATAAAAAAAAACCTGTAAATTTATAGAATTATCTGTAATTATAATAAAAGTAATATTGATAAAAGCGACCAGAATTTTACTATTTTATTTACTATTTGATTTCTGATCAATTTCTCTTTCCTTAATGTGCAAGTAGTGTTGACAATTGGAAAATGACACCGAGTAAATTTGCCCGCTTTAATGCTTCCAAATTGTAAATTTACTTTTTTTTATTTTTGTGAAAATTGCGATGTATTTTACGAGTACCTCCAATTTTACCCGACATCCATCCTCGTAAAATTTACCAGGTTTTATTGTAATTTAAGACGCTTTTTAAAGAGCGGTTGAAATATTTGGGAGTTTTTTATTTAAAAGCTGTATTACAGAGCAATAAGTAAAATTACAGTTGAAATTTAGTATTTTGGTTACGAGAAAATGTATGAAATCTGTATTTTAACAAAAAACTCTGTTTATTATCTGTAAACTAGAGATTACAAAGTAAAAAGTAAAATTACAAATACAATTTTGTTTTTCGGTTACAAGAAAATACAAAGTATATTCTTAAAATCTGTATTTCGACAGATAACTTTGTCAAATGTCTGTCGAATTGAGATTACAGTCATTTTACAGAGTTTTTAACAGAGTAATTATTTTGAGTGTAACAAAAATAAATTAATTAAAATTTTGTTAAATTTGGCCGCTTAATTGCTTCCAAATTGTAAATTTACTTTTATATTTTTGTGAATATTACGAGTTTTTAACCAGTAACTCTAATTTTACACGTCATCCTCGTAAAATTTACCAGTTTTTATTGTAATTTAAGACACTTTTTAAAGAGGGGCTTATCGGTTATATTGGGAAGTTTTTTGAAGTGATTTTTATTTTTACAGGGCAAAAAGTATAATTACAAATAAAATTTTGTATTTTGGTTACGAGAAAAAACAAAGTATTTTTCTAAAATCCGTATTTTAACAATAAAACACTGTTTATTATCTGCGAAATATAGATTACAAAGAAAAAAGTAAAATTACAGATAAAATTCTGTTTTTCGGTCACAAGAAAACACAAAGTATTTTCTTAAAATCTGTATTTCGACAGATAACTTTCGAATTGAGATTACAGTCATTTTACAGAGTATTTAACAGAGTAATTATTTTGAGTGTATATTAGCAAACCAATTAGTATAAGCTAAATCGTGATTTTATCAGAAAATTCTGCACAAAATTTGTTAGCTTTAATTAAAAGTCATTCTATACATTTTTTGGCAGAGTTCTTCTTTTGGGTATATTCATATACATATGTTTGCATGTGAGAGTATTTATGACCACAAAAAGTTTTAATGGTTTTCAAGGATAAAACTGAACATAAAGTCAGTCCATCATAAATGTCATAAACACAAATATACACATTCATAACTATGGAAATAGAAACATTTTTGTATTTTTCAAAAACACCATTAACAAATCATCATCACTATATGCTTCTCAATTTTCGCATATTGTTCGTTTTACACCATTTGAAAAAAATTTAGTAATTCTAAAAATATTTTAGAAAATTTTAAAGACATTCTGGAAATATTTTTGATTGACGAAAGTGGAACAGCTAATACTTTTAAAGAAACTGTTCTGCATGCAATTTTGGAATGGGTAAGAGTCAGTTTTACTTTGGATCAGAAATTGGTATTGTGGAAACTTCATCTACCTCTTAACCTAGCCTCTTAATCTAACCTAAGTTTTTGGAAGCAATGTACCAGCAAATTGCAAACAATGATAAACTTGTTAAAATCGTCCCATCAAGTTTTGCAGTTACTTAACAGAGAAAACCATATTTTAAGTAAATTCATAATACTACGAAAATAAAATTATTAAATGGTGTAGATTATTTATAAACGAAAAAATATGTAGAGTTTATCTATCAGTTCAAACCGTAAAGGAAACTTTTGTTTACAACTCGATATTCAACGTATGCTCATAAATTGTTAACCTTTCTTCATTTCGCTCTACCTTGCTTAGTTTTTGAGATACGTGATTATAGGGGACCACTGGTGTCTTGAGAATTAACTCGATAACTTCAAAAATATTACTCGGAGAGCTTTTGACTATTTTGCGGTCTTTTTCTACGTGTCGGCAATATTTACAGATATGAGCATTTTAAAATTTTCGGGAATGCTAACTTTTTTGGATCCAAAGTTAGGGCCCATTAGGGTACACACATGTGAAGAGGACCGGCGATACTATGGAGATTCTAAGAACCAAAAATGGCCTCCATTTTGCTCTATCTGGTTTAGTTTCCGAGATAGCGCCATTTTAAGTTTTCTGAAAATAAAAAAAAATTTACCATTTATTTTGCTAATATTAGCAAAAAATCTTGTAAAAATGTAGTCAACTCAATTTCAAATTTAGCAAAAGAAATTAGTTCAAAGTTTGTTTAAAATTGCTAATGTGCTAAATGAAGTTTACAAGAATTTTTTGCTAACATGCTAATCTCAACCAAAAATTTGCTAAAAGTTAGCTAACTAGCGTTAGCAAAAAAAAAATCGTAAATCTACTAACGTTTTTTTTTGAGTGTAAGAAGACTTTTTGTCCTCTTAGGATTTGGCAGTGGCCACAGTCAGTAATATCCACCTATCCTACCAATTTCGTTGTTCAATTTCACTATAGAAAACGAGATTCGACACGTCTCCCACCGATTCGGAGTCATTTCTTGCACATTCATCAGTTTGTTTCCAGCGACCCCACTATGTCCAGGGACCCAGATTTATTAATTTAATTGTTTTTTTATTTTTTAAATTATCATTTATTGAAAATTTTTTTGTGATTACGGCTGAACGTTTTCTACACCATTTCCAATTGAAATTGTCCAAATGTATTCTAAACTTGTCCAAATGTATTTTAAAACTATCCAAATATATATTAAAATTGTCCAAATGAGTTTTAAATTGTCCAAATGTAATTTAAAATTGTCCACATGTATTTTAAAATTATCCAAATATTTTTTAAAATTGCCTAAATTACTTCTTAAATTGTCCAAATGTATTTTAAAATTGTCCAAATGCATTTAAAATTGTCCAAATTTAATTTCAAATTGTCCAAATGTAGTTTAAAAATTTCCAAATGTATTTTAACAATTTCCAAATGTATTTTAAAACCATCCAAATATATTTTAAAATTGTCCAAATGAATTTTAAATTGTCCAAATGTAATTTAAAATTGTCCAGATGTATTTTAAAATTGTCCAAATATATTTTAAAATTACCTAAATTACTTTTAAAATTGTCCAAATGTATTTTAGGATTGTCCAAATGTATTTTAAAATTGTCTAAATTTAATTTAAAATTATCCAAATGTAGTTTAAAATTTTCCAAAAGTATTTTAACAATTTCCAAATGTATTTTAAAATTTTCCATATGTATTTTAAAAATTTCTAAATGTATTTTTAAATTTTCCAATTTTTTTTTTTAACTTTCCAAATGTATTTCAAAATATTCTACATAGAGTTATACATAGAATATTTTAAAACACATTTGGAAAATTTTAAAATACAACTGGACAATTTTAAAATATATTTGAAAATTTTTAAAATACATACCCAGCAAAAAATAAACGAAGTGGTTCAAAAAGAATTAGTGGTTTCACTACATACAAAGTAGCGATAGGTGCCGAACTTCATATTCCGTAGGAAGTACTTTTAAAATCACTTCCAAAAATGCTACAACATTACAATAAAAACATCTTTCACCAGTTCTTATCTTAATTATTTTGAAGCACCTCTTTCATATAGCTCCTTTACTTGTATAGTGTCACAACTCTAAATATTTGATTTTGCAGAAATCACGTTTAAAGTTTACTATTGAAACTGGTTTTTAATTGAAAAAGGCCGGTACATACTTAGAAAATGTAATAATGGCGTGTACTCTTCTCAAACGGTGAGTTTAAAAGATATTAATACGAATTTTTGACACAATATAAAGCACGATATAACGAATAATTCTGCATCATTAACTCAAAAAACTAATTTTTTGAGTTATGACACTATACAAGTAAAGGAGCGATATGTTTAGAAATTAAATCAAATTAAATTAAATTAAATTAAATCACTACAACTAATGAACTTATTTTTCAACTGAAACTCTTAGAATGGGGGTGATACACGAAGTATGTAATTTTTCCTACGTCCAGCTTCGAATAGATTTAGGTTTTGCAAAAATGTTGACAAAATTTGGTAATGTCATTTCATTTCTCTTTATTTCGAGCTAAAAATCGAAAAGACGAAAATCGATTATAGATAAATTGTTCAAATTTCATACAAGCAATTTAACATTTAACTACCATTCTATATCTTATATCGAAAAAAGTTGGTCTTAAATTTAATAAATACATTTACGAACTTGATTTAGTAAAAATAATACATCTTTATTCCAAATCTGGTATCCAAATTTTTCTATCGCGTACTGTTTTTGAAATATTGGCGTTTGAAAAACTTAAATTCCACTGTTGCGCAATTATATTCTTTATAAATCACACTAAAATTTTTTAAACGCGAATATCTCAAAAACCGAACCTGCTTGAAAAATGTGTATTACAGTTTTGGAATCAGGAGGTCCATCTTATATGAAATCGAGGCCTATTTGGTGGAAGCAACGTAAGAATACGTAACAGTGTACCCTTAAAAGTGCTAAAATATTGTTATTTTTTAATTTTTAACAGCGAATATCTCAAAAACGGTACGTGCTAGAAAAATTTGGACGATAGATTTGGAAGCAGGATACTAAAATCTATAAGGACCAGTTAGAAATTTCACTTGGAGGTTTCTGCTGTCGAACAGTGTTTTTAGTGTAAATATTACAAAAAAATACTCTTTCAATCAATCTTACAAAAATAAGTGAAAAAATCATTTCTAATTTAGAAGTTCTAAATCACCAAATAAGAATGACATAATCACAACCAAAATGCCAAGAAATATGTACTACTAAAGTGATGAAAAAAACGCTTCCAAAAGGTCAAGTTATATTAACATCCGGATCACTACTTCGGAAGTTGTGATAAAAATGTTAATATGTGCATAATCTATATATGGGGGTTTTCGTGTCAACTGACACAACTTTTGAAACCGATGTCTTCCGATCGGGATGAAATTTGCACAAAGGTTAGTCCTATTGGATAGTAGTTCAGACACAATTTTTCAGCGAGATCGGTCAAGGACTCTCTGAGTTAGAGGGGGTCGAAATTTGACATTTTGGCCAAAGTGGTGTTTATTCTGATCCATGTAACTTCTTACCTATTGTTTTTAGCAAAATGTGTCCCAAAGAGTTTAGATAGCTATTTCTTCAGTCTTTCGAAAAAAAATTATAAAAAAAATAAAAAAAAAATTTTTGATTTTTTTTCTTAAAAATCTAAAACTTTTTTGACTTTTTCCTCAAATTGGGCCCTTTTTTTTTTTTTTTTTTTTGATTCAAAACAAAGCTTAGGTCTTTTCCTTTAAGAGCTATGGGGTCGCTTAGTGGGATGCGAGTGGGATATCTATGAAAAAATTATTTTTTTAACTTTGGAACACAAAAAACGGTTCTTCAATTTGCACTATTAGGCGTGGGATAGCTAACCAGTTTTCGATTTCGATCCGCGATACCCTCTAATTTTTATAGGTTCAAAAAATAAAGCACGAGCCAAAAAATGAGGGCGGTGGGGTTGGGCCATATGGCTCCTCCACGGGGTCAAAATTGGGCGTAAAGAGGTTACAATTCTCAAAAAGCCCCACAACTGCCCTAGAACTGCCCACGGAGGGGTGCAATGTGAGACCGACCTCTATTAATTTTCTGCCCCCAACATTTTTCTTGAATATACCTAACCTCTACTTCCACTTCCTAAGGGGGCTCCCATACAAAATTACATTTTTATAAAATTTGCTCCTACCGCTCTAACTGTCCATAGGGTGCCCCTAGAGAAGTAAAATATATGACCGACCCCCAATATTTTTTCATCTCCAACATTTTCTCAGAATATACCTACCCTTTATTTTCAACTCTTAAGGGGGTCCCCATACATTTTTTTTATTTTTTTATTAGTTTTTAAAAATACATGTTTTTATAACGTATGGGAGCCCCTTAAGGAGTGGAGATAGGGTGTTATTATATTCGGACAAAATGTTGGTAACTAAAAAATAATGGGGGTTGGTCATAATTTTTGCCTCTCTAGGAGGCACGGTAGGGGCGGTAGGAGCTGGTTTTATAAAACAAATTTATAAAAAATAAAAGAAATGTATGGGGACCACCTTAAGGGTTAAAGATACATTGTAGGTGTGTTCGCAAAAAATGTTGGAATTAATAAAATAATGGGGGTCGGTCATACATTTGGCTCCACTTGGGGCACTTTAGGGTAAGTTAGAATGGTAGGATAAAATTTTTTAAAAATGTTTTGTATGGGAGCCCCCATAGGAAGTGGAAATAGGGGTAAGGTATGTTCAAGAAAAATGTTGGGGGCAGAAAATTATTGGAGGTTCGTCTCACATTGCACCCCTCCAGGGGCGTTTCTAGGGCAGTTTTGGGGCTTTTTGAGGATTCTACCTCTTTACGCCCAACTTTGACCCCGATGAGGGGTCATATGGCCCCACCCTGCCGCCCTTATTTTTTGGCTCGTGCTTTCTTTTTCGAACCTATAAAAATTAGAGGGTATCCCGGATCGAAATCGAAAACTGGTTAGCTATGCCACGCCTAATAGTGCAAATTGAAAAACCGTTTTTTGTGTTCCAAAGTTAAAAAAATAATTTTTTCATAGATATCCCACTCGCATCCCACTAAGCGACCCCATAGCTCTTAAAGGAAAAGACCTTAGCTTTCTTTTGAATCAAAAAAAAAAAAAAAAAAAGGGCCCAATTTGAGGAAAAAGTCAAAAAAGTTTTAGATTTTTAAGAAAAAAAATCAAAAATTTTTTTTTTATTTTTTTTATAATTTTTTTTCGAAAGACTGAAGAAATAGCTATCTAAACTCTTTGGGACACATTTTGCTAAAAACAATAGGTAAGAAGTTACATGGATGAGAATAAACACCTCTTTGGCCAAAATGTCAAATTTCGACCCCCTCTAACTCAGAGAGTCCTTGACCGATCTCGCTGAAAAATTGTGTCTGAACTACTATCCAATAGGACTAACCTTGGTGCAAATTTCATCCCGATCGGAAGACATCGGTTTCAAAAGTTGTGTCAGTTGACACGAAAATCCCCATATATAAAAGAGTAGGGTGAGTGAGTGACTGACTGACTGACTGACTGACTGATTCATCATCGCCCAGCCCAAACCGCTGAAGATAGAGACTTGAAATTTGGACTGTAGGTTCACCTCCCGGAATATAGATCCACTAAGGCTGGATTTTTGCCAATGTTGATTCTAAGGGGGTAAAAAGGGTAAAAAACTGTACTTTTGGTACTTTTTATATCTCATGAAATAATGGTCATAGAGACTTGAAATTTGGACTGTATGTTCACCTCCCGGAATGTATATCCTGTAAGGCAGGACTTTTGCCAATGTTGATTCTAATGGGGTAAAAAGGGTAAAAAACTGTACTTTAGGTACTTTTTTTATCTCCTAAAATAATGGTCATAGCGATTTGAAATTTGGACTGTATGTTCACAGCCTGGAATATAGATGCAGTTAGGCTGGATTTTTGCAAGTGTTGATTCTAAGGGGGTAAAAAGGGTAAAAAACTGTACTTTTGGTACCATTTATATTTTCTTAAGTAATGGTCCTAGAAACTTGAAATTTGGAATGTAGACTCACCTCCCGGAAAATAGATTCACTAGGGCTGGATTTTTGCCAATGTTGGTTATAAGGGCGTAAAATGGGTAAAAAAGTGTACTTTCGGTACTTTTTTTATTTACTAAAATAATGGTCATACAAACTAGAAATTTGAAATGTAGGTTAACCTCCCGGAAAATAGATTTACTGAGGTTTGGTTTTTGCCAATGTTGATTCTAAGGGGGTAAAACGGGTAAAAAAGTGTACTTTTGGTACTTTTTATATCACATGAAATAATGGTCATAGAGACTTGAAATTTGGACTGTATGTTCATATCCTGGAATATAGATCCAGTAAGGCTGGATTTTTGCCAATGTTGATTCAAAGGGGGTAAAAAGGGTAAAAATCTGTACTTTTGGTACCTTTTATATTTCCTTAAATAATAGTCCTAGAACTTGAAATTTGCAATGTAGGTTCACCTCCCGAGACAAAGATCCACTTAGGCTTAATTTTTTTGCCAGTGTTGATTCTACGGTGGTAAAATGGGTAAAAAAAGTGTACATTTGGTACTTTTCTTTATTTACTGAAATAATGGTCATTTAACCTTGAAATTTGGAATGTAGGATACTTTGCTAAAAAAAACAATATGGAAAAGGTAATTTTTGAAAATTTTGATTCTTAGGAGGATAAAAGAGGTAAAAAGTGTACTTTTGGTACTTTTTTTATTTCTTAAAATTATGGTCATAGAAACTTGAAGTTTGGAATGTAGGATCCTTAGGTGAAAAAAACATTCTGGAAAAAGTACTTTTTGGAAAATGCGTTTCTTAGGGGGAACCTTTTATAAAAAGTACCTTTCATAAAAAGTACCTTTTATAAAAAGTACCTTTTATAAAAAGTACCTTTTATAAAAAGTACCTTTTATAAAAAGTACCTTTTATAAAAAGTGCCTTTTATAAAAAGTACCCTTTATAAAAAGTACCTTTTATAAAAAGTACCTTTTATAAAAAGTACCTTTTATAAAAAGTACCTTTTATAAAAAGTACCTTTTATAAAAAGTACCTTTTATAAAAAGTACCTTTTATTAAAAGTACCATTTATAAAAAGTACCTTTTATAAAAAGTACCTTTTATAAAAAGTACCTTTTATAAAAAGTACCTTTTATAAAAAGTACCTTTTATAAAAAGTACCTTTTATAAAAAGTACCTTTTATAAAAAGTACCTTTTATAAAAATTACCTTTTATAAAAAGTACCTTTTATAAAAAGTACCTTTTATAAAAAGTACCTTTTATAAAAAGTACCTTTTAAAAAGTACCTTTTATAAAAAGTACCTATTATAAAAAGTACCTATTATAAAAAGTACCTTTTATAAAAAGTACCTATTATAAAAAGTACCTTTTATAAAAAGTACCTTTTATAAAAAGTACCTTTTATAAAATGTACCTTTTATAAAAAGTACCTTTTATAAAAAGTACCTTTTATAAAAAGTACATTTTATAAAAAGTACCTTTTATAAAAAGTACCTTTTATAAAAAGTACCTTTTATAAAAAGTAACTTTTATAAAAAGTACCTTTTATAAAAAGTACCTTTTATGAAAAGTACCTTTTATAAAATGTACCTTTTATAAAAAGTACCTTTTATAAAAACTACCTTTTATAAAAAGTACCTTTTATAAAAAGTACCTTTTAAAAAGTACCTTTTATAAAAAGTACCTATTATAAAAAGTACCTATTATAAAAAGTACCTTTTATAAAAAGTACCTTTTATAAAAAGTACCTTTTATAAAATGTACCTTTTTTGTAAAAAAAACAATCCAGGAAAAGTACTTTTTGAAAATTCCTTTTCTTAAGGGGTAAAAATAGTACTTATGGTACTTTTTATTTATGCTGAAATAATGATCATAGAAACTTGATATATGGAATGTAGGATCCTTAAGTGAAAACAAATTCTGGAAAAAGTAATTTTTGAAATTTCCTTTTCTTAGGGGGTGGAACGCGTCAAAATTTAAACTTTAGTTACGTTCTTATTTTCTGAAGTAATGGCCCTAGAATCTTGAAATTTGTAATGTAGGATCATTCGGTAAAAAAACATTCTGGAAAAAATACTTTTTGGAAATTCCGCTTCTTAGTAGGGTAAAATGGCTAAAAAAAAGTGTACTTCCGGTAATTTTGATATTTTCTGACGTAATGGAAAACTAAAATTTTGGGAAAAGTACTTTTTGGAAATTCCGTTTCTTAACGGGTTAAAAAGTATGTACTTTTAATATTTGCTGAAATAATATTCCTAGATAATTGCAATTTGTAATGTAGGATCCTTCGGTGAAGAAAAAACATACTGGAAAAAGTACTTTTTGGAAATTCCGTTTCTAACGGGGGTAATAAAGTGTAATTTTGGTACTATTTTTTTTTTGTTTGTTAATACAATAATAATGGTCTTAGAAGCTTGAATTTTGGAATGTAGGGTCCTTCGGTGAAAAAAAAACAATCTGCTATGCTAAAGTATTTTTAAAAGATTCCGTTTCTAGAGGTGTAGAAAAGTGTTTTTTTTATACTTCTTGAAATAATGATCCTAGGCAGTAAAAATTTGAATGCTGTATTCTTTAGTAAAAAAATATTTTGGAAAAAGTACATTTTGGAAATTCTGTTTCTAAGAGTCGTAAAGGGCATAAAAAGGTGTAAGTTTGGTACTTCTTATATATCTTGAAATAACGGTTCAGAAAAAAAAGGTTTTGGAAAATTTAATTTTAAGTGGAAAAGGTGGCAAATGGTTATTTGTAAATATCTAACTATTAAAGTCTAGAATTTCGAAATTTGACGTGCAGTATCTTCCAGCCGAAATAACACCCAAGAGATGGACAGGGTAAAAAGGGGTACCTATATTGGTACAAGTGGTGTAAAATGGTATTTTTATATTTATAAGATAAATACAATAGCACTTTTTGTTTCTGTAACGCATATTATATGGAGAGGAATGAAACTTGCATGGAGATTGAATTGGAAATGAAATGGAGTAGAACGGGGAAAGAAATAGAATAGAGCGGGGAACAATAAGGAATGACACTTTTTACTAATATTTTTCGTATTAAACTTTTTAACTCCATATTTTTTCTGAATATGTTTTTTTACCCAAAATTTTTTTCATTCCCATTTCTTTTTACACTGAAATATTTTTTCACTCAAGGTCCAAAATCCCGATATAAGGGCTCGAAAATTTTAAAAATCTTTTTCACCGGAACGTACATGACAACGTACCACCGAAATTATTCAAATTTTATTGTTAAAGTTATTCAATGAAATATTATTTTATGAACGACTTAAACGTCCACAATAATTTTTTGAAATCGGTAGGGTAATCCTGATCCTTCTATTATCCGGTATTTAACGTAACCGGTAACGAAGTTCCGGCGGGCGAGCTAGTCTATATATATAAATGTAAATATGTGCATAATCTATATATATTAAAGAGTAATGTGACTGACTGACTGACTCATCATCGCCCAGCCCAAACCGCTGAAGCTAGAGACTTGAAATTTGGACTGTAGGTTACCCTCCCGGAATATAGATCCACTAAGGCTGGATTTTTGCCAATGTTGATTCTAAGGGGGTAAAAAGGGTAAAAAACTGTACTTTTGGAACTTTTTATATCTCATGAAATAATGGTCATAGAGACTTGAAATTTGGACTGTATGTTCACCTCCCGGAATGATTCTATTTGGGTAAAAACGGTAAAAAACTGTACTTTTGGTACTTTTTATATCTCATGAAATAATGGTCATAGAGACTTGAAATTTGGATTGTATGTTCACCTCCCGGAATGTAGATCCTGTGAGGCCGGACTTTTGCCAATGTTGATTCTAAGGGGGTAAAAAGGGTAAAAAACTGTACTTTTAGTACCTTTTGTATTTCCTTAAACAATGGTCCTAGAAACTTAAAAATTGGAATGTAAGTTCAGCTCCCGGAATATAGATCAACTAAGGGTTGATTTTTGCCAATGTTGATCCTAAGGGGGTAAAAAGGGTAAAAAAACTGTTCCTTTGGTACTTTTTATATCTCCTGAAATAATGGTCATAGAGACTTGAAATTTGGACTGTATGTTAGCCTCCCGGAATATAGATCCACTAAGGCTGGATTTTTGTCAATGATGATTCTAATGGGGTAAAAAGGGTAAAAGACTGTACTTTTGGTACCTTTTAGATTTCCTTAAATAATGGTACTAGAAACTTGAAATTTGAAATGTAGGTTAACCTCCCGGAAAAAAGATTCACTAAGGCTGAGTTTTGCCAATGTTCATTCTACGGGGGTAAAATGGGTAAAAAGTGTACTTTTGGTACTTTTTTTATTTACTGAAGTAATGGTTATTCAAACTTGAAATTTGGAATGTAGGATCCTTAAGTGAAATAAAACATTCTGGAACAGTTACTCTCATAAAATTCTGTACCGTTTATAAAAAGTACCTTTTATAAAAAGTACCTTTCATAAAAAGTGCCTTTTATAAAAAGTACCTTTTATAAAAAGTACCTTTTATAAAAAGTATCTTTTATAAAAAGTACCTTTTATAAAAAGTACCTTTTATAAAAAGTACCTTTTATAAAAAGTACCTTTTATAAAAAGTACCTTTCATAAAAAGTGCCTTTTATAAAAAGTACCTTTTATAAAAAGTTCCTTTTATAAAAAGTACCTTTTATAAAAAGTACCTTTTATAAAAAGTACCTTTTATAAAAAGTACCTTTTATAAAAAGTACCTTTTATAAAAAGTACCTTTTATAAAAAGTACCTTTTATAAAAAGTACCTTTTATAAAAAGTACCTTTTATAAAAAGTACCTTTTATAAAAAGTACCTTTTATAAAAAAGTACCTTTTAAAAAGTGCCTTTTATAAAAAGTACCTTTTATAAAAAGTACCTTTTATAAAAAGTACCTTTTATAAAAAGTACCTTTTATAAAAAGTACCTTTTATAAAAAGTACCTTTTATAAAAAGTACCTTTTATAAAAAGTACCTTTTATAAAAAGTACCTTTTATAAAAAGTACCTTTTATAAAAAGTACCTTTTATATAAAGTACCTTTTTTTAAAAAGTACCTTTTATAAAAAGTACCTTTTATAAAAAGTACCTTTTATAAAAAGCACCTTTTATAAAAAGTACCTTTTATAAAAAGTACCTTTTATAAAAAGTACCTTTTATAAAAAGTACCTTTTATAAAAAGTACCTTTTATAAAAAGTACCTTTTATAAAAAGTACCTTTTATAAAAAGTACCTTTTATAAAAGGTACCTTTTATAAAAAGTACCTTTTATAAAAGGTACCTTTTATAAAAAGTACCTTTTATAAAAAGTACCTTTTATAAAAAGTACCTTTTATAAAAAGTACCTTTTATAAAAAGTACCTTTTATAAAAAGTACCTTTTATAAAAAGTACCTTTTAAAAAAGTACCTTTTATAAAAGTACCTTTTATAAAAAGTACCTTTTATAAAAAGTACCTTTTATAAAAAGCACCTTTTATAAAAAGTACCTTTAATAAAAAGTACCTTTTATAAAAAGTACCTTTTATAAAAAGTATCTTTTATAAAAAGTACCTTTTATAAAAAGTACCTTTTATAAAAAGTACCTTTTATAAAAAGTACCTTTTATAAAAACTACCTTTTATAAAAAGTACCTTTTATAAAAAGTACCTTTTATAAAAAGTACCTTTTATAAAAAGTACCTTTTATAAAAAGTACCTTTTATAAAAAGTACCTTTTATAAACGAATTGGAATAGAGGGGAACGAAATGGAATAGAGCAGGGAACAATATTTAAGTATACTTTTTACTCAAACTTTTCGTATTTAATTTTTTTACTCCATATTTTTTCTCTCTATATGTTTTTTCACTCAAACTTATTTTTATTCCAATTTCTTTATTCACTGAAATATTTATTCACTCAAAATCCAAAGTCCCGATATAAGGGCTCGAAAATTATTAAAATTTTATTGTTTAAATTATTCATTGAAATATTATTTTATAAAAGACTTAAACGTGCACAAGTAAATAAAACAAAGACTACGTAGGGGAATTTTCTTGAAATCGGTGGAGTAATTCTGATCCTTCTACTATCCGGTATTCAATACAACCGGTAACGAAGTACCGGGATGGTAAGCTAGTAAACACATATGTATATAAAAAACTGTTTTCATTAACAAGACAAACCGACATTTAAAATCCTACTGATGATGACACTAACTGGGGTGTTTGAAACCGGTATGGGAAATACCAGAAATGTCTATAATTTTTAGAAATTCAATTTTTCTTCTGCATTTTTTCAACTTGGACCTTTATAAAAGAGTGATATAGTTTACCACTTTTTAAGTTTTTGTGGATTTTTAAAATATTAAAATCGAGAATAAAATCGCGAGTTTTTGGAATTTAATTGAACTGTAAATGGGAATGTCTAAATGGCTCCTTAGAGTATCTGGCTTCATAATAAAAAAAAATCTGAAGAACCAAGTCAAGATTTTTGTTTTTTAGCGCCCTCTTGCGGCGGTTTAGAGCAAAATAAATATCAAATATGTTTTCCCCGTACCCAAAAATACCAGGTACACCTCTTAATACAAAATAAAAGCAATATTTATTAGTAAAACAATATATTCCAAATAATAAGCCCAGCTAAAAAAGTCGTATATCGTGCAAAATTATTTTTGAATATTGGGGGGGTCAAAACTGATTTTTGAGACATGGTTTGTTCGGCATTTTTTCTTAGAATTTTATGCAGAATCCGAATATGCTAGACGATTTTGTCGAAAAAAATTACTCCGCCCTAATATATATATATATATAAGTATTCTCCTTATATGCACACTTAACAGAGGCAACATTGGACACTGAAGTACATCTTCATTTAGTTAACTATTTAGAATGTTGGTAAGTGTGAGTCTCTGTTTTTGTGCTTTATCACGTGATAACTATATTTTGTTGTTTATTTTGTTATAACACTAACATTTCTACTCCTTTAGATCATAGAATTTGTTGTGTGTGTCTGTGAGTCCTGCGTCGTAATGTTATATTATAACTGTGGCCAGTAGTTTGCTGTGTTTGTCATTGACTGATGTTTGTCATTTAAACATCAACAACAATATTCTCTTCGTCGTTGACGCTGTATCGTTGTCATTTTCATTGTTGTTATCACTATCATCATCATCATCGCCAGCATTTCCATTTCCATCAACGACAAACAAAAACATATAGGGACAGTAATACCATTTTTCAAAGAACTTTAGAGTGAACAGAAAAAATCATTTTGAAATACTGTAAAACGATCTACACCCTAAAGTTATATCTTAGTGACTTAAGCATTTCCAGAAACAAAAAAAAAAGAATTTCAGAAACAGCAAAACGTTCATTTCCGCCGACTCTTAAAACTCTTTACTTTTATGTTGCATATTTCAATGTTTATATCAGAAATGGGTACGGATACGATTATTCCTTTGACTAACAATTTAGTTATTTTTATTTTATATTGTTGGTTTATTTTGATTCCAATGTTTATGGTTTTGTTATTGATGTCTATTTGATAGTTGACTTAATAAAAGAGGATAAGATGTAAATTGGAAAATAATTCTAAATATGAGAAACTTAGATTACGAAATCATCAGTTACCACACAAAAAAAATATATATTTCTACTGAATTTTCCGGAAATATTGCCCAAAGTTCGGTTGCCTTTAACGAATTTTTTGAGTTGTATCAATTAAAAGCCGAATATAGTCGTGAAGTTATTTATTAAATTGTGTAACAGCCGTCTTTTTTGCAACAACTGAATTAGAGTTGAAAGTTAGAAAATTTGTTTTCTGTGTTTTCTTATTAAAATTATTTAACATTGACATATTTATTGGTATGTCAATAATAAACATTTTAAATTCCTACTTCCTTAAAAATAGCTTTTACACCCAGGAAAATTTTTTAGAACCGATTCTGACAACACTTGTTCTAGAACAGGTTCTTCGGTAATTATACACCATTACACTTTAATTATTCAGAACAAGTTAAGCAAAAATTATTGTGAATCTTGTTCTCTGCAATCAAAGTTTCATAACATTTTGGTTCTTAGGAATTGAAAAAAAAATTATGTGTCAAAAAAATTTAAAAAATAAATATCAATTTTTTGTTAACCAAGAAGAAAACACGAAATTCTATCAAATTATCAGGATATTATCGTGAAAATTGTTAATACAAAGGTAAGTAAATTAAATTTTGATTGTCTGGGTCGCGTCAAATACTAATAAAATAATGTTTTCCATTTTTGTTTGCAGAAAATCCATGTTCTGGTATATCATTGTTGCAAAGACCAAAATGCAATTTTGGGGGGGACAAAGGATTTAGATGTGGATGTGGATGTGAATATTCCATGTCATATAAGATTATCTTTATCTTTACTTAATAAATTAATGCAATTTAAAATATTTTTGTTATTCTCATATCTGTTCCAAATTTCACTTCTAGAACCGATTCCGAGGAACAAAAATATGTTCTAATTTTGCTTACAAACACCTGTTGCTTTTGGGACAATCCCTTTGTAAAAAGAATCGGTGTTGCACAAGAATTAGAACAGGTTCTAGGGAAGTATAAGTTGTTCCACAATCGGTTCTTTACATTTTAACAACATTTTAAAAAGTGTTAAATCAAACTTGCTAATGCTGACCATATTGCGTATGAGTTATTTATAATTAAAAATACTCATACGCGTTGGTGTACCCGTTTGTATTGTATTTGAAATATTTTTGTTGGAAATTGGTAAAGGAAACATAATTTCGTCCTGTAAATAGATATAACAGTAATACCAGAACTTGCAACGTGCAATATTCGTCAGTAAAGTCTTTTTTTTTCATATTTAAAGATCGTGGAATTTTTATATTTTTGTGTTAAATTAGAACTTTAACCGCAGAGAACTATCCTTTACAATATTACAATCTGGCTCAAATTCAGTTCAAATGATAATTTCAAATGCTCTGTTTGGTCAAGGAACATAAAAAAAGTCTTACTTTTCTGGCATTTGAAATGCTTTTATGGACTAAAATTGATCACATACTTTTTTTGTGATTTTTTTTTTAAATAAGCATTTTATTACAGAATTTTTGAAATATTATACAAAAACAAGTATTAAAGTTAAATTCGACTTGGCCGAATCTATGAATATCCTCCACTATGCCCTTTTTAAGTGATAGTAAATTTTAAAACGTGAAAAATAATTTTTTTGATTAGAAATATTTTATTTTGTGTAAAAAGCTTTTTAATAATTATATATTCGATTAGAGTTTTATTCTAGTTCGAGGCCCAAAAATATTTCTATATATGATATTGTCATAATAGAGTATTTTTAATTTATTGCTTTAAAAAAGTTACTCATCTCATAGTATGTCTGTACTGATCAGTTTCATCCCCACTAAGGAATCTTCAGCAGACTTTAGAGAAATATTATGTCTGGTTTGATGTTTCAAATATTATGTCTGGTTTGATGTTTGATTGACCAACGATGATTCTCTAAAGTCTGCTGAAGATTCCTTAGTGGGGATGAAACTGATCAGTACAGACATACTATGAGATGAGTAACTTTTTTAAAGCAATAAATTAAAAATACTCTATTATGACAATATCATATATAGAAATATTTTTGGGCCTCGAACTAGAATAAAACTCTAATCGAATATATATACATATATAAAGGCCGAATAAATACATTTTATTTTTATGTACCTTTTTGTACTAAAAATAAAAATACAACATTTAACACAAAGTTTTTTAATAATTTTTGAAAAAAAAAATACAAAATTTTTTTTGAGTGTAATTTTTTTTGAGTGTAAATTTTTTTTGAGTGTTTTTGTTTAGTGTAAAAATATTTTTGAGTGACAAAAATACATTGTAAAATAATTTTGTGACTTACCAATGTTTTTAAAACATGTTTAACATGGTTTTGCTAATAACTTTTGAACCACTGGACCGATTAAGCTGAAATTTAATGCGAACTAGGCCAGGGGAACGACAAATATTAATGCCAAGCTTCAGCATGTTCAGAGTTGCCTTTGGAAAGTTATCGTATTTTTTATCTAGTAAATTCACGAAAAACCGTTGCTGAAATTCAGTCCTTTGACCCACTGACCGATTTTGCTGGATTGCAATACCAACCTGACCACGTAAATGCCCAACATAAATGCGAAACTTCAGGAGCCTCTGTAAAGTATTTCAAAAGATAGCGTGTTTTCAACAGACAGACGGATAGACGGACGAAAATCGCTAGATCGTCTTAAAATCGATCGAGGATCATGAATATATATACTTTATGGGGTCCTAGACCAATATTTCGAGATGTTACAAACGGAATAACAAACTTATATATACCCTCTATCACTAGAGTGGAGGGTATAAAAACATATTTTTTCCAAAAACTGCGAATTTAAGTGGTTTAAATTCGCGGTTTTTGGAAGAGGATTTAAAGTACCCTCCTAAATTTTTTTGATAACGGGGGGTTCCGTTGTAAACTCTCCGTTAAAATATTTTAATTTTGCTCAAACTCAGTTCAAATCAAAATTTCAAATGCTCTTTGAAGGCCAAGGAAAACAATTTGATTTTTTTTTTATTTCTTAATCACAATCATAGACAAATTATGGAACACAATTTGCAGATTGCACTGTCACGAGTGCGTGCGATTTAAATATTTTCAATCCTCTGTCACAATTCATTTTAATAATTCAAAATTATATTATTTATTCTTAGTAAAGCAGTTAACTTGTTTATTTTTTAGATTCCCAGGATTGCCGCACAAATTTGCTGGAAAGGCGGAAAATAAAAAAAACATGTAGAAAAGTTAAATTTAACTTGGCCGAATTTATGAAATATACAATGCCCTTGTAAGGTGATATTTAATATTCTAACGTGAAAAAAGTAACAATTTTATTTAGAAATATTTTTTTCGAGTGTATTTTTTTTTAGTGTTAAAATATTTTTGACAGACAAAAATACGTTGTAAAATATTTTTGTGACGGGTTTTCAACACGTGAATTTAAGGAGAAACTAATCTGAAAGTCACGGTTTTGCTTATTACTTGTGAACCACTGAACCGATTTCAATACAAACTAGACCTGGGGAACGACAAAGACATATGCCAAGCTTCAGCAATGCCAGGATTATCTGTCGAAATTTAGCGTGTTTTTTTATCTCGTAAATTTACGAAAAACCCTTGCCTAAATTTACTATTTTGCTCATAACTTTTGAACCACTGGACCAATTTGGCTGAATTGCAACTCCAACCTGACCAGGTAAATGACCAACATATCGCTCCTTTACTTGTATAGTGTCACAACTCAAAATATTTGATTTTGCACAAAACACGTTTAAAGTTTACTATTGAAAATGGTTTGTAATTGAAAAAGGCCGCTACATAGAAAATGTAATAATGGCGTGTACTCTTCTCAAACGGTGAGTTTAAAAGATATTAATACGAATTTTTGACACAATATAAAGCATGATATAACGAATTATTCTGCACCATTAACTCAAAAAACGCATTATTTGAGTTATGACACTATACAAGTAAAGGAGCGATATGTGCCAAACTTTAGCAGCCTTTCAAAAGTTAGCGTGTTTTCTACAGACGGACAGACTGACAGACGGACGGACATCACTAGATCGACTTAAAATCGAGGATCATGAATATATATACTTTATGGGGTCCTTGACCAAAATTTCGATGTGTTCCAAACGGAATGACAAACTTATATATACCCTCTATCACTAGTGTGGAGGGTATAAAAAAACACAAATTTCCCTATGATCCCAGGACGGGAGAGAAATGCATTCTTTAATTCCAATGTTAATTAAATTCAAATGGTAACTACAGACCATGCTACGTATGAGTAATATTGAATCAAAAAAAAAAAATACTCATACGCACTGTTATAAACACTCAAAATTGAAAAAAATGTGAGCTAAAAATTGGAAAAAAATAAATTAAATTGGAATAAAAATGGCGGTAATGATTTGGCGCCAACATTTTTTTTCGTTGTAGCTCATACTTTTCTTAAAAATAAGGAAAACAAAATAATTTACTCTTTTGCTAATTTTAACAAGAAAATGGGAGAAAATGTATTCTTCTTTAGTTCAGGCGATCTGGATCTTGGGTTTGGAAGGGGTGGAAGTGGGGGATATTTTTTTACTCAAAATTTTTTCTTACAAAGAAATTCAGGACGGATTTGCAGCATTCTTTTAGATTTTTTAGGATATACCTCTTGTATAGTTCTATTTACTTTAAATAAATATTTATAAATATTTATGTGGTTATTCATAAAACCTAAAATATATTTAAAGTAGGTTTATTTGATAGATATTGCAGGAGCAATTGTCAAATAAACCTACAATAAGTCTGTTATAAGTATTATGAATAAGAGCGTTAAAATTTATTACTATTTTTTAAATTTTGAAAAAATTTTAATTTAAAAAAGTCTTAGGTTCTAAAACATTTTTACTATAACTGTAATCCTAGCAAAAGAAGCTTCTAAATTTACTAGAAAATTTGCTAATTTTGACCTTGAAAATTTTTTTTGTAAAATTAGCAAAAATGATTTGCTAAGAATTTGTAAACTGAAGTTAGCAAAAAGGTGTAAGCTACCCCACAAAAATTAGTAAAATTTCAGTAGAACATTTACACATTCATTAAAATACATTAACCAACCCTCACAAAAACAATAGAGAGTGGGTGATCATAAAATACACATGTTCAATTTTTAACGCTAAAGCCCATCTCAATCAACGCTTTCGTTTGAAAAAAAAAAATTCTAAAACATTACAATGAACAAGAATATAATAATAACAAGTAGAAAACTTAAATTCGACTTTGCCGAATCTATGAATACCCTCCACAATGCATTTTTTTAAAGGGTAGTACATTTTTTAATTTGAAAAACTTAACAATTTTGATTAGAAATATTTTATTTTAAGTAAAAAACTCTTTTTTTGTCATTTTTTTTTTTTAAAAAGAAAAATTACTAATTTTTTTTTTTTTTTGAGTGTAAAATTTTTTTCGTGTGTAATGTTTTTTTTACTGTAAAAATATTTCTTACACAAAATATGGTCATTTTTGTAAAAAAAAAAAAAAAATTTTTTTTGTGTAAATTTTTTTTTGAGTGTAAAATTTTTTTGAGTGTAAAATTTTTTCTGAGTGTAAAATTTTTTTCGAGTGTAATTTTTAAGTTACCAATGCTTTTAAAACTAAACAAGTTTAAAAAGCATTGCTTTAAAATTAAACAAGTTTGAAAAGCATTGTTAAGTTACCACCAATGCTTTTAAAACTTGTTAAAACACGTGGCATTTTAGATGAAACTAATCTGAAATTCAAGGTTTTGCTTATAACTTTTGAACCACTGGACCGATTGAGCTGAAATTTAAAACCAAATAGACCCGGGGAACGGCAAAGATACGTGCCAAGCTTCAGTAGTCTCATTATTGTCTTTCGAAAGTTATCGTAAATTCGCGAAATACCCTTGC
The DNA here is from genome assembly GCA_963921195.1 of Pegoplata infirma. Taxonomy (NCBI): domain Eukaryota; kingdom Metazoa; phylum Arthropoda; class Insecta; order Diptera; family Anthomyiidae; genus Pegoplata; species Pegoplata infirma. Next base: position 175,552,611 of record OY992538.1, on the reverse strand, counting down.
CGAAATTTACTCTTTTGCTCATAACTTTTGAACCACTGGACCGATTTGGCTGGATTGCAATACCAACCTGACCAGGTAAATGACAAACATATATGCCAAACTTCAGTAGCCTCTGTAAAGTCTTTCAAAAGTTAGCGTGTTTTCTACGGACGGACAGACAGACAGACAGACAGACAGACGGACGGACGGACGGACGGACGGACGGACGGACGGACGGACATCGCTAGATCGACTTAAAATCGATCGAGGATCATAAATATATATACTTTATGGGGTCCTAGACCAATATTTCGAGGTGTTACAAACGGAATGACAAACTTATATATACCCTCTATCACTAGAGTGGAGGGTATAAAAAAATAACGTAGAAACAAGTATAAAAGTTAAATTCGACTTGACCGGATCTATGAATACCCTCCACAATGCCCCTTTTAAAGGATAGTAAATTTTGTAATGTATAAAAAATTAACAATTTTGATTAGAAATATTTTATTTTGAGTAAAAAACTTTTTTTTTTTTGTCATTTTTGTAACAAAAAAAATAATTTACATATTTTTTTTTGAGTGTAAAATTTTTTCGAGTGTAGTTTTTTTTTTTAGTGTAAAAATATTTCTGAGTGACAAAAATAATCTGTAAAGTAATTTTGTGGCTTATAATTGTTTTTTAAGCTTGTTTTTTAAAACTCGGGTTTTTCAACACGTGAATTTTAGGTGAAACCAATCTGAAATTTAGGGTTTTGCTAATAACTTTTGAACCACATTTGAAACAAACCGGAACAGAAGAACGACAAATATATATGTTATACTTCAGCACTCTCAGAATTTCCATTAGAAACTTACCGTGTGTTTTATCTCGTAAATTCATGAAAAACCCTTGCCGAAATTCTGTATTTTGCTCATAACTTTTGAATCACCGGACCGATTTCGCTGGATTGCAATACCAACTTGACCAGGTAAATCACCAACATATATGCCAAACTTCAGGAGCCTCCGTAAAGTCTTTCAAAAGTTAGCGTGTTTTCAACAGACAGACAGACGGACAGACGGACGGACATCGCTAGATCGTCTTAAAATCGATCGAGGATCATGAATATATATACTTTATGGGGTCTTAGACCAATATTTCGAGGTGTTACAAACGGAATAACAAACTTATATATGGGGCATTCCATGTGAAATCGGACACTTTGAAAATTTTTTTTTTAGATTTTCCCAATTTTTTTACAGTTTTTAGTTAGTACCCTTCGAAAACTCATTCGTGGTAAATTTTCAGATTTTTTTGATGACCCGTTCAAAAGATATCGAATTTTTAAAAATTGGTAGTTTGTTCCTTTACTCAAATTTCTTTTACTCATAACTTCTTCAATAATGGTCCAAATTTAAAATTTTTTTCTTTCAAAAATTTTGTTTTTTTGCGTATCCCAAAAAATTCTTAAAAGCGCTCTAGTATGCGATTTTTAAGTTTTTAAATTTAAATATCATTTTTGAAAATGTTTGTACTCTTCGATTTTTTTGAAATTTTTTTGTGTAAAACTTCTATTGATTCTACAAATTTTTTGCCCAGGAGGATCGTGGGATAACGATTATTACTATTTTTTAAAATTTTAAAAAAAAAATTTTTTGTAATTTTTCAATCTTAAAATCATTTCTACTGCTCCAATGGTGAGTTATAGAGGGGTCATTTATAAGACCAACCCCCATTAATTTTTACGTCTTAACATTTCTTTGGAACAAACTAATACCCTATCTCCAATATCTAAGGGGGCTCCCACACAAAACGAAATTTTTTTAAATTTGCTCCAACCGCTCTAACTGCCCTAATAGTGCACTTACAAAGCAACAAAATGTATAACCGGCCCACAATATTTTTTTAGTTCAAACATTTTCTCTGAACAAACCTACCCTTTATCTCTAATTGTTAAAGCGGTCCCCATACATTTTTTTTTTTATTTTTTGTAAATTTGTTTTATTTAATCAGCTTCTACCGGTCCAATGGTGCGTCCGAAAGGGGTCAGTATTGAGACCGACCCCCATTTATTTTTACCTTCAAACATTTTTGTAAAACATACCACAGCCCTAAAGCCCCTATGACACAAAATTTTTTTGTATTTTATTTTTATTAATTGATAGAATGAAACAGCAAAAGAAGAAATGAAAAAGAAACATAAAATAAACAAACAAATAGTGATGATTACTTTTATTTAAATAAAAACCCGCTGAATAAATACCAAAAACCGTAAAAAAAACAAAAAAATCGCTTCATTTAATGAAAAACAGAAAAGTTGGCAACACTTAATATCATTCATGCGTAAATGTCAAAAAAAAATGTAAAATTTTTACATTTTTTTACATTCAATCATTTGATAACCAAATTTATCGATAACACAAGAATAAAATTTGACGTTTACTGTTTTTTTTAGTATGCTTTTACTATTCACACTTATTTAGATTTCCTATGGTGATATATTTGTACTGTTCACATAAATTCCATCAATACAAAAAAAATGTAGCGTAGGTATGTTTTATAAAAATGTTGGAGTGTAAAAATAAATGGGGGTCGGTCTCACTAATGACCCCTCTCGGACGCACCATTGGACCGGTAGAAGCTGATTAAATAAAACAAATTTACAAAAAATAAAAAGCATTGTATGGGGACCTTAACAATTAGAGATAGAGGGTAGGTGGACTAAAAAAATATTGTGGGCCCGTCATACATTTTGTTGCTCTAAGGGCACTATTATGGCAGTTAGAGCGGTTGGAGCAAATTTAAAAAAATGTCGTTTTGTGTGGGAGCCCCCTTAGAAATTGGAGATTGGGTATTAGTTTGCTCCAAAGAAATGTTAAGACGTAAAAATTAATGGGGGTCGGCCTTATAAATGACCCCTCTATGACGCACCATTGGAGCAGTAGAAATGATTTTGAGATTGGAAAATTACAATAAATTTTTTTCAAAAAATTTAAAAAAATAGTAATAATCGTTATCCCAAGATCCTCCTGGGCAAAAAATTTGTAGAATCGATAGAAGTTTTACACAAAAAAATTTCAAAAAAATCGAAGAGTACAAACATTTTCAAAAATGAGTTTTAAATTTAAAAACTTAAAAATCGCATACTAGAATGCTTTTAAGATTTTTTTTTGGGATTTTTTTAGAAAGTGCGCAAAAAAACAAAAATTTAAAAAAAAAAAATTGAAATTTGGACCATTATTGAAGAAGTTATGAGTAAAAGAAGTTTGAGTAAAGGAGCAAACTACCAATTTTTAAAAATTCGATATCTTTTGAACGGGTCATCAAAAAATATGAAAATTTACCACGAAGGAGTTTTCGAAGGATACTAAAAACTGTAAACAAATTGGGAAAATCTAAAAAAAAATTTTTCAAAGTGTCCGATTTGACATGGAATGCCCCATATACCCTATATCACTAGAGTGGAGGGTATAAAAAGCGAAAAAATAAAAAAGAATTACAATTTTTCAAATCAAATCTGGGACATGTTTCATTTAGAAATTTTCCCGCGACATTTGCTTAAAGAAAAATTTTAAGATTCTGTGACATTTTCCCAATAAAAATATAGGGGTTTCAAGGTGTTTTACACAAATAAAAGCTTTCTCATTTGTGAAATTCTTGTTATAGAAAAATTCTCACATTCCGATACACTTTCATGTAGAATCATGTAGATCTACAACTAACATTTGGTCATATTGAAAACTCTGTAGCACTGTGTTTATTTTTTTGTTGAAGTTTTTATCTCTTTTCTATCTAAATTATAGTAATGTAAGTAACTTTATTTTGTAGTTAACATAAATTTATTCCTAATGCCAACGTTGAGTACTGGTTTAAAATTTATGACACAACTCATCACTGTGTATATCTAGTGACTATATACACATTCTATCTAGCAAATAATATAAATTTTAATAGGGTTTTCCTGCAAACTCTTTATCCGAGGAAAATGTATTCTAGTACCAACTTAAGTTATAATCCTTATATATGTACGTATGGGTGAAATCAAAAATTTTGTATAACATTTTATCCCTGCCCTCCATCATTTTCGGGGTGTTTTTTACGATTTGTTAGAATAGAGCCAAAAAATATCGTTATGAGGGGTAATTGGAGGGTTAATATGTTCCAAGAAAAATTTTATACATAATTTCTAGAAAGTTGCTAGACATACCCTACACCTCAGATGTGAAGAAAACAAAGTTTTGTATACCAATATGCTGCAAGAACAGGCCAAAGCTGGAAAACTTTAACAGCCTCTTAAATAAAATTTCGATATAATTGGTAAACGCTGACATACGTATACTTTTTTTTCTCCTCTACTAGAATCAATCATCGGAACCATGTAACTTTGAAAAAGTTTGAAATTGTTGCACAGTGTAATTTAACTATATTTTAAATTCAACTGTTTTTATACTCTCCACTCTAGTGATAGAGGGTATATATAAGTTTGTCATTCTGTGTGTAACACCTCGAAATATTGGCCTAGAACCCCATTAAGCATATATATTCATAATCCTCGATCGATTCTAAGTCGATCTAACGATGTCCGTCCGTCCGTAAATCCGTCTGTCTGTCCGTCTGTAGAAAACACGCTAACTTTTGAAAGACTTTACAGAGACTTTTGAAGTTTGGCATATATGTTGGACATTTACCTGGTCAGGTTGGCATTGCAACCCAGCAAAATCGGTCCAGTGGTTCAAAAGTTATGAGCAAAAGACTGAATTTCGGCAAGGGTTTTTCGTGAATTTACAAGATAAAAAACACGCTAACTTTCTGAGGATGCTGGCGCTTCGCATGTATATTTATTATTCCCCTAGCCTGGTTCGTATTGAATTTCAGTCATATCGGTTTAGTGGTTCAAAAGTTATAAGCAAAACCGTGAATTTTAGATTAGTTTCACATAAATTCATGTGTTGAAAAGCCGTTAAACATGTTTTAAAAACATTGGTAAGTCACAAAAATATTTTACAACGTATTTTTGTAACTCAAAAATATTTTAACACTAAAAAAAATATACTTGAAAAAAATTTTACCATTAAAAAAAAAGTTAGTAAATTTTTTTTTTTTTCAAAAATTACTAAAAAAAAGTTTTTTACACAAAATAAAATATTTCTAATCAAAAATGATAATTTTTCCACGTTAGAAAATTTACTATCACTTAAAAAGGGCATTGTGGAGGGTATTCATAGATTCGGACAAGTCGAATTTAACTTTTCTACTTGTTTTTTTAAAGGTTACTTTTGAGCTCGATATTTTTCGTTCTGCAATATTCCATTTTCTTAAGTTTTCCTGAGATTTTTCAAATTTTTCTGACTTTCTTAATTTTTTTTAATTTTTCTGACTTAATCAAATTTTTCTTAATTTTCCTGAATTTGTTTCAAATTGTCAAAAAAAATTTCAGAGTTTTCTTAAATTTTTCAAAATTTTTTAATAATCTTAAAATATTTAAAAAATTATCTGAAATATAAAAATTGAAACCCCTAAAACTTTTTTTTAACTAAACAGACAATAATTTATATAAAAAAAAGAAATAAAAAAATCTATTCTCTGTACAAATGAAAGCAGCCTCAATTTATACACACACAATCAAGCTCTCATTCGCATACGAAAACACAAATACACACACACATAATCTCACACAGGTTAAAGTAAAATAAATGTTTGTTTTGTAATGTTAAATAAGCAACAAAATAAAACAACAACAAAACTCTTCTGTTCTTCCTTTCATGGCTGTTTAATTTTCATCTGTGAAAACAAAAAAATGTAAAAGGGACTCGTATCATCATCATCATCGTCTACTTGTATGTAACAAACGAGTACCTACACATAAAATAAAAATAGTAGCAATGCCTTTGTTTATTAGGCTTCTTTAACTTCAAGTTTTATGGATAAAAATAAAGTATCATCATTTAAACACAAACACACACGCATACACCCAAACACACGTACACACTATATCAAACTCACTCACACGCAGTACAACTTAAATAGGTGTATATTAGGGTGGTAATTTTTTTTTTTTGTCAAAAAACTTATAGCAAAAACATAATCTAGGAAGAATTCTTCGAAAACATATCTAAGAAACAAAATATTTTGTAGGTTAAAACAAATGAAAAACACATTTAAAACAATTGAAACCATCCAGTAATTTTTCATTTGTTTTAACAAACATCAACATTTACTTTTTACTGTTAATAAAATTTTCTAAAATAAATAACATTAAAAAATAATGTCACTTTAATTTTTTTACCAACAAATTCGAAAAAAATAACCTACGAAAACATTAAAAATTAATGATTGTTGCGTTATTTTTACCAAAACATTAAATGTTTTGCGGAAGATTTGGGTGTACTTGCCAAAGCAAAGTTTTTTTTTAGAAAAAATAATGTTATATTACCTTGCTATTCCATGCAAAACGAATTGAAATATCAGTCGAGGACCCCATTAAAAAACCAAAAGAGCTGTACACTTCGTAAGTGAGTGCAAAAATAAGTGCAAAAAAGTGTTTTTAGATTTTGGAGAGTATAAAAGACTCGGCACCAAGGAACATAACACTCTCACTTGTTTTATGTACATTTAATAAACACATTTAAAATTTTTATGCGAAATGCTTAGACTTGGTGAAAAAGTAGTTTTGGTAAAAAAAATTATTTTTTTTTCACGAAAAACAAAACTATGTTAAAAAAAATTTGATGAAAAAAATTTTTTGATAAATTTTTTTAAGAAGAGAAAAATTTTTTGAAGTAAAAAAAAATTTATGAAAAAAAAAATAATGAAAAAAATATGATAAAAAACAATTTATGAAAAAAAATTTTGATGAAAAAAAAAAAATTATAAAAATAAAAAATTGATGAAAAAAAAATTTGATGAAAATGATGATGGACCGTATATTTTGGAATAGGTTGTAGGGATAGCCCTATATGGATCTAAGGAAATTGCGTTTTTGGTTTTTTAATTTTTCAAAACTGGGCTCAGGGGGCGTGGTCAAATATTGGAAAAATGGTAAAATTTGTGTCGAGTTGCCTTGTTCAGATATTTATCAAATTAAAACGGAATGCACCACAATCTCAAAAATTTACATTCTTGTATAGTTTTGTATGGTCTATCGACTTTTTTTTTTTGGAAAATTTTCAGAACCCGATTTAAAATTTTCCATTTTTTAAAAAATCAATTTATAAAAAATCCGGCCACTTTTGTTTTTTTTTTTAACTTTTTTTTTAAGATTAGATGTTTGTCTATCCACACAAAATTGACTTTTTAAAAAATGGAAAATTTCAGAACGGGTTCTGAAAATTTTCCAAAAAAAACAAAATGTTAATCGATAGCCCATACAAAACTATACAAGAATGTAAAATTTTGAGATTGTGGTGCATTCCGTTTTAATTTGATAAATATTAGAACAAGGTAACTCGACACAAATTTTACCATTTTTCCAATATTTGACCACGCCTCCTAAGCCGAGTTTTTAAAAGATTGAAAAACCGAAAACACAATTTTCTAAGTTAAATATAGGGCTATTCATACACTCAAAAGAAAAACTCTTTCAAAAAATCTGTAAAACGACTTTCAATTTGAATTAGCAATCTTTTAGCAGATTGTTCTGCTGAGAAGGATATTTTTAGTAAAATCTCTGTCATTCAGTTTAAGAAAATAACAGACATTTTACTATGTTTATACTGATTTTGTTTGCTGAATTTCATTATTTTTTCAAGAAATTTTTTATATAAAAAAAAAGCAGAACAGATTGTCAGCAGATTGCTCTGCTGAAATCAGCAGATTGCTCTGCTGAAATCAGCAGATTGTTCTGGTGAAATCAGCTGATTATTCTGCTGAAATCAGCAGATTTTTCTGCTAAAATCAGCAGATTTTTCTGCTAAAATAAGCAGATATTTCTGCTAAAATCAGATTTCTCTGCTGTCGAACAACACACATGTTTAATAACTAAAACGCCAGATAAAAGTATAAGCTTCCGTAGCCTAGTGGTTAAGAAGTGTACTTTCAAATCGGAAGGTGGCGAGTTCGATGCTGGCTGGCGGCGTATGTTTTTTTTTTGCTTGTTATATATATTCACCTCTTATGGCAGATATTTAGCAAACCGTGTCTGCTAAAATCAGCAGATTTCTCATATGGCTCAAAATGGGTGTATTTTCAGCAGATTTTTACAATCATAAGCATTCGTTCATTGATAATGTTGAAAAAAAAACCACCCTATTGTAAAAGTCCAGCAAACCAATTGATGAAAATTGTTATTCTGCTTACATTTTTTATTTTTAAAAGAGTTTTCCCAAAGGGCTATAATTTTGTTTCATGTTTGGTTTCATGTTACCACATTTTAAAGCCTCTCAGTTTAGCTATATGAGTTTACTTAGCAGGAAAATAATGTTAACCACAAAATATTTTGCTGGGACATTGATATAATGTGTAAGGTGTATGTTTACCTACTCATGTATCGGCAATAAGAAGATGTATGTGTTAGTGTATGCATGTTTATATATATTTGTAGATTGTCTCACTGTATCAGTGTCTTTAACTTTGTGTTTATGGTGTTTGTTTTTGCTGTTGATGTTTATGTGTTTTTTTTTTTTTTGTTTTTAACTTATTCTCTACATTTAAAAACTAGGTAAATATTTACAAACATACTGTGTGTAAGTGAGTGTACGAGTTTGTTTATGTGTGTGTGTGCCTATGTGTGTCTGTGTGTTTAACTGTATAAATAACCTTTTTGAATGACATTTGTATGGTGATATGTTGACTTTGAAAATGGAGAACTTAAAGTTAATGAATGTTACCATTTTGCTTTCTAATTTAAGTAAATTTAAGTTAAGGAAATAACTTTTAATGTTTCTGTTTAGTTTAAAACAACTAAAAACTAAATATTGATAATTTAGAAGAAATTACACTAACAAATGACTTTCTTAACAATTTTAATTTAAATAAAATAAAAGTGATAAATATTCTAATGTGTATTAATTTTGATATATGCACATTATCCAACCCCGAAAATTACAATTTATGGAAATTTTGCTTAATAAAATAGAAGAGGTGATAATAAGAAAAATAATGAAAACAAATTTTGTTTTTTATATATGGTTTTGAATTGAGGAAAGTGTGAAAGAAAAATTTTAATTTTTCTAAAAATTTAGACATCCTGGTTTGTTTCTTACTAGTTTCATATTATCCAGTTATAATAATCTTCAGAAAAACTTTTAATGTCAAATTTATTTAGTTAATAGTCAATAAAACTCTATATGTGAAAATTATTTACAGATCGCAGCCGACAAGAATTGAACTCATCATCATCTGTAATACTTTGCTATTAACTGCTTGTAACGTACAATCACTCTAGACCGATACGCCAAGTAGGCTGTTAAGCAAGTATCAACTAAATCTGATTTTTTCAATTCGAGTGTAGTTGTTGCTGTTTTTTCTCACAGAAGATTTGTTATTGTAATGTGTAAACAAATTTTTATTTTTAGTAATCATTATTCTTCTTCCTCTCCTTCATCAATTCTGATCTAAGTACTTATTTTTGCAAACATTGCCAGACATGGTCTATATTTTAGACACAAATGTTAGGTGTTGCCATTTTTCCAAAGATACTGATTGCCACTTAGGGCGACTTATAGTCGTTATTTTTAAATTATTGTTTTCTGTAAAGACAGTCGAGCTCAGGCTCTAATTATAATTATGTATTATAATTTTTTGATTTGTTATATATGGTTTTGAATTGAGGAAAGTGTGAAAGAAAAATTTTAATTTTTCTAAAAATTTAGACATCCTGGTTTGTTTCTTACTAGTTTCATATTATCCAGTTATAATAATCTTCAGAAAAACTTTTAATGTCAAATTTATTTAGTTAATAGTCAATAAAACTCTATATGTGAAAATTATTTACAGATCGCAGCCGACAAGAATTGAACTCATCATCATCTGTAATACTTTGCTATTAACTGCTTGTAACGTACAATCACTCTAGACCGATACGCCAAGTAGGCTGTTAAGCAAGTATCAACTAAATCTGATTTTTTCAATTCGAGTGTAGTTGTTGCTGTTTTTTCTCACAGAAGATTTGTTATTGTAATGTGTAAACAAATTTTTATTTTTAGTAATCATTATTCTTCTTCCTCTCCTTCATCAATTCTGATCTAAGTACTTATTTTTGCAAACATTGCCAGACATGGTCTATATTTTAGACACAAATGTTAGGTGTTGCCATTTTTCCAAAGATACTGATTGCCACTTAGGGCGACTTATAGTCGTTATTTTTAAATTATTGTTTTCTGTAAAGACAGTCGAGCTCAGGCTCTAATTATAATTATGTATTATAATTTTTTGATTTGTTATATATGGTTTTGAATTGAGGAAAGTGTGAAAGAAGAATTTTTTTAATTTTTCTAAAAATTTAGACATCCTGGTTTGTTTCTTACTAGTTTCATATTATCCAGTTATAATAATCTTCAGAAAAACTTTTAATGTCAAATTTATTTAGTTAATAGTCAATAAAACTCTATATGTGAAAATTATTTACAGATCGCAGCCGACAAGAATTGAACTCATCATCATCTGTAATACTTTGCTATTAACTGCTTGTAACGTACAATCACTCTAGACCGATACGCCAAGTAGGCTGTTAAGCAAGTATCAACTAAATCTGATTTTTTCAATTCGAGTGTAGTTGTTGCTGTTTTTTCTCACAGAAGATTTGTTATTGTAATGTGTAAACAAATTTTTATTTTTAGTAATCATTATTCTTCTTCCTCTCCTTCATCAATTCTGATCTAAGTACTTATTTTTGCAAACATTGCCAGACATGGTCTATATTTTAGACACAAATGTTAGGTGTTGCCATTTTTCCAAAGATACTGATTGCCACTTAGGGCGACTTATAGTCGTTATTTTTAAATTATTGTTTTTGTTTGTTTTTGCTTCCTCCGACCGGTAAAAGTTCTCAATCGTAGTGCCTTTTGTTAAAAAAAAATATTTTTTGTTTATATTTGAAGTTGGATTATTCTAGCTCGAGGCCAAGATTCCTTTACTGATGAAAACCATGAAATTCTCATTGAATATTTTTGCAGAAAATTATTTTTCTGCTTTAAATTTATTTATGTTGGTAATTTTTGAAAGAGTTATTCCGACACGTGTTTCGGAATTAGTCAAATTCCCTAGTTAAGACCATTTAGTAGAATTTTTAGAGTGAACTTAAATGACAATCGCATTCAAATCTACAATCACTGAGTACTTGAAAATCAAAATTGTAACATCTCTTAGTTTGATCACAATTTTCAAACAAACCACAACATTTACACAATTCAACAACAAAATAAAGATTTTGTAAACTCAACATGTCCCACTTTAGAGGGACCCTGGTGCTGCATGTGTGGTGCAGTGTCCAAACTTAAGCTCGAAATTATGTTAGTTATAACCAGGGTTGGCAACCGAAACAAATAACGGTATCGGTAACGGTATTGGTATTACATATTTTTTATATCGGTAACGGTAAAGGTAACGGTATTTTCGATTATTTAGGTAACGGTTAACCGTTAACCGAAACAACGATACTGGTACGTACCGGTACGTACCGGTATTATGAATAAAATTTACCCAAAATGGTAAAAAGTCACAAATTTGTTAAAAACACGTAAAAATCAAAAATTTATTTAATAAAACTTAAAAACCGATAAATTTAGAGCATTTGCAACATATAATTATAAAGAAGTATTTAATAATATTAATTAATTCAGAATTCAATATAAATATTCACGCAATATTGTAATTCAACAAATAAATTATTGATTTTTAACGTGTTTATAAGATGTTTCTGCGCAATCAGCAGAAATATCTACATTTTTAGCTGTTTAAGATATCTGCTGATTTTAGATGACGCGGTTTGCTAAATTTCTGTCTGGATAAAGCAGGTAGAGTCTGCAGAAAAATCTGCCAAGACCGCAGTTAAATCTGCTGATTTAATTAGAAAAATCTTCTGATTTCAGATAAACAGCTTGAACATCGAACTTGTATTTTATTTAAGTAAAAAATACTTTTTTTTGTGTAAACATGTTATTAAAGAAGCGAAGTTTTTCAATAAACTTTTAAAATTTTTTAATTTTTTTTTTTCAGAAAATTTTCTTACAAACAGGACAATTTCTGTAAAATTATTAAAATAGTCAGCTGATTTTTTCACATATGAAAATTTTTTAGTTTTTCTTGTTTAAGTTAGACAAAAATTATTTTTGTAAAATTACAAAATGATCTGCTAAAATTTGAACAAAAATATTTTTTAAATCAGCGAACAGAGTCAGTAAAAATACAGGCAAATCGCGACCTTGGAACAACAAGGTTCTATTTGCACCAACACAACTATTGAGAAAACTAAGGTTGAATATTGTTAATCGATTTACTAAGTCAGTTTTGATTTAACTAAAAAGCGGTTTTTGAATAATTTCATATTAGTCCTTAAATATTATTATGTATTTGAAAATATTCGCGCTACTTTTTTAGTTTTTGCACAATTTGAGTCTCAAAAATCAGATAGAACTCTGTTGCTCAACGATAAGGCACATGAATTTGGACAACATGGTTCTAACTGCCAAATAGAACTTTGTGTGTCTGTAAGAAATATTTTGTTTGCAGGTAGAACCATGTGTTATTTGGATTAATATATAATAATACAACATTTTTTGTAGAACAGGAAAAATAACGTCATACGTTATTTAGGGGGGTATAAGAGGGGCAAATCGGCCAGTTTTTAGTCCCTGCAATGAGTATTTCATTGTAATGCTTTCATCATCGGAATGAGTTTTAATAAAATACTTTATTACTAGGACCGCAATGGAATTTTTGCTTTGAGTTGCGCAAGAATCGCTCCATGTTAACAGTTTGGTGATATTCTTGTCTTCGAATACTTTTCACTTTTTTTTTGGAAGGCTGATGCAATATCGTTCACACTTCTGCCGCCAATATACTCAGTCCACAAAGTACAGTAAATATTTTCGTTATTGCTGTTGGACTTCAACTATGTGTTTTACTTCAAAAACTTTGCTTCAGGAATTCGTTTGGCGGATTTCAACTCCTTATCGCGTATTTTAGCTACCCCAGTTACATTATTTTTCTTCTCGTGTGCGTTGAAACTGTTGTCAAATTACTAGAAAAAGTCCAGTTATCCCATTTTACAAATATTTGACAGTTATCCTATTTTTTTAACAAAAACTTTTGATAGATAATTAATTTTTTCTTTGTAATTTTACAATTTGTTTCGTAAATGTACGAATTTCCAAGGTAATTTTACAAAAACAAAATTCTAGTTAAGTCACGAGAATTCCTTTTAAGCATTATAGCATCTAAAAAGTTGTAAATTTACAATTTTATTGGTAAAAAAACTTGTGAAATTACTAAAAAGCTCGTAATTTTTACAAGAAATTTTCGAAAAATAGGAGGTAAGCACAAAATCTAGTAAAGTCAAGAGAAGTCTTTGTTATTTTTATCGCGTCAAAAAAGTTGTAAATTTAAAAATTTATTGGTTAAATGCTTGTAAATTGTTTGTAATTTTACAATATTTTGACCAATAAAATAGTAATTTTTACTAGGTAGCAAACAATTATGTTATTTTACAAAATTTTTTTTGAGTGTACACTCAAAAAAAAACGAAAAAGTCTCGTAATCATATTTTACCAATATTTTAAAGTTTTTCTTGTTTAAAAAAAAAAATCTTTTGGTTAATCGAAATTTACATTTTGTTTTTGGAAATTTAAAATTTAATTGGTAAAATGTTAGTTATCCGCAGCCAAAATTTACGAAAAAATTTTAAATTTACAAAAAAAAGTTGTTGCTCACAAAGAATTCTAGTAATTAAAAAAAAAAAAAAACATAAAATTCGTATTTTTTACAAGGAATTCTCGTAAAATAGGAGGGATCAAAAATCTATTACAGTCACGAGAATTCCTTTTAAGTTTTATTGCGTCAAAAAAGCTAAAAATTTACAATTTTATTGTTAAAAAGCTTGTAAAATTCCAAAAAAGCTTGTATTTTTTATTAGGAATCCTAACAGAATTGGAGGTAGGAAAAAATTATAAGCTTTTCTTATCATTAAACAAGTTTTTTTGTTTAGTGTATTTGTTCAATATGCAATTTTTAATCTGTGCAACATGGTTCTGTTTCCAATTAAAGTGTCCACATGGTTCTATCTGCAAAATAATATAGGATTTATTGGTAAACAAGGTTCTATCAGCCAGTTAGAACCTTGTTAACTGAATCTCAAACCAAAAATGCGTAGATAGAACCTTGTTGTATTGGATATCTCGGAAGCTGTAAGAGATGGACAAAAACTGAGAACGCCAATCGAAAGAGCGTAGGTTCTTTAGTGCGATGCGATATATAACTCATTTTTGAAAAAAATGTCAGTTAGAACCTTGTTGTCCCAAGGTCGCGAAATGTCTGTTATTTTTTAAAACTTAATGACAGAGAATTTAGTTAAAGTATTTATTTTAGCAGAAAAATCTGGTACAAGTTTTCTAATTCAGTTGTTTTACTGATTTTTCGACAGTGTTTTTCTTAAGACTGCACGAGTTGGTCTCATTATGTACTTAACTCCAGAGAACCACCTCTCCACGCTTACGTGAGTGGATGACAACGCTAGGAACACTTGAGCGATTCAGGTTTGTCTCTTTTATATTCCCACTGAAAAATGATTACATTACGTGGCACTCACTTCAGAAATTTTTAGATAAATTGCGAATGTGAACATTGGTTGGACCGGTTTCCACATAATTTAGTAAATTGCGAATGTGAGCATTGGTTGGACAAATTTTTTCATTGTTTTTACTCAAATAATAATACGATTTACAATAAAAAAAAATTGTTTTTTTATTTTCCGTACATTAAAAATATTTTACTTTGTTTTTATCTGCAAAAAATTTAAAATAAGTAATATTAAGACAACCGAAATAAAACCGATATAATACCGGTAAAAATCCGAATAAAGGTAATGGTTTTTAATCGGTAACGGTATTTAAATTTTTTTTATTTCGGTATTGGTAACGGTAACGGTAGTCAATATTAAAGGGTTTTTAATCGGTAACGGTATTGAAAGTGTAACGGTAGCCAACACTGGTTATAACCAGTAATAATTTCGCTGCAATCGGTCCAGTACCTACTTACTGAATAGACAAATTATTAC
Organism: Pegoplata infirma; assembly: GCA_963921195.1. NCBI lineage: Eukaryota > Metazoa > Arthropoda > Insecta > Diptera > Anthomyiidae > Pegoplata > Pegoplata infirma. Next base: position 175,537,439 of record OY992538.1, on the reverse strand, counting down.
TGTCCACCGTTGCGTATGAGTGTTTTTAAAGGCAATTACAAAATTAATCATACGCCACAGTTTTACAGTTTACATTTTTCAAGCAATTGTTATTATAATTATAATAAAAATTCACCAACTTCAAATGCGTGTAAAAAAATTTAGCGCTGAACTAAAAAAATCTTTGAGGGTTTTATTATGGAATTATCAACTTTAATTTTCTGTTGCACTGTGTAATTTAACCCCCCAAAGGCGCAGGTTAATTTTGCCTGAATGGTTAGAAATTTAAACATGGCGTTTTTAGACCAAAACAAACCATAATTTGCCCAGTGATCGACGAAATTCGAAAAAAGTTATTATTCGTGCTACCCAAACGTTTATCTTATTTTTTACTGCGATATGAAATAAGGTCTCAATGTGATGTGAACAATTTAATTTTTAAAAATTATTTCTTTGAAAATATCGCTATATGTCTTAATTTCAATGTGATACGAAATATGGAAATTGGCTTATTTTCACAACGACCAGTTCCGTTTTTACCATTAGGGAATTCTGAACACCTGTCCAGGCCCCCGAATTCACGGGGTCGCTGAAAGGCCAACACAAAAAGAAAATTCACACGTATAGTACATTTTTAATTTTCGTATAAAAAAATGCCTCAGATTCTGAAACATTTTTCGTATAAAAAAATCTCAGATTCGCAGACACTTTTCGTATAGAAAAGTCTATGGTTCTGAGACATTTTTCGTACAGAAAAAGCCTCAGATTCTGTGAAATTTTTCGTATAGGAAAATTCTCAGACCTGTGATATTATCCGCATAGAAAAAGTCTTAGGTTTTTAACCATTTTTCGTATAGAAAAAGACTCATGTCAGATTCTGAGACATTTGTCGTAAACAATTCTGAGATATTTTTCGTATAGAAAAAGTCTCTGATTTTGAGACATTTTTCGTAAAGAAATAGTCCCAGATTTTAAAATATTTTTCGTATAGAAAAAGTCAGACATTTTTCGTATAGAAAAACTATCAGATTCTAAGATATTTTTCGTATAGAAAAGGTTTCTGAGATATTTTTCGTATCAAAAAATTCTAAGATTCTGAGACATTTTTTGTATAGAAAAAATCTAAAATTCTGACACATTTTTCTAATAGAAAAAGTCTTACATTCCATGACATTTTTCGTATAGAAAAGGTCTTAAATTTTGACAAAAATTTTGTATAGAAAAGGTCTCAGATTCTCAGACATTTGTTGTGTTGAAAAAAAAAATGATATTCTGAGACATTTTTCGAATAGAATAATTCTCAGCTTCTAAGAAATTTTTCGTGTAGAAAAAGTCTCAGCTTCTAACATATTTCATATAGAAGAAGTCTCAGATTCTGGAACATTTTTCGTATAGAAAAAGGCTCAAATTCTGAAATGTCTCAGATTCTGAGAAATTTTTTCTAAAAAAAAGTCTCAGATTCTGAGACATTTTTTGTATAGAAAAAAATCGTAGGTTCTGAGATATTTATCGTATGGAAAAATCTTAGATTCTTAAACATAAAAAATAATCTCATTGTCAGTCGAAGAATCAGAGATATTTTTTATGCGAAACTTGTCTCAGAATTTGCGAATTTTTCTATACAAAAAAAGTATCAGGGTCTCAGAATCTGAGATATTTTTCATAAAGAGAAAGTTTTAGATTCTGGCACATTTTTCGCATAGAAAAAGTCTCATATTCGGACACAGTTTTTGTATAGAAATAATGTCAGTTTCTGAGATATTTTTCGAACATTATAAAACATTGTTCTCTTAGAAAAAGTCTCTTTTACTGAGACATTTTTCGTCCAAAAAAGAAAGGTCTCAGCCTCTTATAAGGAATTATCTAAACCCTTATGAACCGCTTTGCATGAAACTTAAAATATATATAAAAGAGACAATTTTAATGTTGGGGTGGCTCGGCTTATCGGACATATCGTGGACTTGAGGGTTAAAAAAATGGGTAAAAAAGGTTAAAAATTTTTTTTTTTAATTTTTTAGCCATATTTTTTTAAAAAACTATATGATTTTTTTGATATGAAAATAAAGGTTTTTAACGTCTATCCAACGGTGGTATTACCTTGTAAAAGTTCGGCTTCGGGAAATATTATTTTTTTTAAAATGTGTAAATTTTGAGGGGTACACCAAATGTCCCGCTACAGAAAAACATGTGTCCCGTGAATTTCTGAACAGGTTGTTAAGATAGCCCTTTATGGAATTAAGAAAATTGCATTTTTGGTTTTTAAAATTTTCTAAAACTAGGCTTAGAAGGCATGGTCAAATATTGGAAAAATTGTCAAATTTGTGGCGAGTTGCCTTGATTAAATATTTATCGCATTAAAACGAAATGCACCACAATCTCAAAAATTTACATTCTTATCCCAATTATAAATTTTGTCTTTAAGACAATGTCAGTAATGATTCATCAGGTAGAAGTCAGGAAGTGAATACATTTTACTAAGGACAACTTAATGACATGTCACAATTTTTGTCGGAGCTCCCCAAGTTCTATAAATGTACTGACTTGTCATATAAGTTGTCTTATCAATTTAGAAAAATCATGTCTTTAATGCGGACAATTATATAACAAATCCGACCCGTCACTAAAAAAAAAATTTCCGATGTAAAATCGATGTAATTTTGTTTAATCCTTTAAAACTATTTTAATTTTCTTTGTAAATAAAAAAATAAAATTGAATTGGTCTTAAAACAATAAAAAAAATAAAAATAAAAAATCCGCGACCGGGGATTGAACCGAGGCCAAAAATCTACAACACGCAAGCTGTCGAACCTGCTAGACAACTAGGCCAACCACAACTTAAAATTGTTTGTAATAAAATATATTTTGAAATCATAATATTTTTAAATTTGTCAAAAGCAAAATAAATTGAATATATCGTCAGCTTAATTGTAAAGGGCTCCTGCAATATTTTTTTGTAAATGATTTTTTTTGTTTTGTTTAAATAAAATTAAAAACAACTAACAAGGGAAGTATCTCAACCCTTATGAACCGATTTGCCTGAAACTTAAAATATATATCAAAGAGACAATTCTAAGGTTGGGGTGTCTCGGCATATCGGCCATATTGGGGATTTAGGGGTTCAAAACATGGGTCAAAAAATAGAGAAAAAATCGTTTTTTGGATTTTTCAGCCATTTCTTTTTAAGAAACTATATGATGTTTTCATATGAGAAGAAAGGTTTTTTTAATGCCTATCTAATGGTGGCATAACCTTGTAAAAATTCGACTTCTTTAAATATTTTTTTCAGGAAAATTTGTAAATTTTGGGGGGTACTTATGTGAAGACATAGACCTACGATATCCATATGGATAAGAAAAAATCTTTATTAAATTTAAGTCGACCCGTATTTTTGCTCTAGATGATATTCCTTTTAGTTCGGAAGTTATCAAAATTTTCCCGAAGGTCCACATGGTTTCATAAGGGGACAACGAAATTTTTAAACACCGATATGGCCGATAAGCCGAGACACCCCAACCTTAAAATCGTCTCTTTAATATATATTTTAAGTTTCAGGCAAATCAGTTCATAAGGGTTGAGATACTTCCCTTGTAAGATACGCCTAAATAACTCTAACAAAATCTTGTTAAACAGGATGAAGCCAAATTCTAATTAGTATTAAAAAAAAATTATATATGAGGAAGAACAATTAATATTGTAGCATTTTTCAATTCAGGCGACGAAATATATATAACAGGACAATTCAAAAAATAAATTAATTTAAATTTGTTTTTAAACAAACACAATTATTATCAAAGTTTGGCTAAAGGGGTAAGGTGCTAGACCAGTAAACAGAAGGTTCTGAGTTCGCGGACCAAGTGAGGCAGATTAAAATAGTAAGTTTTAAAAATTAAATTTAAGAAATTTTTTTTATTATATGATTTCCTTTAACTCCTATTGGAGCATAGGGCGTCCACTACAGCTGACTTCCAACGAACACGGTTTTGCGCAAGGGTTCTAAGTTGACCCCAGCTCACATTTAAAGACCTCATTTCATCTTCTGTTGATCTTCGCCAAGTTATGCGAGGTCTACCGACTCCACGGTTCACGCTATCAAAAGGGTTCCATCGTAAGGCATGCTTCGCTATGTTGTTATCATCCCTTCTTAACGTATGGCCAATCCAATTCCACTTTCTACGTCTGATTTCGATGGCAATTTCTACTTGATTCGTTCTTCGCAGTAATTCTTCGTTAGAAATGGTTCTTGGCCAAAATATGCGAAGAATACGCCTCAGGCAACGATTAACAAATATTTGTAGGCGGTTGGTTAACTGAACTGTTACATTCCAGGTATTACATGCGTATAACAACACTGCTTTAACATTTGAGTTAAAAATTCGTATTTTAGTGCGAAGACTAATATTATTGTTTTGCCACAATGGAGCTAATAAACCAAACGCTGCTCTTGCCTTTGTTATCCTGTTCTCAACATCAAGATCACTTCCTCCGTCGACAGATACGTTACTACCCAGGTAGCAGAAGTTATTGACTTGCTCGTAACATAAGTCATTAGTAGGAATGGAGCTACATGAGCTTAGCAGTTTGGTTTTGGGGATGTTAATACGTAGGCTAGCGGATGTTGATGCTTGGGATATTGATTCCGCCATATAAAGTACGTTGTTGATGTTATTTGAAAGAAGACAGATGTCATCGGCATATGCTAGATGGCTTAAATGACTGCCATTGAGTTTCCATCTTATGCCACTGCACCGACTATCGTTTTGAAGTGCTGCGCTTAACACGTCACCCATAACAATTAGAAAGAGAATTGGTGATAAGATACAACCTTGTCTAACTCCACTCTGTACAGCAAAAGGTTCCGATAGTCGACCTTTGTGAAGAACATAACAATTAGCATTGCTGTAACTAGCTCTTATCATTGCAATTATTTTTGGTGGGATACCCCTATTGCTTAAAGCAGACCAAATACGGTTACGATTTACGCTATCGAAAGCTTTTTCATAGTCTATAAATAAAAGATGAATATTAGACTTAAATTCCGCAGATTGCTCAATAATAATCCTGAGCGTATTAATGTGGTCTGCACAGGAAAACCCGCTACGGAAACCAGCTTGGAATTCTCCAATTGTCGATTCAAGATGGTC
>OY992538.1:175380032-175532119 GCA_963921195.1 Pegoplata infirma | reverse complement strand
ACAGTGCTCGATCGAAGATTTTGATTTTGTTTTGCTAAATTTTGCTAAATTATTGCTGTAGCACTTTTAGGTTACAGCTTGTTTACCACAACCCTGAGCCCTTTAGGGAGTAGAGGTAGGGTGTAGGTATGTTGGGAGTTGGTCAAATATGTCATTACTTTTCCCATTACTTTTCCTCAGCTGAGAAGCCAATTTCCCCGGCGTACGGACAAAGCGCCCAAGTGCATATCGCCCAATTTAACCCTTCTGCATCCCTTGTATATGTGCCCTTCCTATGATCCTTTGGGTCAATATGACCCAACATTAAAACTTAACAAAATTCCATGTTTTAGTATAATAAAAAATAATTAAAACTAAAATAAATAAGCCCTTCCAGAGCAATTATTAAAAAAAATAAAATCAAATTTGAAATTCGACCTTTTTTTACTTTGAGCCAACACTTAATTCAATGCAGAGAAGGAATGAGGGAGTAGTGTTTGTGGACATTTAATTTGAATTTTTTCAAATTATACACATAATAAAAAAACTTTTTCAAAGTACTAGGAAAAGTCTCGTAATTTTACCATTTTACCAATATTTTACAGTTTTCTTTGTTTTTTAACAAACAAATTTGGATTAAAATTTATTTTTTTTTTTTTTAATTTTACAATTTTTTGTGTAATTTTACAAATTTCCAAAAAAAATTCCAAAACAAATCTAGTAAATTCACGAGAATTCCTTGTAATTTTAATTGCGCCAAAAAAAACTGTAAATTTACAATTTTATTGGTAAAAAGTTGGTAAAATATTGTAAAATTACTAGAAATTCTCGTAAAATAGGAATTAGCAAAAAATCTAGTAAAGTTACGAAATCTCCTTGTAAATTTTATCGTGTCCAAAAATTTGTAAATTTACAATTTTATTGGTAAAAACCTTGTAAAATTACAAAATTATTGGTAAAAAACTTGTAAAATTACTAGGAATTCTTGTAAAATAGGAGGTAGCTAAAAAAGTAAAAAAAAAATTCTTGTAATTTTACAAGGTATTTTTTTTTGAGTGTAGCTGAGTGGGTAGACTTCTGCAGGGATTCAATTCCACATAGGGCTAGTTTGACTGATGAGAAACGAATTTTCTCTGTAATTCGTTGTGTAAGACATTGGACAGTAGACAACGAAAGGATGTGATCTGGTGGAAAGGCGTCCATCTCAGCTGAACACTTACCGTGGTTATATCTATATAACAATAAAGCACAACACTCATTCCGACTATGCTCCAATGAGTCAATTAAGCTGGATACCCTACTGTCATTGATGAGCTTCAACGCACTCCTTTGCACCTGATCAGATGGACCTTGAAGCACCTGCCCAGATATGCGAGTTGTATTCCATTTTCGGTCGGATAAAGGCCGCATAAATACTGAGATCAGACGGAGTGAAGAAATTCTTGCACCGTTTTAGGAAATCAAGACACTTGATTGCTTCTTTCGACACTTGAAAAACATGTTTGTTCCAACGAACATCACATTGCATTTTCATGCCTAGAACATCAAGAGTTTCTGATTCAGATCAGACGGAGTGAAGAAATTCTTGCACCGTTTTAGGAAATCAAGACACTTGATTGCTTCTTTAGACACTTGAAACATATGTTTGTTCCAACGAACATCACATTGGATTTTCATGCCTAGAACATCAAGAGTTTCTGATTCCTCAATAGCTATGCCACCCATGGATACAGATGATGCTGATTCCACAAGCCGCCTGAGGGTCAACACATAACATTGGGCCTTACGGGCATTAAAATCGATCCTATTTGCAAGACCCCACTCAAAGATTGTCGTAAGATCATGCTAACAAGTCCCCTGTAGAACGACTCTACGAAACAAGAGTGAATCGGACTCCAGATAATTTACCAAGTGGTGATTGATCATGCTCTTCATGACCTGCGAGAGCGTATAGAAAATTGCTATTGGGCGTTAGTTTTCTGGGTTTGTTACCTCACCCTTTTTTGGTGTTGGCGGGACCTTTGCGGGTTTCTCAAAATCCCACCCACAGTACGAGAATAATAAAATTTAGAATAGAAAACTATTCAATGAAAGCGATTTTATTGATTCTTTGACCGACAAAATGATTGATCTATCATTCTGAATGAAAATGAACCCAATTTAATTATATTCAGAAGAAAAAAAAATGGTTAAGTAGAACTAAACTTGCATTATCGCTTGTTGGGTCATATTGACCCAAAGGATATTAAATGTGTGTAAATCGTGTTTTTAAATGTGGAGGGGGGAGACAAAATTTAAATTTTATTATTTTCTTTTAAAACCATAATTTTCATCCCTGTAATGGATAAATTAAAGTTTCACGTTGATATCTTATATTTAAAGGGGAAAATTTTGCGTTTGAAAACCAAAATTGGATCAAATTGACCCAAGGAGTGCAGAAGGGTTAAAAAAGTCATTCCACCCAAAAAAAATGTGTGTTAGTTGTTGTTGCAAAATTTTTTGGACGATATGGCCATTATTTTTGGGTATTTTAAATTAATATAAATTATCAAAAATGTCATATTACCCAAATATCAAAATGTTGAATTTATAAAATGTCATAGCACCCAAAAAAATAATCATAAAATTCACCAATATTGTTTTTTTTAACACAATATTTTAAAGTAGCCGGCCTTCGGCCGGGCTTAGGGATAACAAAATCCATGCATTAAACCCACCCTCTCCGCAAAGTAAAGTTTTCTAAGTTAGCAGGCCTTTACGCTATCAAATTTGTTATGCCTCAAAAGGACCTGATAACCAAATAGCTTTCCCTAATTCCCTAAGCCCGGCCGAAGGCCGGCTAGGCAGAAAACCTTTATTACAAAAAAACAAATCATAGAAGTCGTAATTTCGACATTTCGCCCAAAAAAAATATTTTGGATTTTTTGACAATTTTGTTTTGGGAGTAATAACATTTTTAGACCTATCATTTTGTCTATATGTCGCAGCTTGGGCGAAATGACATTTACGGCTTTGGGCGATAAGACCTTGGGCGCTATGTCCGTACGCCAATTTCCCCACAATTTCCCGGGAGTCCCTCCTAGACGAATAAAATGCAAGACAAATTCCCATTAATTTTTACCCCCAACATTTTTTTTCAACATATCACATTAGACTGGCATTTTTTTTTGTCATCTTTCGATTTTCCCAAGTGTCCCGGCAAATTTTTATTGTCCTAGGTCTAGAACTTATGTGGTCCAAATTTGAGGTCAATCGGATTAAATTAACCCCCTGGCGCCCGGCGGTCAAAGTTTTGGTTTTTTGAAAAAATTTTAAAAATAAAATTAAAAAAAATTTTATCTTTCGACACATTATATTTGTTAATTTCGATGCGCTGAGCACGAATATAAAAAAAAATAAGATCGCTCGATCGGCTTTCGAGATATCGCCATTTCAAATTTGTAAAAAATGGCGGGTTTTTCCTACGTTCAAGAAATTTTTTAAAAAAGTCTCAAAATTTCATTCCGAAGACCCTTTTGTAGAGCTGGAGACAATCGTTCATTTAAAACTAATTTGAGCCAAATCCGATCATTTTAAGTCGTGGCGCCCATCGATCAAAGTTTTGGATTTTTAGAAACTTTTTACCGAAAACCCTAAACATTGATCGAAGGGTGCCACGGGTTAAAATAATCGGATTTGGCTCAAATTAAGCTTAAATGAAAGATTGTATAAAGCTCTATAAAAGGGTTAAAATAAAGATATTTAAAAAAAAAAAAAAATCTTAATCGTGGGGAAAAACCCCTCATTTTGCAATTTTTTGACAAATTTTAAATGTCGATATCTCGAAAACCGTTCGACCGATTTTATTAGATTTTATTGATATTCGTATTCAGCATGCTAAAATTAATAAAAATAATGTATTGCAAGATATTTTTTTTTTTTTTTCGTTTTCAAAAATCCAAAATTTTGGTGGAAATTTTCCAAAAGTCCAAAACTTTGACCGATGGGCGCCACGTGTTAAAATGATCGCATTTGGCTTAAGTTAGTTTTAAATGAAAGATTGTCTCAAGCTCTACAAAAGGGTCGGCGGGATGAAATTTTGAGACTTTTTTAAAAAAATTTCTTCAACGTAGGAAAACACCGCCATTTTTTGCAAATTTACAAATAGCGATATCTCAATAACTGTTCGACCGATACGTGCTCAGCACATCAAAATTAACAAATATGATGTGTCGATTATGTTTATTTTTTATTTATTTTTCTTTAATTTTTTAAAAATCCAAAACTTTGACAGCCGGGCGCCACGGGTTAATTTAATCCGATTGGCCTCAAATTGGTACCAAACGAGGTTTAGGCCTAGTACTTACAAGGGAAGTATCTCAACCCTTATGAACGGATTTGCCTGAAACTTAAAATATATATAAGTGAGACGATTTTAAGGTTGGGGTGTCTCGGCTTTTCGGCCATATCTGTGTTTCAAAATTTCGTTGTCCCCTTATGAAACCGTATGGACCTCCGGGAAAATTTCGATAACTCACGAACTAACAGGAATATCCTCTAAAGCAAAAATACGTGTCGACTTAAATTTAATAAAGATTATTTCGTATTCATATGGACATCGTAGCTCTATGTCTTCATATAAATACCCCTCAAAATTTTCATATTTTCATGAAAAAAGTATTTAACGAAGCCAAACTTTTACAAGGTTATGTCACCGTTGGATAGGCATTAAAAAATCTTTCTTCTCATATGTAAACATCATATAGTTTCTTAGAAAGAAATGGCTGAAAAATCCAAAAAACGATTTTTTCGCCATTTTTTGACCCATGTTTTGAACCCCTAAATCCCCGATATGGCCGATAAGCCGAGACACCCCAACCCTAGAATTGTCTCCTTTATATATATTTTACGTTTCATGCAAATCGGTTCATAAGGGTTGAGATACTTCCCTTGTTAGAATAAAAAATGACCGGACTTTGAAAATCGGGGAAGAAAAAATTTGGCTATACAGAAAAATGCCAGTCTAATATCACATAAGTCTGAAGATTTTTTTTACAGGAAAAAGGTCTCAGAATTTGGGACTTTTTCTAAAGGAAAAATGTCTCAGAATCTGAGACTTTTCTACACTCAAAAAAAAAACTTTGTAAAATTACAAGAAAAACTTGTAACTTTTTTTTGTCTTGCTAATTTTACAAGATTTTTACCAATAATTTTGTAATTTTACAAGGTTTTTACGAATAAAATTGTAAATTTAAAAATGTTTTGACGGGATAAAATTTACAAGGAGGTTTCGTAATTTTACTAGATTTTTTGCTACCTCCTATTTTACGAGAATTCCTAGTAATTTTACAAGCTTTTACCAATAATTTTGTAATTTTACAAGCTTTTTAGCAATAAAATTGTAAATTTAGAGTTTTTTGGCGCAATTAATATTGCAAGGAATTCTCGTGAATTTACTAGATTTTTTTGTAAAATTATCTTGAAAATTTGTAAAATTGCAAAAAAATGTAAATTTTGATTTGTTAAAAAGCTAGGAAAACTGTAAAATATTGTTAAAATGGGATTACGAGATTTTTCTTAGTAATTTGACAGTATTATTTTTCTGAGTAGTTTTGGACGTTGCAAAAATTATAGTAATATTAGCAAAACTATTTTGCTGATCAAAATATTAGGAAAAATGGTCAAATTACAAGAATACCATTTTATTTTAGTAAAAAATAAACTTCTTAAAATTAGCAAAAAAAAAAAATGGTAAAATTGAAATAGTTAAAAAAATTAGTTATTTGATTTGATTTATTTTTTTCTCAGATTAGTAGTTGATTAAAAGTCTAGTGAATATACTAAAAATTTTGTAGCTTTTTTTTGAGCACCACGTTTTTTAAAGGTGGTAAAAGCAGCACCAACCATTACTTTAGTTGTTGTTCCAATAATGTCAAAATCTAAAACGATTTTTTTTTTTCAATTGAATACGTAAAACAAAATTTTTAGAGAATAACACTGCACTTTTTTATTTTTTTTCTGGCATTTAGTTTAGCTTAAGTACACACCAAAAAAAACCTTGTCAAAATACTAGGAAAAGTCTCGCAGTCTCATTTTACCAATATTTGACAATTTTTGTAATTTTACAAATTTCCAAGGTTTTTTTTACAAAAAAAAATCTGATAAATTCACGAGGTTTCCTTGTAAGTTTTATTGCTCCAAAAATGTTGTAAATTTACAATTTTTTTTGTAAAAATTTTGTAAAATTACGAAAATGCTCGTAATTTTTACAAGGAATTTCTCGTAAAATAGGAGGAAGCAAGAAATATTGTAAAAACACAAAACCTCCTTGTAAGTTTTTATCGCTTTATAAATTTTGTAAATTTACAATTTTATTGGTAAAAAGCTTGTAAAAACTACAAAATTATTGGTAAAAAGCTTGTGAAATTACAAAGCATTTTTGGCAAAAAGGAGGTAGCAAAAAAAAAGTTTACAAACTTTTTCTTGTCGTTTTAAAAGGTTTTTTTTTTTAAGTGTAGAGGTAAAAATAATAGAATTTGTTAAAATAAAACTTACGAGGCCAAATTTTTCGTATTGGTATTTTTTTGTTAAAACGAAATTAAAATAAAAAATAAATAAATTTTTCAAAAAAAACAAACCTTATATTTAGTTATTTCCCCTCTCACCCACTATTTAGACTTCAACTCTAAATAACCTCTTGTAAAAAGCTTTTGATGTTTCAGGGTTATAATGTAACAGCTGTTCAATGCTTTTCTGTGTATGAGTTTGGAAACTGTTTGTTAGTGGCATATTATATTTTTTTTTTTCGTTGCTTTAGAATTTGCATCATATGGTGGCAGCTTCGCAACATCAGCTATAACCCTGGGCACTTTTGCAATTAAGGCAAAATTTTTGTGGTGTAATAAGAATAAATAAAAAAATTTCGTTCAAAAAAAAAAATCGTAAATGGTTGAACGATTTTTTTTTGCAGTATTTAAATCTTGAGGATGATGTCGTTTGATATAGTTCTATTTGAAATGTAATTTAATACTAAATGCATTTTAATTAGATGCCGGAACAAAATTTATAATTTCTTTTATTTTAAATTGTGTACACTCAAAATAATTCTACAGTAAAAAAATTAGTAAGTGCGTTTGGTAATCCAAATCTACTAATAAGTACCAATTACCAGTATTACAGTAGTTTTTTTAGTATCTTAAAAGTGCTAAAATTAGTATTTCTTACTGTTTATGAGTAATTTTTGTTGGTAGTCGGTTGTACTAATTTTTTTTACTATTTTTAGTTCATAAAAGATAATAATATTACAGTAATTTATTAGGTTTTTTAATTTTTTTTTTGTTAGTAATAATTCCGTAAGGGGGCGCTTGTTTACAAGCAGAGCTACCAACTGTTTTTTCCTGCAAAATCGTTAAATTTGAATTCAGTGTTGCCATTATGTTACATTTTGGGTAAGTGCTGGTGCTTTTTTTGGTTTTGCCGTTTTTTAAATACGCGTTTTTTAAAGATAAGGTATTTATGGTGTTTTTTTCTATTTTTTTTTAATTTGTGATTTTTATATTATCAATAGATTTTTGCTGAAATTTGAAAGTTAAGCCCAGACCTAATGAAATTTGGAAAATTTTATCCATGTTTGGACCTTGGCCTCATTACAAACAACCCCTTTAAATTTTAATTAAGTGACTCTAACAATTAATTTAAATTGTGCCGAAGATGGAACTTACGGTGGTGGCGACTCGCCCCATTTGCTTACAGACGGCGGCGTTTGCTCTCAATCGTCGGCTTATTTAAATTTTTGGTTATGGAGTTGTATTTTTGTTATGACGCAATCAAAATATGTATTTTTGATAAAGTTTAAATAAAGAAAATTGGGGTTTATTTTCGTAAAAAATTTCAATACAATTTATTGTTTTTACAAAACCAATTTACACAGAATTTTGAACAACGCTATGCGTTGTGATGGAATGTGATTTTCATCTTAGGTGTGAATTAGGTATAAGTTCATGTAGTGTGAACGTGGCCTTACTCTATACAGGATTAATGATTTTTTTTTGGGATAAGACTAAAAATAATGCATGAACCTTCGTAATGCATAAAAAATAAAAAAAAAATATGGCCTATGGGAAGCGGTAGGGAACAACTAGTACATATTTTTCCATTTTTTGTGGCTATGCATTACATGGTAATGCATACTGTTACTCCCTGTAGATTTAGTCGCCGATATTCAGTTAAAAGAAGCATATTTCTCTCAAAATTGTTTTATATGTGTTTTTTCCAGTAATTAAAGATTTTAAAAAAATATCCAATCGGTCCATGTTTGGACTTTCCTACTTGTATTTGTGTAAAAACTTTTTGGTACATATTTTCTAATTTTTTTTTTTACAACTACGTATTTTTTTAAATGTTTAATGACTGTTGTTTTTTTAAACAATTTTGTTTACTGTCAAAATCCAAATCCGGCGACCAAATTTGTCTATCACGTCAGGATTTTGAGTAATTCGCGGTTAAAGTGCCGAAAAAGGGCATTTTTGACCCTTTTTATATTTTTTTATTTTTTATATTTTTTTTATATGCCCAACAAACTGGTAAACATTTTTTTGAGAATTTACAAATAAGGACTTTTGGCCGGAAATCGATCTGTCTGGCCCTCTGTGCATTCCATTAAAGCAGTTCTGTGGCTTGATAATTGAATGTAATAAAAAAAGTTTGTTTAAAATTTAATGTTAACCATTATCTTAATATTACTTGAGTAATATGAATGTAATATTATTTTTACTTTTGATTGTATCAGCTAATTTATTGAATTTATAATAAAAACAAATATTTTTATTTTTTTTTTTTTTGCTTTTTATCCTTTTTACCTTAAAAACACATTTTCAAATTTTTTTTTTAATATTCTCTCTTTTCTTGGCGCTGATTTTTGTTTGGTAAATTTTTACCCTTTTCCTACGATTTTTGCGTTTTTTTTTTCATATTGATAATGGCAACACTGTTTTTATTAGCGATCATTTGCTCCTTCACAATTCAGCAGCAAGCAGCAGACAGCAAAAATTAAGAGTAGACTATTTAATTATAATTTCACTAAAATGCCATATTTTTTATTTCTTAACATTGCAAAAGCACACATCAAGTTCCAAATACAATAAGTACAGCTTTTATAAATTTATAATTTATAATTAAACAGGCACTTTATATTTTTTGCTGTCTGCTGCTTGCTGCTGCAGTGTGTGCGAACACTACGTTTGCTCGCATTAACTGCAGTGCTACCAACTGTTTTTTCTGTTTGTTTAGTGCGAAAAAGAATTAGAAAAAGTAACAACGCGATACCCACTCACGGAGTGTTTATAAAAAAAATATATGTTACATTTATTTAATTAAATTGTGTTAAAGTAATTATATATAAATGTTTTTTATTTAAATGTGTTTATAATAAAATTAATATGCATTAATAATAAAACTACGTCAGTTTTTTTTTAAATCGTTTTTTATTTCAATGATTGTGTAAGAAAAAAATTCAAGCTGAAGAAGAATATGGATACACACACGAATACAAAAAAAAATGTAGGTATAAAAAAGCGCCCTCTGTAGTAAAATGTTTGAACATGTATTGAGAATATATTATTTCTTTCTTATATTTTTAGCAATCGTTTACGTGGTACAATGAACGCTACATTTTTTTAAACAGCTTAAGAAGACATGTAATTAAGTATATCTTATAACCGAAGTGAAATAATAAAATAAAAAACCGAAGTGAAATAAAATCATTTATATATAATATTTTTCTGACTTTTATTTATTAAAATTGATTTAGGTAGTAATTTTAATCACTAAAATTAGTAATTTTATTTACTAAAATTAGTAGTTTTATTTACTAAATAGGACAAAAATTTTAAATATTTATGATTTTTTTAGTAGTAAATTGCAGTAATATTTACTGTTTTGTTAGTATTTCTCATGTACTAGATATTAGTAACAAATTTTAGTAATGATTAGCAACGCCTGCACTAGATCATTTTGGACTAAAACATTAGTACTCGTAGCTAAATTTTTAGTATTAAATACCCACGTTTTTTTTTGAGTGTAGGCAAGTTAGCAGTTATATAAACAAAAAATTGAGATTGGTATCGAAAAGTTGTTTAGAAATTTGTACTAAAAAGGCATTTTGTATGGGAGCCCCCTTAACAAGGGGGCGTAGGCAGTGGCCAGGACAACACTTGTTTTAGAACAGGTTCTTCGGTAATCATACATAGTGTATGACACAATTTAATTATTCAAAACAATCTTAGTTTCATATCATTTTGGTTCTCAGGAATTCATAAATTTAATACAATCATTAATTTAAAAAAATAACCTTCAATGGTGGGGTGTATTTACTTAACACACATTTAAATGTTCTTGTTTTACACACACCATCACTCCCACTCACACACTAACAAGACGGAAGTGTAAAAAATTATATGTTTCACATACGCCTGTCTGCACTTTGCACCAGCACTTGTCCTAGACATACATACAAGTGCAGCCATTCACAAAGCACACTGGGTAATTTGAGCCAAATTTTAGGCCAAAAATAATTACAGCCAAAGTTTTGGACCGATATGGCTGAAATTTTAAATTTAAGAGTTTTTTGTGAACAAGCACAGCTGGATTTTATGAATTTGGAAATCGAGGAAATTTTTAGGGTTGCCATCATACGAAAAAAAGTAAAAAGACTGAATATCTCGAAAACGAATAGGCTAATTTTTTTGAAACTCGGCACGAAGAAAATACGCAAGAAGGCTACCAAAATGGCACAAAAACATTTTGTTTGATTTTGCTCGAAAAAGCAGTTAATTTTTGAGCGGGCCTTGTACCGCCTTAACGAAAAATTTTCACAAAAAGTTCGTACTATTTCCTTCAAAGAAGCCAAATTTTGGTTTAAAACATTATTTTAATCAATTTTACTGATAATAAAATTATAAACTGCAACAGGGTTTTTTTTCTTAGTTCTTTTCCCAATCCAAACGTTAGAAAGTTCAACATATTGCAAGCTGAGGCTGTCTGAAAGAAAATTATACATCTCAAAAAGTGCAAAAAAAAAACGCAACGTAAAATAAAACAAAAATGAATTCAGAATTATTTGCTTAACACTTTTCATCAATCAAAAACACGGCACACCACGGCTAACATTATTAAAAGCTTATGCGAAGTTTATATTTATTGGAAAAGTCATTTATTTGAGGTTAGGTTGAGAGTTGAGTTGAGGGTGGGTTGTACAAGCCTAAAAATAAGTAAATTTTTCTAGGCAAGTCCATGGCGCTCAGCCTTAAAATAGTCCATTGTACCGTATAATGAGGTTAGGTTGCAATGACACGTTTTGTTAACAATAGCAATAACGTTCACCAAAATATTTTGTTATTTTTTTGTTACTTAATATCCCCTCTCTTCTCCATATTATACACGATACCCTTCTTTTTGTTAAATAGCTGAAAAAATCGATTGAATTTATATCAAAATTAGGTGTTTTATGTTGCACTGAGCACGATGATTGTAAATGCCAAATTCGACTGCCCGTCAATCAGCTTATATTTGTTTTTTTGAAAAACTAAATATGCAATTATTTGCTTTAATATTTTCTTATAGTGCATTTACACTGGTCCTCTAAGCTAGCTTAAAGTAGATTGTAGCTCCAATCCAGTTTCAATCTATTAGATTGCCCATACAAATTTATTTTTTTCAATCTAGTAGTTTAGACTCTAATCGGCAAACGCAATCTGGTAAAGTTAGATACAACTCTGTATTTCTATTGTTTGCATTTTCCAACACTGAAAAACACCGACACAAAGTCTGCCGTTTTGATGACGCCGCCAAGTATGTTTATGCCGCCGTCATTGTTATTTGTAAACGCCGTCACTGTCCTTGTTAATCATATGACGACTAATTACCGTCGCTGTCTTTTAACGCAGTCACCCACATTTATTACCAACTTGTTATAAATGCCAATATTAAACTTCTCAAATGTAAAAAATGCCAATGTAAACGGTACAGATTGCAAAGTAGATTAAAATTGCAATTTGCTGGATTAGAAATTCAATGTAAACGCACAATTAATCGAACGTAATTAACACAAACATTATTATTGTTAGTTCGAAAAATGATTTTTGGCCAAGATTTTGGTCCAAATTACCTACTGTGGTGCGGGGAGAAAAAAATTTATTTTATGTTTATAAAATGATATACATAAATTGGCGAGTATGATATCCTTAAAATAGACTACGATATCCTTTGGCCGAAATTACTTCTCTGAATCGGTTATTTATACACACAAAAAAAAATCGAGGTAATATTACCTAAAATTAACGTATAAAAACACCTTAGCGCCAGGCAAACGGGACATTTGCTAACTTAAAAGGTAATGTTACTTAAAAGCTAAGGTAATTCCTATGTTCGAAAATTTAATATGGTTGACAGAAATATACCTTAGCTTTTTAGGTAAAATAGCATTGATAAATAGGTGATATTAGTATTACCTTGTATTAGCAATGGCTTTTTTACACCATTTCCTTTTAGAATTTAAATAAAAACTACGAAAAGTTAATTATTTTTAATTAATTTATTTTTTTTTTTTTTAATTTTTTGAATGCTTACAAATTTTCAAGAAAAGTTGATAGTAAGAAAAATGTCTCAGAACTTTCTGTTACTAAACATTTTTCAATAGAAATACTCTCAGATTCTAAAACTTTTCTACAGAAAATACTCAGTTTCTGGATATTTTTTCTTTTAAAAAATCTGAAATATCAGAATCTGAAAATTTTTCTATAGAAAAATGTCTCACAATTCAGAATATGAGAACTTTTCTATAGAAAATTGTGTGAGAATCTGAGAATTTTTCTATAGAATCTGATAAATTTTTCTATAGAAAATATGTCTTAGGATCTGAGAATTTTTATATAGAAAACATGTCTCAGAATCTAAGAATTTTTCTATAGAAAAAGTGTTTCAGGATCCGAGAATTTTTCTAAAGAAAAAATTTCTCAAAATCTGAGAATTTTTTAAAGAAAAAAATTTCTCAGGATCTGATAATTTTTCTATAGAATAAATGTTTCAGAATCTGTGACATTTTCTATAGAAAAAATGTCTCAGAGTTTGAGAATTTTTGTATAGAAAAAATTTTTCAGAATCTAAGAGTTAGAATCTGACAATTTTACTGTATAAAAAATTTCGGATTCTGACACATTTTTCAATAGAAAAAATCTCAGATTATGAGACATTTTTCTATAGAAAAAAGTTCAGATTCTGAGATATTTTTTTATAGAAAAATTCTGAGATTCTGAGACATTTTTTTATAGAAAAATTCTGAGATTCTGAGACATTTTTGTATAGAAAAAATCTTAGATTCTGAGACATTTTTAAATAGAAAAACTCTCAGATTCTAAGGCATTTTTGTATAGAAAAAATCTAAGATTCTGATAAATTTTTGTAAAGAAAAAATCTCAGATTCTGAGACATTTTTGTATAGAAAAAATCTCTGACACATTTTTGTATATAAAAAATCTCATATTCTGAGACATTTTTGAATAGAAAAAATATCAGATTCTGATAAATTTTTTTCTATAGAAAAAATCTTAGATTCTTAGAGACATTTTTCTGTAGAAAAAATGTCTAAAGAAAAACTCTGAGATTTTATAGAAAAAATTTTAGTATTTTTCTGTAGAAAAACTCTGAGATTTTATAGAAAAAATGTCTCAGAATCTGAGAATTTTTCTATAGAAAAAATGTCTCAGAATCTGAGAATTTTTCTATAGAAAAAATGTCTCAGAATCTGAGAATTTTTCTATAGAAAAAATGTCTCAGAATCTGAGAATTTTTCTATAGAAAAAATGTCTCAGAATCTGAGAATTTTTCTATAGAAAAAATGTCTCAGAATCTGGGAATTTTTCTATAGAAAAAATATCTCAGAATCTGAGATTTTGCTATAGAAAAAATGTCTCAGAATCTAAAATAGAAAAAATGTATCGGAATCTGAAAATTTTTCTGTAGAAAAAATGTATCAGAATCTGAGAATTTTTCTTTAGAAAAATTGTTTCAGAATCAAATAATTTTTGCAGAAAACATCTATGGAACTGAGACTGATAGATTTTAAGATTCTGAGACTTTTTTTATACAAAATTCGCAGATTTTGAAATTATATAAAAAAATAATAGAGGTATCCAAAGTCTTGCTGCCAGCCCTGGAAATGTAGTAAAAGAAAAAGTGCTCTTTTACAACCCGTACTAGGCCTGGTAAGTGAGACTCTGTATACCACTAATCAAATTCTGAGAAAATACTGTTGAGAAATATAGATAATTATGAGATTTTTCTTAATTCTAGTATTCTTGATGTGTTTTTTTTTTTGTAAATGATGCTTCTTAAAACTGGGTCGCTGGATCCTTAGGTCTTGAAGGCTTCTTTATTTTTACGTTATCTAAAAAACTGTTAAATAATTGATTTATTTTTACATACAGTGGGTAAAAAAGTAGTCGGACACTCATAACCTCAATTTCTTTCATTAAATTTGGGGGTTAAAATTCATGAAATTCCAAAATGTGTTGGTACCATTTTAAAGATGGGTTTTCACACTTTTAGAATCAGTTGTGCTTGAATCAAAATGATAGCTAAGTTTTTTGCAAATCAGGGAAAACTAAAATAACTTGTAAAATCACCTCAAAAAAGAACTCGGACACTCATTAATTACTTCCAGATTCAGCTTAATTCTAAATAAAATTAAAATGATAAATGACTTAATTCTATTCTGGTGTTACTAATTGTTAACCTCCATGTCAGTTAAGCCAAAATTTTTATATTGTTTAAGCGAATTGAGCTGAAATCTCTTAAAATAAGCGATTTTCTAGTAAGATGGCCAATATTTTTTGACAGGATTTTTTAAAAAAACGTCAAGTGGAATTCGAGCTTTGATGTACTAAATACTACAACAATCTAAGCCATTTGTGTCATCATATACCAATTTAGATACTCGCGTAGTCAAAAACAAAGCGAAAATTTTATAAACATAAATAAGTGTGAGAATAACTGCATTATAAGATGGAAGAAGTGGTTTCACACATGTCCGAGAGGCAATATTTAGGCTCCATAGAATATTTATAGGGTTTTTTGGAGAAAACAAAATCGACAGCATACAATAACCCATCAACTATTGCTGAAATATGTTATCGTTGAGGAGTGGTGGGATATTGGACCTGAAACCAGACAAATATTGGATCTACCCATAAAAAACCGATTCAGAGAAGTAACTTCGGCCAAAGGATATTGTACTCGATGTTAAGGAAATCATACTCGCCAATTAATATCATTTTATAAACATAAAATTGTTTTTTTTTCTCTCCGTACGGACAATTTTTTGAGTTGATTTTTTGGACTTTTTTTTATTTTTTGTATAAAATAATAATGAAGCACGTTTATTTTATTATTAGCGTGCAGTTATTATAAACAATTGTTGATGTTTTAAAAAAAAATAAGTAGAAAAATTAAATTCGACTTGGTCGAATCTATGAATACCCTCCACAATGTTATCTGATAGTAATTTTCTAAAAAAAAATTCAAAAAATTGCATTACAAATTTTTTATTAGAAATATGTATATTATTTTGAGTCAAACTTTCTTTTAATCAATCAAATTTTTTTGAGTGTAAAATTTTTTTTGACTGTCAACATTTTTTTGAGTCTGCCATTTCATTAAAAAAAAAAAATAATAATAATGTGTACATTTTTTTTTTGAGTGTAACATTTTTTTTTTGACTGCAAATATTTTTTTAGTGTACAATTTCTTTGAGTAGCAAATTACTTTGTAAAATATTTTTGTTGTTTTATACCTACATATATGTAATACAAAAAAAAAACTATTTCACATATTTTCATCTTTTTTTTATATTACCATCCTCTTCTTTAAAAACCAAAAACAAATTAACATTCAATCATACACATACTTTATTTGATTTTTTCCCGTTACATACAGTTACACTAACAATAACAAAACAATAACAAATATTTACTTGTCCACACACAAAAAAATTTTTACCAAGTACTTGGGAGGATATGCGTTTTTAAAGTTTTTTGCATATATTATGCAAAAAATAGCATAAATTTACCAAGTTTTTGCTTGTTTCTGATAAAAATTTAGAAAATATTCATAAGAGTATTTAACCTTGTGTAATTTTACAAACCTTAACCAAAATTATGCAAAAACTTGGTAAAATGTTGCAAAATTTTTCATAATTTATGTAAAAAACTTTAAAAACGCATATCCTCCCAAGTTATTGGTAAAATATTTTTTTGTGTGCAACAACTAAACTGCACCCCACGACAAGAAAACAAACAACAACAAGTTTTACAAAACTGATATTTCACCATGCTTTTACAACTTGTTTAACGAGTTTTCAACAGTTTAAGGTGAAACAAATCTGAAATTCAGTGCTTTGCTTAACTTTTGAACCACGGAACCGATTTTGCTGAAAAAACAAATAGCCTTGGGGAACGACAAATATATATGCTAAGCTCAGAATTGTCTTTCGAAAGTTATAGTGGTTTTAATCTTGTAAATTCGAAAAATACCCTTGCCGAAATTTACTCTTTTGCTCATAACTTTTGAACCACTGGACCGATTTCGCTGGATTGCAATACCAACCTGACCCGGTAAATGGAGAACATATATGTCAAACTTCAGGAGCCTCCGTAAAGTCTTTCAAAAGTTAGCGTGTTTTCAACGGACAGACAGACAGACAGACAGACAGACAGACAGACAGACAGACAGACAGACAGACAGACAGACAGACAGACGGACGGACGGACGCACATTGGGTTGAACACTATCAAAACTGAGGATTAATTCAAAATTTGAAGTTGGTATATTGTAATATATTTTTTTATGGGTTTAAAGAGGATAAAATTCTCCATCAATAACTGTCAAAATTAGTGTTCTAAGTTGTTTACTTTTTTTGCTATGCTCTCTCAAAGTTTAATAATTTTAATTAATTTTGTGTACAGTGGTAAAAAGTCAAAAACGAGATACTTCAAGTGATTTTTTTTTTTTGTTTTCAACTAAAAATAAAATTTTTGTAAAATGGATTCACAAACTAAAGGTATTTAACTATATTATTGACAAGCGGTTGTTAAGATAAAAGTTGAAAAAATTGTTTTAATAATTTTTTAAAAAATATCCTAAAAATATGATATTTTTTACATATATGTTGAGTTTTGGTTGCTACTCTGATGAGCTCGGGCGTATCTGAGAACATAGTGATAAAATATAGGATTTTTGCTTTAAAATCCATGAAAGAACCAATGCCAAGACTTGCCAATACGAAAAATACAAGAGATTCTTTTTAAACATCTCCAGTGTAAAAAATTTATCTGCTCGAAATCTTAATAGCTAATACTTGTGTTTTGTTTTAGTTTTTCTATTGTCTTTATGTTGTTTACCGTTTTTGTTTATTGTTATTTATTGTAAATGTGGAATTTAATTAAAATAACCCGAGTAAAAATTTTGATATTGCACCATATCTATTTAGATCTGGATCAATATCTGATCAGATCTTATTAGATACGGAAATTGACCCGATCTAATTATATCAGTTCTGATACAAACTGATCATTTTAGATCTCGTTGGATCCGACATTTGTCCCATATATATTCTGATCTTTTTTGATCTGATTTGATGAGAATTGATATTGTTGTATATAGTAATAATCTTAATTTTTGCAAAACGTCTGTTAAGAACAAATAATAAACACATTTTAATTTAAATGGTAATAATTCAATTTTATTTATTTAACATATAATATAATTAAAAATGGATTTTAAAAAATTTTGTTTAAAAAAGATAACTGCTCGACGTTGAACAAATCTTAAGGCTCATTTTGTCTTGATTTAATTTGAGTTAAAGGTATGAGGAAAGACTGATTTCAATGGGTATGATACCAATTTTTTTTTTAACTTTTCAAGTAACATTATAAGGGTATGACTATTTGAATTTCGATAATTTCAAAATTATTGGTTAAATTTATCGAAATTATTATCGAAAAACCCTGATAATGTTGCTGGAAAAGTTAAACAAAAACCGCAGGTATCATACTTCAGTAGATTCGAAAATCAAAATAGTGGTACTTAAAGTGAGTATACTTCCCAGTTACAATGTTGTTAATGATAAAAATATTCATATAGAGTTATACTTTCTATAGTTACCCAAAATCTTGAACTTAATCAATACTAAATGAGACTTTAAATTTGTACAATTGTGACAGACCCCTGCTTTAGAAGCGTGGAAAACGGCACGATTTTTATTTTCAGCTGGGCTAAACTCGTCGGACTGGGGGGATTCTTGTTTTCCACTACAGGGTTGCACATTTAAAATTCAATCGTGCCAAACTCAAATTCAAAAAGAACTCAATAAGCAAAACGAACAAACAAAAAGAAACCACAAACAAAAATAGACCGGAAACGGAAGCTACGGTAGACGGAAGTTAACCAGACGGACGTTTGATAATACCTTTACAGACTTAACTTGACATAACCAGGACAAAATTTCTACGGAGGACCAAGATGAAATTGCCTCCCAGGCTGCCCACCCCATATGGCTTCTTCAGCCATCCGTGGTATTTCCTATGCCTGAAATAAAAAGTAAGAGAAATACCCCTAACAAAATCACTTACCAAACTTTATATTTTCGTCACATTATCAACCATTTAAATCTTTTACTCAACACACAAATACATGTTTATATTTTCAAATTCAAATAACATTTATTGTAAAAATAAAGGGGGTTATAAAAATGTATTTACAAATATTAAACATTAAATAATAATTTTTAGAAAAATAGTAACAAAAATAATATAAGGCATAACAATAATAAATTTTTATTAATATTTACAGAAAAATCCTAAAAAAAAAAAACTATAATTTTAGGAGATGTTTTTATGAATTTTGCCAAATTAAGTTAAGGGTCTTTAGGTTTTATAAGTATTTATTTATTTATTTCATTATTTATTTAGGTATTTATTTAAATTATTACGACCGATTTAGTATGTTATTATGTTTTTTATTTATGTATTTTTTTTATTTTATATTATCATATTTATTTTTGTTAAGTTTTAGGTAGTTGCTATTTAGTGATTAAGTTTTAAATTAGGCATGTTTTTAAAATTTTAATTAAGTAAATTTTAAATTTTTAATTAGGTGAATTTTTAATTTGGCATATTAGATAAATTTTTAATTAGCCAAATTTTAAATTTTTAATTAGGCAACTTTTAAATTTTTAATTAGGCAAAATTTAAATTTTAATTATTTTTGAATTTTTAAATATTTTTTTAGTAATGAAAATTTTTAGGTAATTAAATTTTTTTTAGGTATTCATATTTTTTTTAAGTATTAGAATTTTTTTCTGTAAGTGTATATTTTTTTTTCTTTATAAAAAAAATTTAAATATGGATTTATATATTTTAAAATTTTGCCAGCTTTGTTAGCCTTAGACTAACAAAAATGCCAAAGTTTAGATATATATTGCAATCAAATTTGTTTTGTAAATTCAAGTATAAATTTTATGTATAAATTTTAAGTAGAATTTAAAAAAAATATGTGTTTTTAAAACACGAAAAAAAATTGATTTCAAATTAATGAAAAAAAAGCAATTAGCAAATAGGATTACTTAATCTTTTAAACTTGAACAAATTCAATATTTAGTTATTTCTTTTAAATTTTTACTTTACAGGTTAATATTTTCTTTTTAAACGTGTTAAATTTTAAAAATCAAACTACATAACACACACAAACATAACGTCTTATAACATATAGGATTTCGGATTGTATTCGGGTTCGATACGACCTCTGTGGATGACACAAAGTCAAATGTTTATAAAAACTATTCAGCCCTTAAAACCGTTTGAAGGTCAAATGAAGGTTTTAGGTACCTCTACCGTATATTTGTTAATTTAGATTTTTTTTTATATCCGTTTTTGGATCTGCTTTACCTGTTTCGGCGAGTAATTTTTATAGCACAGAAAAAAGGTACTTGCCACGGTTAGAAAGATCTGGCTATATTGTGGTGGAACGTATTCTTTGGCAGCACTCTGTTGCAAGCTTTCTTTATTTTCCCACAGGTGGCAGGTGAATTTATGCCCTTGCCCAAGGTTGTTGTCAACAATATTTCCCTTGTTGAACGTAGTGATGCCACCCGCAACGTGGCTATATTCCTAATATTTTATACAAAAATGACAACATTATAGCATATCCCATAAAATATAAAATTAAATAATTGGGGCGCGTAGCCAGGCGTTTAATATGGAATCAGAACTTTAAAAGTACTCATTTATTAACTTTAAATGTAGAAAAAAATAACAAACACAAGAAAACTGGATTTTGAAAATTAATTAAAAAATTTTGTTTTTCCTTTTTTTTATGTACGTACTCATATTTCTCTATTTCATATTGGAATTCAGTTACTTAAGTAATTGAATAAAAAACATCATTATCGCAAACGAAAGTCAACCAAAATTTATTTAAAAAAAATTAATTAATAGAGAAAATAAAATTTATTATTTAACGAAGTGATAGAATAGTGGATTAAATAAAAGGGTTTATATATATACATATATTTATATATAAACATATATATATACATATATATATACCACTATAGATTTCAATTTTGAGAAACGTTTTGAAATTAACATAAAACTGTACATCACTTTGTTAAGTCCGCCATTTTTCAAAATGGTGGCTTTAACTTTTGGTATATAGATTTATTTTTTTCTTTATCATAAAAAAATGGACGATTGTTATATACCTGATATAAAGAAATACATTTGCTTTTAAGCGCCGAAATAAAATATTTCTAATTAAATGTATTTTTAGATTTTAACTCTGGTAAAATAAAAGTTATCATATCTAAATAGATGAAATTTTACAAATTTCCCAGAATTTTAGTTTTAAAGTCTAACTTGTTCTGATTCCAATTAGACTATTTCAAACATTTTTCTTATTTTTTTTTTTTTTTTTTGTACATAATCTATTATTCGAAATACATTTTTATTCTTACCCTTTTTATACCCTCCACTCTAGTGATAGAGGGTATATATAAGTTTGTCATTCCGTATGTAACACATTGAAATATTGGTTTAGGACCCCATAAAGTATATATATTAATGATCCTTGATCGATTCTAAGTCGATCTAGCGATGTCCGTCTGTCTGTCTGTCTGTCTGTCCGTCCGTCTGTCTGTCTGTCTGTTGAAATCACGTTTTTGGCTATAATCCAGAACCGATTTAAACGCCTGGGGTACCAAAAGTTGCGTAATTCTCCTAGGCAGAATCTAGTGGTTTTTTTTTTTTTAAATCGGTTAAGTAGTTTAAAAGTTATGAGTGAAAATGTAAATTTTGATGAGTGAAAATGTGAATTTTACACAAAATAAATGCTATAACTTGACACCTGTTGAATGAATGTAAACGAAACTTTGAATTTAATGTAATTTTATCATTCCTAACACTCACAAAAAATTTGGGCCGAATCGCACAATGGGGCGTGGCACTAGCCATTTAACCCAAAATTTTAAAATGATTTATCTTGGCTCATGGTTGACATATTCAAATAAAATTTTAAATATGTTCTTATTTTATTGTTCTCAACGTTCTTCTGGTTATTTTGGTACCAATTATGGCAAAATCGGTTCAGGGGTTAAGAAGCTATGATCAATTGAGATGAGTTTCAATATAAACCTCTATGATATGGCGTGGCAGCGCGTTTTTGTAGTTGTTGATGGTTGTTTGGCTTGTTGTTATTTGTATCAAAAGAAGTTAAAAATACGTAGTATGTGTCATACACGTGCCACGTGGTTGCTTTTATATAATTTTTTATATAATTTTCATACATACATATTTATAAAATATTTTTTTTTTTTTTTTAAATATTTGCATTGCACTATAGTTCCGATTATCACTTTTCTTGGCCAAAATTACAAAAATGGAAAAAATTTTGGTTTTAAATAGGTTTTGTAGTAAAAATTGTTATAATTTTTTTGTTTTCCATGTATAATATTATAAAAAAATTTTTGTATTTAAACTCAAAAAATTAATTGAAAAAATTTTAAAAAATACTTTTTTTTATTTTTAGCTAAATTTGTTTTTGAACTATAAATGAGTTTGTACAAAAATAATATATGTTTTCTGTTGTTTGTAAGTGTTTACGACTTTCTATAAAATCCATTTTGAGAAAATTAAATTTTGGCCAACAAAGGTCGTCCGCGAAACCATAGTGCATTGGTTAACATTGTGGAGGGTATTTAAAGATTCGGCACAGCCGAATATAGCTTTCTTACTTGTTTCTGTTTAGCTTCTGTTAAGTTATGTAGTTGTAGTATGTAAGATAATTGCTTCCCTACGATAATTATCATTAAGGGATCCCAAGGTCTCTTTTTGATATTATTCTTTCACTTTTTGTAAAAAAAAAACAAATATAAAAATTTATATAAATGAACATTCCATAAAACACACTATTTAATTTAAAAGCCAACCTTAATTCCTTCTACAGGTTTATTAAATTACTCGAATTTGGTTTTTTTCGCACTATACTTTATAATTTTACCTCACGTGTATTTGAAAACGAATGAATTCATATGTTACACGATTTTCCTTGTCACCTTCGGTAGCCCTGTAACATCCCTGTTTTCGCAACATCTGACAAGTGTGGCATCTCTAAAACAGCTGACATGTAATTGGCAGCTTTGCTGTATAACACTTGCCAGATGTCAAACATCATAAAAAAAAAACGCTGACAGTTAATAGTCAGAATTAATTTAAACAACGTTTTCATTAAATAAAATAAATAATATTATAAAATAAGTGATGTATGCAGCCGTCACACAATCACATGTGGTTGCTGCGCTTAAAAATGGAGTCATGTGTTATTAAATTTTTTTCAAAGAGTCCCAAGAAACAGCCCTATTTGGTCCTTTCGCAGTACTTTTTAGAAGTCAACTTTTAATCAATATAAAGTTAAAGTTGGGTTAATATTAACGTGAAGTTTTTTTCATAAAAGTACCGCGAAGGAACCAAATTTTGCTGTTTCGTGACCTCTTCAAAAAATTTTTTTTAACACATGACTCTATATTTAGGCGCAGAGACGATGTGCCAAAAAAAATAAATAAATAAATAAATACAAAATCCGTAGATAAAAAAACACACTTTAAACATTTTGCACTTTAAACCAATTGAATTTTGAACAATCGAATCCTTTTGATATTTTCCTGATTTAAGGGAAAACTGCATTGGCCCAATCTTCATGCTTATAGAATTCAATGTTGACGATGTGCCACAAAAAAATAAAAAAATACAAGATCCATCGATAAAAAACACACTTTAAACATTTTGCACTTTAAACCAATTGAACTTTGAACATTCGAATCCTCTTGGTATTTTCCTGATTTGAGGGAAAACTGCATTGGGCCAATCTTCATGCTTATAGAATTCAATGTTGTTTTTCCAATTTTGTCCCAATTAAATATTTCGAAAAAAATCTGCAAATTAGAAGAAAACGTTAATAATTTTAATTCAAAATTTTCGCGGTCGTTAAAAAAATACTTACAACAACGATTTTCACATTTTTTTTATAGAAATAGTTAAAATGTTATGGCTTTTCCAAAATATGTAAAAAAATTTTAATTTAAAATATTGTTTTTTTTTTATTTGACAGAAAATTCTATATTTTTTTTTTTTGTATTTTGTATTTACATATTTTATTTTGTTTTCATTTGGTATCAAAACAAATAAAAATGATGATTTTCAAAATAGAGGGTATTCATTTAAAATAGAATTCTTAAAAAAGTGTAGTTGTTTCAGTGAGTTAATAGTTGATATGGATATAAATCTTGCTATAGTGACAGATATGATACAAGACATAACAAGATATGATACAAGATCTCGTTATATATGGCAACAGATCTAACATATCTGGTTATATATAATTTGATCTTGTATAAGATATAAATATATACCATCATATCTTCTGAGATATAATTATATCTAAAAATTTTTACTCGGGTAACAAATAATTTTAATGATCATATATATTAGAGTTGGTGTAAAGTTACTTTTTATCGAAATTGGTAATGTTTTTGCTTAAAATTCTAAAAAGTACATTTCCCATGCAGTTTTTGAAAAAAAAAAATCGCGAAATTTTTTACATGTTTAAATTACATTCGGTATCAAATTTTGTTCATATTTCTCAGCCAGCAACCAGATTAAAGCATTTAGTATTTTTAGGTTATGTGGAACGTACCAACATTTTCGAGGTATCCTTATATGTATTTTCGTTCATAACTTTTAAACCGCAACACCGATGTCGCTCAAATGCATTACCAAACTGCTTAAGATAACTAGAAGTAAATATGTTAAGTTTCAGTGATATCTGGTTAATATTTTTGCCATGATCGCGATATAAAAAACAGCATTATTTATTTATATTACAAATGGAGCATTAAAAGTTTTTAAAGTGCAAAACACTTAAAATATCTTAACAGCTGCAAATTTTAAAATTTGTCATAATGGATTTTGAGTCCACTTTATTGTATATAGTGGAATGCCTCATATATCAAACAAACCTTAATTAGGTTAACTTGTAGCGAATAACCCAATTTAGTATTTTTACTGTAAGAATATAATATAAAGCTTTCCAAATTATTTACTAGGTATAATTAGTGCATACAAAAAATATGTTAGAAAACAATTCGAGTAATGAATTGTTAAAACTTAAAACAAAAATTATAATTTTTTAATTGAGTAATTATAAATTTACTCCAAAATGAAAAAAAAATGAGTAAATAATTTAATAAAAATTTAGTAGTTTTTTTATTGATTTGCTCAAATTTTTCGATAAATTTTATTAACTTTTTACTCAACACTTTTAAATGGTTTACTGGTGAAAAATTGAGTTATTATCAATTAATACTCTTAAAAATTTACTCAACATTTTTGTCTGTGGTTATAGTATAATTAAATTTCAATTTTAATTTATTAAGTTATCGATTTTAATTTTAAAATTACAACAAAATTTATGAACCAATATTTTTTATCGAACATTTTGTTTTTTTTTTGCATTAGTTTTGATTTTTAAATAAAAAAATATTGTATTTTGTTTTGATAGTGTAAAATTTTTTGTGATTCCTTTTTTTGAAGAAAATTTAAAATTTTTTTAATTTTATGAACCACAAAAATAAAATCTTATAAAAAATTTATTCTAATAAAAATGCGTATTTTTTTTTTTTAATTTAATAAAAACGCATTAAATATTCTTTAATTTGAAATTTGATTCATTAATTTATCGCTTTTGCTTCCAAAGTTACAGCAAAAATTGTAACTCAAGATACGTTTTTCCAAAAATCGAAAAAGTGCCTAGCAGGTTAAAAAATTTTTTTTTCCATATTTTTATTTTTCAAAATAGTAGTTTTTTGTTGATTTATAAGTATTCATCAATAAAAAATTATAATATTTTAAAATTACGGCATCCCTGAATTAATCCCCATTTTGCCTATCGTTCAACCCACTGTGGGACGGACGGACATCGCTAGATCGACTTAAAATCGATCAAGAATCATGAATATATATACTTTATGGGGTCCTAGGCCAATATTTCGATGTGTTACAAACGGAATGACAAACTTATATACCCTCTATCACTAGAGTGGAGGGTATAAAAATTCATGCGAATCGGTTAAGTATTTTTTGAAATATAAGCAAATATTTTTTTGATTGTGTGGGGTACGGACAATTGTTTGAGACAGTGCACTATAGGGAATTTATAAGGAATTGTTGGCCAAAAGTTCATTTTTGATCTGTTCAAAACAGTTTTGGCTACCGTTACCCTTTCAATACCGTTACCGATTAAAAACCCTTTAATATTGACTACCGTTACCGTTACCAATACCGAAATAAAAATTTTTTAACACCGTTACCGATACAAAAACGTTACCTTTATTCGGATTTTTACCGGTATTATATCGTGAACCTATATTCAAAATATGCCAACTCAAATTTGACCGAAATGAGTTTCCGATGGAAAATAGCTCCCCTATGCAATACCCATCTGTGGTAAAAAATTCAGAGCAAAAAAATAATTTTTTGTCGTTTTACATCCATTTTTGTTATTCTGCTAACTCAAAGTACATGTTTTTTGGTGAAAATAAATGCCAACTCCCATTGTAAATTTCCAAAAATTTTTCAAAATTTTTTTTAAAAAAAATTAGACCACATATCTTATTGCATTTGCCTTTCTGAACACGAATCTGGTAAAGATTTTGATATCTAATGCCTAGTTTTCGAGATATTGCCATTTTGAAAATATCGGTAAATAATGTTTGCAAAAAAAAAATTGCTTATATATATATAACTTTCAAACTATTTATCAGATTGAAACATTATGAGTGGGGCAAATAAAGTCAATGATATAAGCTTTCAAAATAGCTAGTTTGGAGTGAGCCTTCTACAATAAAGCGTGAGTTACAGAGTGCCAAATTTGACCACCCTGAGATTAAAAGGCTTTCGGAGCTAGTAACTTTTAAAAATATGCAAAGATTTTTAATTTTTTTTAGTTTTTGCAATTACCGCACTAAGGAAAACAAAATCCAAAAAAAAAAAAAAAAATTTAAAAAATTTTTCAAAAAAAAATTTATTTTTAGTTTCCGACAAAATATGCCAACTCTAAAAAAATATTTGTTTTTTGATATAGTAATAAATGCCATCTCAAAGAACTACGCAAGCCAGTGCAAAATATGAAATTTTTGGCATAGGTAAAAATTATTTAGAATATTTAAACCATCTTATGGAAGGTACATTGTTTATTTTTACAATAATATGCAAAATAACTAGTTTTTTAGCTCTCCTGAAAAGTAAGCTTTTTAGAGTTGGCATTTATTGAATATAGTTCGACGATATCGGTTTTGTTTCGGTTGTATTAATATTACTTATTTTAATTTATTTTATGGATTAAAAACATAGTAAAATATTTCTAATATACGTAAAATAAAAAAACTAATTTTTGTTCTTTGCCAATCCAATCAATGATCACATTCGCAATTAACTAAATTCAAATATCTCTTGCACCTCATAGAGATTAAATATAATTGATCAGTGATCGATTGTAAGCGATGTTCGTCTGTACGTCTGTAGAAGACACGATACAGTTCAAAATAAACGAGCTACCCTGCTGGCACGAATACGTCTTATTGCCATAGGCTGGTTGAGTTCCCAAATGGTCAATATAGGACCAGATAAAATTAAGTTCCCCCTGAAAAACAACCCCAGAAAAACATATTTTATTTGTTTTTTTTTTTTGTCTATTTGTTTAGAAAATTAAACATTTTTATGCTGTTCCTTGACCAAGATAAAAAATTCGCTTTTTTTCGGTCCGTCCCTTTTGAGGGCTTGTCTATAGAAAATAAAATATTGATAAAATTGTATTACACTTACAAGGGAAGTATCTCAACCCATATGAACCGATTTGCCTGAAACTTAAAATATATATTAAAGAGACGATTTTAAGGTTGGGGTGTCTCGGCTTATCGGCCATATCGGTGTTTAAAAATTTCGTTGTCTCCTTATGAAACCATGTGGACCTTCGGGAAAATTTTGATAACTTCCGAACTAATAGGAATATCATCTAGGGCAAAAATACGGGTCGACTTAAATTTAACAAAGATTATTTCTTATCCATATGGATATCGTAGGTCTATGTCTTCACATAAGTACCCCCCTAAAATTTACACATTTTCCTGAAAAAAAATATTTAAAGAAGCCGAATTTTTACAAGGTTATACCACCATTGGATAGGCATTAAAAAAACCTTTCTTCTCATAATTAAAAATCATATAGTTTCTTAAAAAGAAATGGCTAAAAAATCCAAAAAACGATTTTTTCGCCATTTTTTTACCCATGTTTTGAACCCCTAAATCCCCGATATGGCCGATAAGCCGAGACACCCCAACCTTAGAATTGTCTCTTTGATATATATTTCAAGTTTCAGGCAAATCGGTTCATAAGGGTTGAGATACTTCCCTTGTTAGAAAATTATGTAAGTTACTACATGTTAGTTGTTTGTGTATATTACAGTAGTTAGTTGTTTTCAACTTCAAAGTCAGTTTTTTTTGTATGACAAATATCATACAACTATTTCTGTTAGTTATTTTAAGTCGTTTTTTTTGAACAACTTACAAAAAAGTACTGTAATGTAGTAACAGTTATTTAAAGTAGTTAATTTTATTTTTATTATCTATGAAAAATTTTCTAAGTTTTTGTCCAAAAAATAAAAAT
This sequence comes from Pegoplata infirma, assembly GCA_963921195.1. Classification (NCBI taxonomy): domain Eukaryota; kingdom Metazoa; phylum Arthropoda; class Insecta; order Diptera; family Anthomyiidae; genus Pegoplata; species Pegoplata infirma. The sequence goes on along the minus strand of OY992538.1, from coordinate 175,503,842 downwards.
AAATTTTCGTTTTTTGATTTTTCACAACTTAAAAAAAAAAAAAAATAAAAAATTGGTCTTCAATTTTTTTTTTGAAAAATAAAAAAAAAATATATATTGATTATTTTATTTTGACTACACTTTAGTTGTTTTGACTACAAATGTAAGTAGTTTTTACTACATAAGTCAGTTGTTTTTTGTAAGTTAAAATAACTAACATTGTTAGTTGATTTAACTGAAAAAGTAGTTGACCCCAAAACAACTTACAAAGTAGTTATTTTAACTGACATTTTCAGTTGATTTTACTAACATAATTTTTTGAGTGTATTTAAGCGTAAATATAAATAAAATGAATTTCTAAACTTCTATGGCGACTGGAAAGGTGTCCCTCCGATTCTTCCCATCCTCCCCCTTAAAAAAACATCCCCTGAAACACCCTTACCAAGTTTTTTTATCCCTGCCGATTTCTTTTTGAACAACAGGACAATTTTGATGTTCACGCTGCTTATTTGAAATCAACAGATTTCTCTGTTAAAATCAGCAGATTTTTCTGCTATCTTGACGACGGATTTCTCAAATGGCTTAAAATGCAGATTTCTCATATGGCTCAAAATGAAGATTCTTTTGCTTATTGGACAAAGGTGTCTCTGCCAACATGAGTTCGTATTTGTTGAATTACAATATTGCGTGAATGTTTTCATTAAATTCTGAGTTAATTCATAGTATTTATTACTAGTAAAAATATAATAACGTATAGGAAATGTACTGAATTTAACAGTTTTTTAATATTTTTTAATTATTTTTTTATTTTTTACGTGTTTTTAACAAATTTATGACTTGGTAACATTTTATTCATAATACCGGTACGTACCGGTATTGATGTTTCGGTAACGGTTCACCGTTACCGAAATAATCGAAAATACCGTTACCTTTACCGTTACCGATATAAAAAATATGTAATACCAATACCGTTACCGATACCGTTATTCGTTTCGGTTGCCAACCCTGGTTCAAAACAATTTTTTTCTGATGCCATTATAATGTATACTATATAAAAGTAGGCTAGCACACATATTTTTGTTCACCAAGCTCTTTTACCGCTAGTACGGAAGCGTCAAAAACAAAATTTCATTTTTTATATTTTTTTTTACATTTTGGGGAACAAAACTTATTACAACAGCAACGTACTTAAAATCCTGTATTAAAATCTATTAAAATGAATTTCAATTAGCAATAGAGCAAGCAAATATATTTTGTACAAAGTACAGATTTAAAATGCAGATTTATATATTTTTTTAATTTTTCTATTTAATTTTTTTTATCATTTTTTAACCAAAAATATTTTTGGACTGCTACTTTTTTTGCTTATATTTGCATACTCCCATATCTCTTTGAGGTATTAAGAAACTCTTTCGGAGTATGATGTATTCATCCGCTAAGCCATGCGGCTCCATGGGCAAAATATATTTAGGGATGTCCGTCCGACCGTCTGTTAGTCTAATAGTCTGGGGAATGCACGATGCTGTCCAAACCAAAAGGGCTAGCTACCTGATGTTTGGCACGAATATGTCTTCTGGTCTTGTACTGATCAAGTTCGTAAATGGGCAAAATTGGAAAATGTAAAAAAAGGCCCCCCTTAAAGAACAAGCATACTTATGCAAAACCCATCTTTTACATTTTTTTTTTGTACATTTACTTAAAAATTAACAAAATTTACGCCAAAAGAAGTTTAAAGTCCTGCAATTGGACCGAAGGGACCAGCAAAGTTTTTTTGTCCGTCCCCTTTTGTGGGCGTGGATGTAAAAAAAATTGACAAAATTTTATTACAAAATTGAATTAAAATCGCGAATTGTCATGTCCGATCACCAAATAAACTTGCCGAATTTCGAGTCAATATCCCAGCTTTTAGGGTTTTGGCCAGAAAATACCAAAAAATTCCCTATAGTGCAGTGTACGTATACAAAAAACTATAAACTAAATTGTTTTTGAATTGTTTTTAAAATTTTTAAGTATATTATTAATTGCGTCAATTAAAAAATTACTCAATTTTTGTTTTTAAATTTTAACAAGTGATAACCCTAATTTGTTTCATCCATATTTTTTTCTGTGTTGGATTATGTTATCTATATCTCCATTTAGTTTCTTCAGGTGTTGGTAAGCAATAAAAATTTTGTCTATTTCCAAAAAAAAAAAACAAGTGCTTACATATTTTTTCGCTAATTTATGAAAGTTTCATAAGAGATATGAACACAACTCATATATTTTTTTAAACGGCCGATTTTACGTTAAAAATTTTTTAAGTTATTTTAAAAAAAAAGTTTGAGAAACCATGCACAAATGCATGTATGAACAGATACATGAACTAACAAGCAACATACATACACAGCATGTTTCTATTAATGTATACGAACAATTACATCAACAACAACAAGTGTCTTAAAATACAATTGTACAATTTTGTCTGTCATGTTTTCAACGAGCGAACATAAATACAACAGACACAACATAACACACAAAATACAATTTCTATGTGACAATTTATTAAATAAATGTCCTGTAGATTAAAATTTTCTATGTAGTTGAACACACACACACATTAACGCACCAACACACCAACAATACAATAACAATAATTTAATGATAAATGTATTAATATGATGGAGTTTATGTTATGGCTTTTAACAGTGTTTTGTAAACCGACAGATTCTGAGAAATTTTTCCTCTAGAAAAATCCCATATTCTGAGAAATGTTTCCTACATAAAAGGTCTGAAATTTTAAGATATGTTTCCTATTTCCCTGCAGCAAAAGTATTAGATTCTGAAACAATTTTCCTATAGAAAAAGTATCAGAATCTGAAACTCAGATTCTGAGATTTTTCCTATAAAAAAAGTCTCAGGTTCTGTGACACTTTTCCAATAGAAAAAGTTTCAGAAGTTCACATTTTACATTTCTCTTATAGAAAAACTCTTAGATTCTAGGGCATTTTTCCAATAGAAAATGTCTCAGATTCTAAGATATTTTCCTTCCAGAAAACATCATAGATTGTGCGATATTTTTCCCATATTACTAGTCTCAGATTCTGAAAAAGTTTTTCATATAGAAAAAGATTTAGATTCAAAGACATTTTTCCTTCATAAAAAGTCTCAGATTCTAAAACGTTTTTTCCTATAAAAAATGATTCAGATTCTACAACATTTTCCTATAAAAAATTCTCAGATTCTGAGACATTTTTTCTGAATAAATTGACTCAAATTAAGAGAAAGTCTCAGATTTTGAGACATTTTTCCTTTAGAAACACTAATATAAATATATCATTCAAAATACGAGAGATCGCCACAAAACTGGACTTAGGTACTCCGATTAACTTTATATTTTGCACACGGATACTTTATGGAGCCATTTTGGCTTTTGCATTTAAAGTTTAAAAAAAAATGAAAACTCGCGATTTTATTAGCGTTTTAAATTTTTAAAAAAATGAAAAAAATGCAAAATGTAGTCAAGTTTGAAGAGCAATATTTCCTAAAGTATATATCGGATATCAATTCTGTTCAACGCATTCGAAAGGTATACTCGTCTTCTTTATAACTAATATTTTTTAAAGAAAAAATGTTGTCTAAAAATGCAGTTTTAAGACAAATGCAATTTTAAAATGCATTTTTTAAAACTTACTACATCTTCGATTTTTAAAAAACCAAAATTTTTGAAAAGATTGCAATTTTTACATTTAATATAGCTAACAAAATCTTTGGGACACGCATTTTTGCTATTTTAAACGATTTTATGAAAAATATCTTACTAAATTTTTCATACAAAAAGTTCAAAAAAATTTATTTTATTTAGTATTTTAAAATTTTGTATTATTGTAGAAATTTTTTCAAAAAGTATTCCACTTCAATACTCTTCATTAATAAAAGTAAGTATCGCATTTAACTGTCTTAAAAAGTTGTTTACAGATTTAGTGTTTCTTCACAATACAGCAGCAAGCAGCAGACAACAAAATTTTTACATGTATTTTGTTGTTGCGGCAACAACAAAATACATGTAAAAAATTTGCTGTTTGCTGCTGTATTGTGAAGAAACACTTAACTGTGTTTTCTTAAATTATCAGTTTTCCTTTTGGAGTTAATAACACACAAAGTTGCAGGTTAAAATTTTGTAGAAAACATATTGCAAACATTTTTTTGCAGCAAAACCGATCAAATTTAAAGAAAGTAAGTAAATAAAGAAGTTTTAATCGCGGTATTAATATCTCGTTATTTTTTTACAGAAATCGCGAAGTTTTTAGCTCGGACTTTAGAAGAGCAATTTTTGGCAACAAATACACTACAATTGCAAAAAGTGAATTTGAAATTTTATTGCATTTTTCCCGAGAAATTTCTTCATTTTCTCATTTTTTCAAAAAAACGGCTCCGGGGAAGGTTTTGATTTTCGTCGAAAAATATGCATAGTAGTGGGGCACCCCAGATTCAAAATCAAGAAAGAAATTTACGAAAACTTAAATGCAACATGTAAACTAAATGCATCTTAAAAATTCTAATTGAATGCATTGTATTATTTTAAAACTGATAATTTTAGAAAACACAGTTAAATCTGTAAAAACTTTTTAAAACAGTTAAATGCGATACTTACTTTTATTAATGAAGATTATTGAAGTGGAATACTTTTTGAAAAAATTTCTACAATAATACTAAATTTTAAAATACTAAAAAAAAAAATTTTTTTGAACTTTTTATATGAAAAATTTAGTAAGATATTTTTCATAAAATTGTTTTAAGTAGCACGAATGCGTGTCCCAAAATATTTCTTAGATACATTTAATGTAAAAATTTCAATCTTTTCAAAAATGTTGTTTTTTTAAAAATCGAAGATGTAGTAAGTTCTGAAAAATGCATTTCTAAATTGCATTTGTCTTAAAACTGCATTTTTAGACACAATTTTTTCTTTAACAAATATTAGTTTTAAAGAAGACGAGTATACCTTTCGAATGCATTGAACAGAATTGAAATCCGATATATACTTTAGGAAATATAGCTCTTCAAAGTTGACTACATTTTGCATTTTTTTCATTTTTTGAAAAATTTAAAACGCTAAAAAAATCGCGAGTTTTTAATTTTTTTTTAAACTCTAAATGGAATTATCCAAATTGCTCCATACAGTATCCGTGTGCACAATATAAAGTTAATCGGGGAACCTAAGTCCAGATTTATTGCGTTTTCTATTGATTTCTCGTGTTTTCAATGATATATATAATACTAGCTTACCATCCCGGTACTTCGTTACCGGTTGTATTGAATACGGGTTAATATAAGGATCAGGATTACTCTATCGATTTAAAAAAAAAATCCTCTACATAGTTTTTGTTGTATTTACTTGTGGACGTTTAAGTCTTTCATAAAATAATATTTTAATGAATAATTTAAACAATAAAATTTTAATAACTTCGCTGGTACGTCATCATGCTCCTTTCGGTGAGAAAATATATTGACAATTTTCGAGCCCTTATATCGGGTTTTAAGATTTTGAGTGAATAAATATTTCAGTAAAAAAAAAATGGAATAAAATTAAGTTTGAGTGGAAAAACATATAGAGAGAACAAATATGGAGTCAAAAAAGTTAAATACGTAAAATTTAAGTAAAAAGTATCATTCCACATTGTTCCCAGCTCTATTCCACTTCGTTCCCCGTTCTATTCCATTTCACTTGCAAGTCCATCTCCTTTCGTTCCATGTAAGTTTCATTCCTCTCCGTATAATATGCGTTAAAAAAATAAAAAGTTCTATTGCCTTTATATTGTAGATATGAAAAGTACCATTTTACACCACTGTTACCAGGTACCCCTTTTTACCTTAAAATTTTAAAATATGTCCTTGTCTTGGGTGTTATTTCTGCGACTTTTACTTCAATAGTTAGATATCTCAAAATAACAATTTGCCCCTTTTCCCCGTAAAATTATATTTTCCAAAAACTGTTTTTTTGTGCTAGGTGATCCTATTTAAAACATCAAGTTTCTGAACCATTATTTCAAGAAATATAAGAAAAACCAAATTTGCACTTTTTATCCCCTTTACGATCGGTCGCGACTCTTAGAAACAGAATTTCCAAAAATAAATTTTTAAAGCATTCAAAATTTTAATGCCAAGGATAATTACTTCATGAAATATAAAAAGTATCAAAAAACACTTTTTTACAGCTCTTGAAACAGAATTTTTTGAAAATACTTTAGCAGAATGTTTTTTTCACCGAAGTCCCCTACATTCCAAAATTCAAGCTTCAACGGTTTATAGGAACAAAAAAAAAAAGTACCAAAAGTACACTTTCTTACCCCGCTAGAAACGAAATTTCCAAAAAGTACCTCTTTCAGAAGGTTTTTTTCTTCACTGAAAAATCCTACATTCCTTTTTATAAAAGGTTCTTTTTATAAAAGGTACTTTTTATAAAAGGTACTTTTTATAAAAGGTACTTTTTATAAAAGGTACTTTTTATAAAAGGTACTTTTTATAAAAGGTACTTTTTATAAAAGGTACTTTTTATAAAAGGTACTTTTTATAAAAGGTACTTTTTATAAAAGGTACTTTTTATAAAAGGTACTTTTTATAAAAGGTACTTTTTATAAAAGGTTCTTTTTATAAAAGGTACTTTTTATAAAAGGTACTTTTTATTAAAGGTACTTTTTATAAAAGGTACTTTTTATAAAAGGTACTTTTTATAAAAGGTACTTTTTATAAAAGGTACTTTTTATTAAAGGTACTTTTTATAAAGGTACTTTTTATAAAAGGTACTTTTTACAAATTTCAAGTTTCTAGTACCATTATTTAAGTAAATGTAAAAGATACCAAAAGTATGGTTTTTTACCCTTTTTACCCCCTTAGAATCATCATTGGCAAAAATCCAGCCAAAATGGATCTTTATTCCGAGAGGTGAACATACAGTCCAATTTTTTAGTCTCTATGAATATTATTTCAGGAGATATAAAAAGTACCAAAAGTACACTTTTTTTAGCCATTTTATCCCCGTAGAATCAACATTGGCAAAAACCCAGCCTTAGTGATTTTTTTTTCCGGGAGGTAAGCCTACATTGCAAATTTCAAGTTTCTAATACCATTATTTAAGGAAATAAAAAAGGTACCAAAAGTACAGTTTTTTACCCTTTTTACCCCCTTAGAATCATCATTGGCGAAAATCCAGCCTTAGTGAATCTATATTTCGGGAGGTGAACATACAGTCCAAATTTCAAGCCTCTGTGACTTTTATTTAAGAAAATGTAAAAGGTACCAAAAGTACAGTTTTTTACCCTTTTTACCCCCTTAGAATCAACATTGGCAAAAGTCCAGCTTTACAGGATCTACATTCCGGGAGGTGAACATACAGTCCAAATTTCAAGTCTCTATGACCATTATTTCATGAGATATAAAAAGTACCAAAAGTACAGTTTTTTACCCTTTTTACCCCCTTAGAATCAACACTGGCAAAAATCCGGACTTAGTGTATCTATGTTCCGGGAGGTGAACATACAGTCCAAATTTCAAGTCTCTGTGACCATTATTTCAGGAGATATAAAAAGTTCCAAAAGTACAGTTTTTTACCCTTTTTACCCCCTTAGAATCAACACTGGCAAAAATCCAGCCTTAGTGAATCTATATTCCGGGAGGTGAACCTACAGTCCAAATTTCAAGTCTCTAGCTTCAGCGGTTTGGGCTGGGCGATGATGAGTCAGTCAGTCAGTCAGTCAGTCAGTCAGTCAGTCAGTCAGTCACGTTACTCTTTTATATATCTGTGGACGTTTGACAAAAGCACTTATTTTTTTTTAAAAGTTTTTTTGGACCTTTTTTTAAGAGACTGAAATGGCAAGAACTGGCCGATTTTCTCTATATTTTTTAAGAGATCTGATAAGAAGATATTTCGAATTGTGGAGACCTTTAAAAAAATCATGTTAAAAGTGTTTGTTGTAGCCGAAAAAGTCTATCTTAATATTTTTTTGACAAAAGAACTTAAGTCGATTTAAATGCTTTTGTCAAAACTCCACAGATATATAGATAATAATTTTGATCCAATGATCAGTTTTTTATGTATTTCTCCAATTTAATTACAAATAATTTTTAATAATTTAAACCTAACCGAGAACTGGTAATAATGACCGTCGTCTCATTGTAGCGAAATTGATCAAGGGTTTTTGTGGGAATCGAACCCACGACCCCCTGTTTCATAGGCTAGCACGCTACCAACTAACCTACAGGGTCCCTTTAGAAACACTATCAGATTCTAAAAAAAATTTCCTATAGAAAAAGTCTCAGATTCTGGGACATTTTTCCTATATTTTTATTTTTTTTATAGAAAAAGTATAAGATTCTAAAACATTTTTGTTTAGATTCTTAGACATTTTTCCTATAGAAAAGTCCAAGATTTTGAGACATTTTTTTCCATAGATAAAGCATTTTTCCTATAGGAAAAATCTCAGATTGTGCGACATTTTCCTATAAAAAAGTCTCAGATCCTAAACTTATATGATTCGGCAGGGATGTCCGTTCATTTTTTATGTTTTATACCCTTTTAAATCCACTGTATGCTCTTACTTAATATTTATGACTGTATGCATATGTTAAGTTTATTATATGCATTTGGAGTTTGTAACATGTGCATTTTAACTGCAATTCACCATTGGATTTATTTAAATCTAGTACTCCTAAGATTGGCTAAAACAAATTCCCGAAAGCTTTGATTGAAATTTAGGGTATCTCATGGTAGTCATATCGGAGTCATCGGAGATTGAAATTGTGTGATATTATTTTAGTGTTTTTTATCGGCGTAAGCCATTTCTTTTTGTTTTTAAGGGTTTGTGATTGAAGAAGATAACATTGTATTTCTAAAGATTATTATTAATGTGGATTCATTCCAGACCATGGTTTCTGCAGCCACCTCTACGTCTTCAGTAGAGAAAATTACATTGGATTTAAATTGTTTGATTTTGTAAGACTGTGTTTTCTATATGTTTTTTCATCAACAGACTTAACTCTGATTGATAAGGGTCCTAAAATCTTAATTTTCCTGATATTTTTGTATTTTCTTTCCTGATTTTAATTTTTGAAAAATTCACAAACTGTTTTATAAAACAGTCTTTGTAGGTATGTTTCAATTAAGTGGAGATGGTTCGGTTGGACATTTCGTTCGAAATTTAGAGCTTTATTATATTGTGTATTTAGTACATAAATTCTCATTGTGTCTACTACAGTGGGGAACACTTTCTCGCTTTTAATATTAACAAAACCACTTAATATTCGTTTTTATCTAAAGTTACACAGTTTTATCATTAATTGAATTACCATTTTATAATCAAGCCCACAAATGGGGGAGGGCTTAAAATCCGAATTTAAATTCCTTGTTCCCAAGTGCATGTCCTGCACTTCAACTTCTTTTGACATAAAATTATTTCGTTTGGGAAAAAAATTTGTTAAAAGAAAGACCCTTTTTAGAGGTTGGTTTAGTTCTTCAAGGGAAACTTTTCCCGCCTTCTTTGATTTTGCCAAACTTCTGTATTCTAGTCAATTATTTTGGACTGCAAAGTGTTAACTACAGACGGACGGACATACATATAACGTCTTGGATCTAAAATTTGTTTAGTTTATTGGATCCTGTAGAAATATTTCGATGCGTTACACACGGAATGACAAAGTGAGTATACCTTGTAACTGTAGTTGAAAGTTATAAAAGTTACTTTTTTTTATAATGTTCGTAATAGTTAAATTTTATCGTATGCAACTTGCTTGTAAACGACTGACGAGATACTATTATGATGTTTAACATTTAGAATAATTGTCAAACTTAAACATGCGAAATATGTATTAATATTTATTAGTTATACAATAGATCGTATCGATTTTCATTTTTTGTTTAAGCTGATAGGGGTCTAAAAAGTTTTTATTGTGTGTCAAAATAAGTCCATGAAATTTATGTGAAATTCAAAAATTTCCTTACCCTCCTGCATCGATGTTAAAGTAAACCCCCCAAAAAATTACACATTTCATCTTATTTCTAGACAACCAAGTTTTTATACCCTCCACTCTAGTGATAGAGGGTATATATAAGTTTGTCATTCCGTTTGTAACACCTCGAAATATTGGTCTACTTAGGACCCCATAAAGTATATATATTCATGATCCTCGATCGATTTTAAGACGATCTAGCGATGTCCGTCCGTCCGTCCGTCCGTCCGTCCGTCCGTCTGTCTGTCTGTCTGTCTGTCTGTTGAAAACACGCTAACTTTTGAAAGACTTTACGGAGGCTCCTGAAGTTTGGCATATATGTTGGACATTTACCTGCTCAGGTTCGTATTGCAATCCAGCGAAATCGGTCCAGTGGTTCAAAAGTTATAAGCAAATGAGTAAATTTTGGCAAGGGTTTTTCTGGAATTTACGAGATAAAACACACGGTAACTTTCGAACGGCAATTCTGAGGGTGCTGAAGTGTGGTATATATATTTACCGTTCCTCTGGTCCAGTTCGTTTTAAATTTCAGCCAAATCGGTCAAGTGGTTCAAAAGTTATTGGCAAAACCGTAAATTGCAGATTATTTCACCTTAAATTCACGTATTGAAAACCCGTTAAACATGTTTTAAAAACATTTGTAAGTCAGAAAAATATTTTAAAAGGTATTTTTGTCACACAAAAATATTTTTACACTAAAACAAAAAAAATACACTCAAAAAAAAGTTTACACTCAAAAAAAATTTTACACTCAAAAAAAAAAATTGGTAAATTATTTTTTTTTTTTTTTCAAAAATTAATAAAAAAAAGTTTTTTACACTAAAACAAAAACAAAAAAAATACACTCAAAAAAATTTACACTCAAAAAAAAATTAGTAAATTTTTTTTTTTTTCAAAAATTAATAAAAAAAAGTTATTTTACAGAAAATAAAATATTTCTAACCAAAAATGTTATTTTTTTCACGTTAGAAAATTTACTATGACTTAAAAAGGGCATTGTGGAGGGTATTCATAGATTCGGCCAAGTCGAATTTAACTTTTCTACTTGTTTTTGTTGGTGTTATCTTTTTGGAAAAAAATGTCTTCCCTGTAAAAATAAAATCACATTTAAAAATGTTTGCAAAAAAAAAATATTTTTCGCGAGTTATGGGACTTTTAAGCAAGGATGGGTACCAATTCGATAAAAGTATTGGTATTGGTATTGGTTTTTAAAATTATATTAGTATTGGTATAGGTATTGGTTTTAATTTTTTGTTGAATTGGTATAGGTTTCGGTATTGGTTTTGAATTATTTAGGTATTGGGTATTGGTATTGGTTTTAGCCTCGAATCGGTATCGGTTTTTAATAAGTATTGGTATTTATCTTATATCGGTTTTGGAATTTGTATGCAAAAGGTTTTGTCGTTAATATTAATTAACGTTTATGTGCGATTTTTAACCGAGTTTGGTTTTGATTTTAAGCCATCGATCGGACATGGTGGATTTTTGAATAATGATTTATTTTTTATTTTTCTTACACCGAAAAAAATTCCTGCCTTATATGTACGAAAACGTTCGTACATTGTACGAAATATTTCGTTGTTTCGCACCACGAAATTCTTGCGTACAATGTACGAAATGCACGAAATTTGTTCGTAAAATAAACGAAATTTTTTTTGGTATTTTACAAAAAAATTTCGTAAAATAAACGAATATTTTTTTGTATTTAACAAAAAAATTTCGTAAAATACAGCAATAAATTTTTGTGTTTTACGAAAATTTTCGTAAAATAAACAAAATATTTTTTTTTTTACGAAATTATTTCGTAAAATAAACGAAATATTTTTTTTTTTACGAAAATCTTTCGTAAAATAAAAAAAAATTCGTGAAATAAACGAATTTTTTTTTGTTTTTTACGAAAATCTTTCGTAAATATAAAAAAAAATTGTTTTTTACGAAAATGTTTTGTAAAAAAATATAAATTTTGTTTATTTTACGAAAATGTTTCGTAAAAAAATATAAATTTTGTTTATTTTACAAAAATGTTTCGTATTTTTTTTTTTGTATTTTACGAAGAATGTTTGTTAAATACATGAAATATGTCGTCTTTTTGTGTCGTTAACTTTTATTTATAAATGTTTTATATTAATAGGGGGTTTTTTGAAAATTTACTTTTTTTATTTAAATATATTTTAAGTTAACATAAAAACATGTATTTATTCAATTTACATGTATTTATTCAATTTACAGTGATTTCGTTTAAGGCTACGTTCACACTACAAGAACTTATAAGTTGTGATGATTTTATGATTTGTTTGGAGGGCCACCTCCCAACATGTAAAAAAAATATATCGGGGAATGTCACAGACTCAATTACGTTCGGAAGTGGAATAAGTGGTTTACTCGTAAAACGCAAAGCAAATATTTTTTTCGGAATGATACCACTTTTATGCAATTCAATTCCACTTTGATTTTGAAAGTGATTTCATTCCGAAAAAAATATTGTTTTGCGTTTTACGAGTGACAAATTTGTGACATGCCCCATCATCAAATTTTATTTGATCCTTAAAATAAATAAAAACCAAGTTAGAGCTTTAAATTCGGCTGTGCCCAAACAAGTAAAAAAATTATCAGAGTTATCATTATTGAAATCAATTTTTTATAATCACGACCACAAGACATTTTCTAATCCCCTGGGTCGAATCACAGTACTTAAAATTTTTTTTTTACATAAAAATGTTTTATTTGTTTAACAAAAATGCAAAAAAAAACACTTTAAAAAAATTGCGTTTTTCAGAGGTTGGTTTATTTCTTTAAGGGAAAACTTTTTTCCGCCTTTACCGAATTTGCCCACATACGAACTTAACCTGCTGATGACCAAAACACTTGTTCGTGCTTAACTTCAGGAGTCTAGCTTTTTTATTTTGGATGGTATCCGTGTTTTATACAGACGGACATTAATAGAATGTCTTAGAATCTATCATGGATCAATAATATATATACTTAATGGGGTCCTCGACCGATATTTCGAAGCGTTACACACGGAATGACAAATTGAGTATACCCCAATACTGAAATTGGAGGGCATACACCCTTTAACACCCTTTAATCATGCATTTAAAGATTTCTTCTTTTTTCATTATTTTCGTAAAATTACAAAATTCTTGATTATTTTTTTCGTAATATGGGTTCACTATTGTATATTTCACAAAAGAAGTTTTTACGAATTATTTTCGTAAAAATACGAAAGTCTGTACACTTTTTTTTGTAATATGTAGTCAACATTCGTATATTTTACGAAAGAAGCATTTACATTCTTTTTTTTCGTTACTTTCGTAAAATTACAAAAGTTTTTACAACATTTTTTTCGTAATATGTAGTCAACGTTCGTAAATATTACGAAAAAAATATTTACTAATCATTTTCGTTACTTTCGTAAAAATACGAAATTCAGTACGAAAGATTTTCGTACTATGTAGTCAACTTTCGTGTATTTTACGAAAAAAAAAAGTACGAAACTTTTTTTCGTAAAATGTTGCATGGATTTTTTTCGGTGTATATTATGAAGAGATGGGCTCATGAGCTGATTAGAGCGTGATTCACGTGATTCACGCGTGAGTGTGACTGAATTCAATTTTATTCACGTGATTGTGAGTGGAGAAAAAAATTGCGTGAGTGAGTGTGCGTGAGTAAGATTTTTGCGTGAGTGAGTGTGCGTGAGTCGATTTTTTTGCATGAGTTTGCGTGATTTATTTTCTCTTCATATTTCCTTTCGTACAAAAAAATTGTAAAATTTGGCTTAACTTTCGATTTCATCCCGAAAAAAAGCAAAAAAAAATTGTAAAATTTCTCTGAACTTTAAATTTTGCTTAAAATTTTAAAAGATTTTTCAAAATTTTAGTTTTTGAAATTTTTTTTGTATAAATAAGAGTTTTGTGAGTGTGAGTCAACGTGAGTGTGAGCGAAGCTTGCGTGAGTGCACGTGAGTGTGAGTTGTGTTAAATTTACTCACTTGATTGTGAGTGAGTGAGTGTGAGTAGAAAAAATATGCTCGTGAGTGAGTGTGCGTGATTCAAAAATTCCTGTCGTTAGCGTGAGTGAGTCAAAAATCACTCACGCACTCATCTCTAATATTAGACATTTTCAGAATTTTTTCTTTAAAAAAATTAATAAGCAAGGGTATTTGAACCCCTTATTAATGATGTAAATAGCATTTGTTATATAATTAATTTAGTTTTTATGACCAAATTAAAATTCAAACAGCCTCACCACAAGTCCTCAAAAAATCGATAAAATCGACTTCTAAAATATATTTTTAATAGTCGACTTTATATTTAAAATAAGTCGCTGGAGGGTATAAAAATTAAAAGCCTAAAATAATAAAATGCAAAGTTTTCGTTTTCTCTTTAAACAATTTCTGTGCTGATGAACATTGCATTTAATGCACATATAAATTGCGGTGGCCAAGGAGAGATATTTTTTAATTGCAGAAAGTTGAGACTTAACATTCGTTACAAAATATACCTGAAATTCATCCTTTTCATACATAAATATTTTTTGAAAAGTTAATCGAAATAGGTTATCGTGGAGGCCTCTTTTTCGATTTTAGATCTTTTGGTAATTGCGATTACACGGGTAATTGTTTTCTTATATGGGGTTCAAACTTACGACCTTAAACAAGTTGTTTATCAAAACACCAGTAATACCATATTCGCATTCATTTAAACTAGTTTAATTATGTGTCTTCCCCATACAATTTTAAGCACTTTATCTGTCAAAATAAAACGGTGGTTTATTTTGACGTTTAAATTGTATGGGGAAAACCAAAATTAAACTACCCAGGCAGAAATTTACGAACGGGAGAGCGCTGGCAAAGTACCTTTTATGGTCGCTTGTGTGCTGGGAAAGCATCACAGTTTAGTACTCTCCCAGCGTCCAAAATGATAACCATGGTAAACGGTATGCCGTTGCTATTTTAAAGCGCCTTGTGGTACAGGGTATAACGAGTTTATACTTATGTTTGAAACTACCCGAAATAATAGTCCTAGATTAACCTTTTAGCAAAAGTACCGAAAAAAGTGATGTATTGAACCGAAACGTGTTGTTTTCCAAAAGGAAAGATCCAGTGGCATTTCACATGTGATGTATCCGGAGTTTAAGACACTTCCTCACAAAAGAAACGTGTTTTTATATAAAAGGTGTCAAGTTTGTGATAGGAATTGTGTCTAAGTGACATATCACGACAGCTTTCAAGAACCAATAACTAATACTGCAGGGAAATGAAAAATATCACCGCTCTACAAATCGGAGGTTTGTCACTGCGTTTTGGATGAAACCAATAAAAGTTGATAAGGTTTGATGCCCCGATTCCAAAACGGTCACCCAAATTTTTCTATCACGTCACAATTTTGAGAAAATCGCGGTTAAGGTGTCAAAAAAGGCCCATTTTGACCATTTTTGAACGCTTATAAAATAAGATCCTGACATGCAAATGACTTGGTATCAAGCTCATTCGAAAGTGTGCAATTTTATCTTTCAGACCAGATCAAATCTTCTTGGAATTTAATTTTCTAAAATGGTAAAAAAATCATTAGCCACAAGTGCTTTAAATCTAAAATTTACGTATGGGCCATTTCAGAAAATTTAGCTCAAATTTCATTTTTGGAAATGGTGTCTCAGATTAATTTGAACATTGACACATAGATAGCCCTTATAAATATGATATATGTACCATATATCGTTTTTTTACATTTGGTGTATTTAACGAATTATGGCGGGTCAAAGATTGACTTTTTAAGCAAAAGTAAGAAAAATACATCACGTTTAAAAAGCTGTAACTTCTTAACCAATGACCCGATTTTCACAAATTTAGGCTCATGTGAAAGCTGGGGTTCTTCTTTTAGAAAATATTTTTAAAATAACACAGTTTTTTTACAGAAATGATGCAAAAATGCAAAAACATTTTTTCTTTTCGAATATTTAAAAAAACACATCTTCGATTTTTTTTAAAAAAAATCTGGTGAAAAATAACAATGTTTTGTATAACATATTCAAAATTCAGAGTGGGATCTCCATGGGATCAAAAAATATTCTGTTTTAAGTACGATGTTCTCATATTTTTCCCTTAGAAAATTTAAATTTCTAATGTTTTGAATGTTTTTCAAAATTCTGATTAATTTTTATTAATAAATAAAAATTGTTTTATTCGACCTTTAAAATATTATATTTTGTGAGGATGTTTATTCTGGCTCGAGGTCATTATTTTCTTTACTAATTAAAACCATGATATTCTCATAGCATAATTTTCAAGAAAATTTTTTTTTTGTTTTAAATTTATTTATGTTGGTCATTTTTGCAAGACTTAATCGACACGTGTTTCGGAATTTGTCAAGATTCCATTGTCAAGATTATTTAGCAAAAATAGAAACGACAAATCGTTTGTGCACAAACTAAAACATTAATACATATTCGACTCTATCCACAATGTGAATTAGAAAGACCAAGAAATTGTACTATGTTAGTAAGTAACGATTGTCAATAACCAACAAAAATATTTAAAACATTTTACATACGATAGTCCATTGGACTACAACAATATGTTTTTTGTTGTTGTGCATGAAATTATACCATTATTAGGGCTATTCATCACTATGGCGTGCCAACCATTATGTTCAAATTCTGATTAATTTTTATTAATAAATAAAAATTGTTTTATTCGACCTTTAAAATATTATATTTTGTGAGGATGTTTATTCTGGCTCGAGGTCATTATTTTCTTTACTAATTAAAACCATGATATTCTCATAGCATAATTTTCAAGAAAATTATTTTTTTGTTTTAAATTTATTTATGTTGGTCACAACAACAAAAAACATATTGTTGTAGTCCAATGGACTATCGTATGTAAAATGTTTTAAATATTTTTGTTGGTTATTGACAATCGTTACTTACTAACATAGTACAATTTCTTCGTCTTTCTAATTCATATTGTGGATAGAGTCGAATATGTATTAATGTTTTAGTTTGTGCACAAACGATTTGTCATTAGACTCGTTTGCTACTTTGTAGTATATCGTTTCTATTTTTGCTAAATAATCTTGACAATGGAATCTTGACAAATTCCGAAACACGTGTCGATTAAGTCTTGCAAAAATGACCAACATAAATAAATTTAAAACAAAAAAATTATTTTCTTGAAAATTATGCTATGAGAATATCATGGTTTTAATTAGTAAAGAAAATAATGACCTCGAGCCAGAATAAACATCCTCACAAAATATAGTTTTTCAAAATTTTAGTAGTATAATTTTCATTGAAAATTTAAATTTTTATATTGAAGAAACATAAAATTTTAATTTTCTAATATGGTATTTACACCAACGAAAACAACTTGTTTTTGAATATATTTTTGGTTTTTGGCAAAAACTATGTAGTTTTTCCATACAATTTAAAAACTGCGTTGCCAACCAAAACTAAACAAAAACTAGATTTTTGGCTGTGTTCACTACTAGCTAATCATTCTGTGTGAATATTTTTTTCAATTTTGTTTTGCTTAACTCGAATGTCAAAAATAAAATATTTGTTTTTTGTGAAATTATTATTCCAATCTGTTAAAAAAGTTAATAAATATGTAATTTAATTTTTTTATTAACGTGTGGCTATTGTTATTTTGTGTTTTTTAGTGAATTTATAAAATAATTAATTTGATTTGACAACCAAAAACTTTAGTTATTCGGTATAAACGGTTTGGTTTTCAAAAATCAATTTTGGCCAAAAACAAGTTAGTTTTTCTTTGGTCTAAACATAGTATAAGGTAAAATTTAAAAACTTCGTACTAAAACCAGAATATTTTTTGATCCCATTGGGATCCCACTCTGAATTTTGGATATGTTGTACAAAACAGTATTGTTTATCACCAAACTTTTTTTTAAAAAAATCGAAGATGTGTTTTTTTAAATATTCGCAAAAAAAAAATGTTTTTGAATTTTTGCAACACTTCTGAAAAAAACCGTATGCTTTTGAAAATATTTCCTAAAAGAAGAAGAATTAAGCTTTAATATGAGTCATAACTTGTGATAATCGGATTACTAGTTAAAAAGTAAGAGCACGTTAAACGTCATGTATTTTTCTGACTTTTGCTAAAAAAGTCGAACTTTAACCCGCGATAATTTGAAAACTACAGCAAATTTTTAAAATCCAAAAATGCAACATATCTCATATAAACGTGGATATATATGAGCCAAATTCTCAGTGGCGTCCAAAGGCATGTTTCCGAACAGTGGGGCGAAAATTTTTGGAATTACCCGTATGAATTTGTAATTAAACTTAATATTGAAAAAAATGGAAGGTTTTTTGCTTATGATTTTTTTACCATTTTAGAAAATTAAATTTTTAGAACATTTTATCTTATCTTTAAGAGAAAATTACAAGGTTTCGAACGAACCTGATACCAAGTCATTTGCGTGTTACGATCTTATTTTTTAAGCATTTAAAAAGGGTAAAAAATGCCCTTTTTCGGCACTTTAACCGCGAATTACTCAATATCCTGACGTGATAGACAAATTTGGGCTCCGGATTTGGAATCAGCGCAACAGACACTATCCAAATCACTAACCAGAATCCAATACGCATTTTCTTGTTGAGCTGTGTATTCCAAATGTTATGAAAATTAATAAATTTTAGTTACAAATTATACTTTGAACGGATTTAAATAGAAAACATTGGCAAAGCGCTTGCAAAGCACTTTTTTTTCGTACTACCTTATACACAAAAAATGAAGTGCTTTGCCGAGACTTTTTTTGTGGAACGGTTGGCAGTTTCTGCTTGGGTAGTTAAAAATGAGTTTTGCATAATAAAAACGTAATGGATACAAAACAAAGATTTTTTTAAACACGTAGCCCTTAAACTCTCAAAAATAGCAAGTGTGAACCGCACACTAAAATAAATTCTTATATAATATGACTGTGCCCGGCACAGTGTGCCTCTAATAAAACAAAAACAAAATTTTTTGGATTCTGGTGTTGTGACATAAAATTTTGTAACGACTGCTTGATTGGAATTTCCAAAAAAGGACATTAGTATTTTTTTTACAACCCAAAGAACAGTGCAGTGACACTCAATGTATATCAAATATAAACAATGTTTGCAAAAGAAAAAATTTCATCACAGAAAAGGTCTAAATTTTTTAAGATCTACTTTTATTAGGGGTCATAAAAATCAAATTTGGTTAAAAAGAAGTAAAAAAAAATATTTTTTTTTATGTTTTTATGGCTTTTTAATTTCAAGTAGCTAACTCCTTTTTGTTATATGACATTGCGTGCAAACGATTACTGATCGATGTAACATCTTTTGTGAACATCTTTAGCAATTCGTTAGTCAGGTAAAACCTAATATCAATTACCAATATCAAAAATTTATCACAGAAAAGGTCTAAATTTTTAAAGATCTACTTTTATTAGGGGTCATAACAATAAAATTGGGTTAAAAAAAGGATATGCACTCAAAAAAAAAGTGAACTAAAATCTGGGAAAATTAACTCAATTTTGAGAAAAAGAGGGAATGATTTGGCTCCAAAGATTTTTTTTCTTGGTTTTAGTTCATAGTTTTCCCAAAAATAAGGAAAACAAAGTTATTTAATTTTAACCCAATTATAACTAGAAAATGGGAAAAATTATACTTCACATTTTAGAAATAGATTGGGTCTAGACTCTGGACCCATGGGTTCGAACCCCATTTAACTCGAGACCCCGTTGGGTCCTTTAAGGGCCCCCATAGATTTTGAACCAAAAATTGTGTCCGTTTCGCTCTAACTTGCTTAGTTTTTGAGATACGGTAATAAGGGGCCTGATAGGGTCTTGAGAATCTTAAAAACCGGCTAACTCAAAAACTATTAATCGGAGGGATTTCGGGTATTTTGCGGAAGTGTTCTACAAGTCAAGAGCTACAAAAATGCTGTTGGACGTTTTCTCGTGTTGGCAGTATTTACCGAGATATGTGTATATATAAAATCTCGGGAATTTCAAATTTTAGATCTAAAATTAGGGTCTTGAGACCCCGACAGATATGCAGAGCTAGGCTATTCCGTATTTTTCTTTGTAGCCTTTCTTTTGAAAATTTCATCCGTTTTGCTCTATCTCGCTTAGTTTTCGAGATATCGCCATTTTGAATTTTTAACTAAATTCTAAGAAGTTATTTACTAAATTTACAGAAGTCATTAACTAAATTCTAAGAAGTACACTTCCTCAATTCAAAGAAGAGAAATACGATGATGTTTTTTTTAGTAAATTTTAACTAAACTTGAACTAAATTGTTTTTTAAGAAATATGTCTTAAAAATAAAGATACGATTCTTAGATTTGTGGAAAATTTCTTTGGCAGTAAGAATTTTTTTCCTAATATTTAAAAAATCCATTTAAAGAAAACTTTGAACTAATTATAAGTAAATGAACTAAAATTTTTTCCTCATAGTTAAGAAAATTTCTCATTTTTAAGTTAAATTTAACTAAATTTTAGGAAAATTCATGATAAATTTTCAAAGACATTTTTTCCTTAAATTTAGTTATGTCTTTTTTTTCAGTGTGGTACGTGACAAAAAAATTGTTTTATGTTTTTATGGCTTTTATAATTCAAATAGCTAACTCCTTTTTGTTATGTGACATTGCATGCAAACTATTACTGATCGATGTAACATCTTTTGTGAACATCTTTAGACAGGTAAAACCCAATAATGTGATGGAAAGAAAATGTTTGAATTCATAATTAAAACAAACGAAAATAAGAATACAAAAAACCGAAACAAAACCGATACGAAAGTATAAAAAAATGAATTGGTATTGGTTTTTTATTGGTATTGGTTTTGAAGAATAAAAGTATTGGTTTTTAATTGGTATTGGTAGTGGGGAATCGGTATTGGTTTTTTTTATCGGTATTGGTATCGCACAAATAAAGGTATTGGTTTTTAATTGGTATTGGTTTTCAATTTGAATTGGTATTAACGGGTATTGGTATCGAAAAGGTATTGGTACCCATCATTGCTTTTAAGTATTAAAAAATCGCGAAATCGTGACTTCATTAGCGATTTCTTCGAGCTGAGGCGCTTTAAAAATTATCATATAGTTGAAAACCTTCTGCTGAAACTCCAAATGCCTTCCCCGAAGTCTTATAAAATAAAAAAATAAAAACTTGGACACCAACACAGCGAATTAAGTAAAAATTACCAAAAAAAGTCATACTTCAACCGCAAGGCAAGAGCAGAAAGAAATTTTTTATTTTCACGGAATTTTTATGGAGTAATTTTTACTCCTAATAGAAACTTTGTAGACCCCTTTTGTCACCAAAAAAAAAATCGATACGGCCTATTGTATAGCATAGATTGTTGGGGATTTTTATTTAATCCGGGTTCCTTGAAAGTCATTTTACAGTTCTCTTGTGGGAGATTTTCTTTTGAATGCAGAGTATACTCCCAAACCCGTACCCGTCTACATTTTCGATCCATCCGTAAAGATTCAGATCGCATTCCCTGTTATAACAGATTCTTTTGCCCATTCTTCTTACTTGGTACTTCGAAGGTTCTTTTTTTTATTTTTTTTTTTGACCAACACTCAGGGGATGCCCCCTATAAATGCATTGCATTGTGTTGAAATCAGGAAATATAGGTATTGGAAGGAGGAAAGAGGGAGTAGTATTTGTTAATATTTGACTTGAATTTGTAGATGTGAAAAGTGTCGGGAAAGACATATGCGGTAAGCCTGTTCGACTGCTGTGAGATATAGCCAGTTTCGTCCCGCCCTCCTTGAAGTAGATGTCCACGGGATGAATGTTTAGCATAACTTCCAGGCCAGTCTAGAGTGCCGATGTAATAGCACCAGTGATACCCACACACGCTAGTCGTCGTTTCTTCTTTAGGTTGCAGAGATATGGTTTCTTATCCACTGCAAGGCCATCATTGGTCTTATTATATAAAAAAAAAAATATATACGGTTTTAGACCGTAAATCGCTAGTAAAAATTAGGATCACAACGTCATCAGCACCTTATTGCCCATTCCGTTGAGTGACTTATAGATCTTATTTAATCATGCGCGGGTACAAGGGGGGGGGGGAAGTTCCCCCACACCAGACCAAATTTCAAAAAAAAAAAAAGAGTAAAAAAAAGAAAAAAAAGGAAAAGAAAGAAAAAGAGAGAAAAAGAAAGAAAAAAAGAATGAAGGAAATTTTCTAAAACAAATTCCAAAGGAAAAAAAATTCCGAAATCCAAAAATTTTCATAAAAAAAAATTTAAAAAATTTAAAGGGAAAATTTGAAAATTGTTAAAGGAAAAATGTCATTTAATCTGAAAATTGTCTGTGAAAAAAAATCTGCCAACCTTATTTTGAATTTTGGTATAAAAAAATGACATAGAATTTGTTTATTTTTTGTAGAGAAAGTAGAAAAAAACTCAAAAATTTTTCACAACCTAAAAAATTTTTTTTTTTCGGATTTTTGTAGAAGAATTCCCAACTTCTACAAGTCTCAGAACCTAAGACTTTTCTAAAGGAAAAATGTCTCAGAATTTTGCTATAGGAAAAATGTCTCAAAATTTGAGACTTTTTCAATATGAAAAATGTCTCAGAATCTGAGACTTTTTCTATAAGAAAAATGTCTCAGAATCTGAGACTTTTTCTATAAGAAAAATGTCTCAGAATCTGAGACTTTTTCTATAAGAAAAATGTCTCAGAATCTGAGACTTTTTCTATAAGAAAAATGTCTCAGAATCTGAGACTTTTTCTATTAGAAAAATGACTCAGAGTCTGAGACTTTTTCTATAAGAAAAATGTCTCAGAATCTGAGACTTTTTCTATAAGAAAAATGTCTCAGAATCTGAGACTTTTTCTATAACAAAAATGTCTCAGAATCTGAGACTTTTTCTATAACAAAAATGTCTCAGAATCTGAGACTTTTTCTATAACAAAAATGTCTCAGAATCTGAGACTTTTTCTATAAGAAAAATGTCTCAGAATCTGAGACTTTTTCTATAAGAAAAATGTCTCAGAATCTGAGACTTTTTCTATAAGAAAAATGTCTCAGAATCTGAGACTTTTTCTATAAGAAAAATGTCTCAGAATCTGAGACTTTTTCTATAAGAAAAATGTCTCAGAATCTGAGACTTTTTCTATAAGAAAAATGTCTCAGAATCTGAGACTTTTTCTATAAGCAAAATGTCTCAGAATCTGAGACTTTTTCTATAAGAAAAATATCTCAGAATCTGAGACTTTTTCTATAAGAAAAATGTCTCAGAATCTGAGACTTTTTCTATAAGAAAAATGTCTCAGAATCTGAGACTTTTTCTATAAGAAAAATGTCTCAGAATCTGAGACTTTTTCTATAAGAAAAATGTCTCAGAATCTGAGACTTTTTCTATAAGAAAAATGTCTCAGAATCTGAGACTTTTTCTATAAGAAAAATGTCTCAGAATCTGAGACTTTTTCTATAAGAAAAATGTCTCAGAATCTGAGACTTTTTCTATAAGAAAAATGTCTCAGAATCTGAGACTTTTTCTATAAGAAAAATGTCTCAGAATCTGAGACTTTTTCTATAAGAAAAATGTCTCAGAATCTGAGACTTTTTCTATAAGAAAAATGTCTCAGAATCTGAGACTTTTTCTATAAGAAAAATGTCTCAGAATCTGAGACTTTTTCTATAAGAAAAATGTCTCAGAATCTGAGACTTTTTCTATAAGAAAAATGTCTCAGAATCTGAGACTTTTTCTATAAGAAAAATGTCTCAGAATCTGAGACTTTTTCTATAAGAAAAATGTCTCAGAATCTGAGACTTTTTCTATAAGAAAAATGTCTCAGAATCTGAGACTTTTTCTATAAGAAAAATGTCTCAGAATCTGAGACTTTTTCTATAAGAAAAATGTCTCAGAATCTGAGACTTTTTCTATAAGAAAAATGTCTCAGAATCTGAGACTTTTTCTATAAGAAAAATGTCTCAGAATCTGAGACTTTTTCTATAAGAAAAATGTCTCAGAATCTGAGACTTTTTCTATAAGAAAAATGTCTCAGAATCTGAGACTTTTTCTATAAGAAAAATGTCTCAGAATCTGAGACTTTTTCTATAAGAAAAATGTCTCAGAATCTGAGACTTTTTCTATAAGAATATGAGACTTTTTCTATATGAAAAATGTCTCAGAATCTGAGACCTTTTCTATAAGAAAAATGTTTCAGAATCTGAGACTTTTTCCGTGAGAAAAATGTTCCAGAATTTGATACGTTTTCTATAAGAAGAATGTTCCAGAATCTGAGACTTTTTCTATAAGAAAAATTTTCCAGAATCTAAGACTTTTTCTATAAGAAAAATGTCTCAGAATCTGAGACTTTTTCTATTAGAAGAATGTGTCCGAATCTGAGACTTTTTTTAAAAGAAAAATTCGATAAGATATTAAAACTTATTCAATGGGTAGAAGTTCGAAGAATCTGAGACATTTTCTATGGGAAAATGTCTCAGAATGTAAGATTTTTTCAATAGGAATACGGACTCGGTATGACTTTTTCTATAGGAAAAATGTCTCAACATCTGGGACGTTTTCTTTAGAAAAAAAGTGCCGCAATCTTAGACTTTTTTATATAAAATAAATATGCCAGAATCCGAGACGTTTTCTATAGGAAAAAGTTTCTGAATATGGGACGCCTCAGAATCTTATACTTTTTTATAGGAAAATCGTCTTAGAATATGAGCCTTTTTCTACAGGAAAAAGTTTCAGAATCTGATACTAATTCTGACGGAAAAAGGTCTCTTAATCTGAGACTTTTTATAAAGGAACAATTTCTCCGAATCTAAGATTTTTTTCTATAGGAAAAAGGTTTTAAAATTTGTTACTTTTTCTTTAGGGGAAAAGTGGCAGAATTTTAGCGTTCTTCTATGTAAGAAAAAGTTCTCAGAATCTAAGACTTTTTCTATAGGAAAAAGGTCTTACACTTTTTCCTTAGGAAAAAGATCGAAGAATCTGAGACTTTCCTATAGAAAAGTCTCAGAATCTGAGACTTTTTCTATAGGAAAATGGTCTAAGAATCTGATACTTTTTCTATATAAAAAAGGTCTCAGAATCTAAAACTTTTTCAGTACGAAATCTAATAATCTGAGGCATTTCTGTTGGAATGCTTTCTCAAAAATGCTTTAAAATATGAGACTTTTTCTATAGTAAAAGGTCACAGAATCTGAGACTTTTTTGGGGAAAAAAGTTCTTAGAATCTGAAAATTTTTCTATACGTAAAAATTTTCATATTCTGAGACATTTTTTGTAAAGAAAAAGTGCTAGATTCTGAGAAATTTTCCCTATAAAAAATCATTTCTTCACGAAAAATGTTTCAACATCTTATATTTTCTATGTTGGAATTTCTTCTCTTGAAAAATTCTCAGGAATGTTTATCTTAACGAAGTATGATCATAAAAAACGAACCTCCTTCAGCAAAATGTAATAAATTTGTAGATCTTACAGCTTTCCCATCATTTTGTTTGCAAAAAAAAACGTATCTGTGTGTTTGCTAGTCCGACAAAGTGAATTTATTAATTTTTTTCGAAATAAAAAAAAAAAATTCCCCCCCCCCAGACCCAAAAGCTGTACCCGCCACTGTATAATACAAGATTCCATAGAAGGGAAGAAATCTCCTACCTTGTGGAGTGCCACTTGTAACGACTTTCCTCGCTAAGTAATTGCCCTACTTTCCAGCATGTTGCCCGTCTATAGAGTAATCTCTAATTTCCAAGGACTGAAGTGTTGTCATTTTTACATTCCCCAGCTGTATTTAATAGACCCAAACCCAATTTTTCTGTGTAACTTCGATTCGTTGGAGTAAGAATTTAAACAAAAAAAAAATAATATTCAGTTGTATCGACACTTTCAATTTACTGTCAATATTGTCATTAAAAAATCCTTGATATCTTTTACAATCTTTCTATATATTTATTATTAAGTTCTTTCTTCTTTACTTAATAAAATCTTATGAATAAATATTTATTATTGAAATCATAATAGAGACAATTGCATTTTTATTTGTTACTTGTTTGTTACAATTTTCATTTTACATCAATAAAAACTCAAGTGTACTTTTGAATACTTCGTACTTTACATAGTTATTTTTTTTGTAAAAATGTATCCCTAAAGGCAAATTATGGTTTGTCATTTCGTGCTTGTGCATGTTTATTGGCATGGTAACGATGTTGTTTTCCTTACCAACAAAACTGTTTATATTACAAGACCCTTCCTTGTTCTATTTTAACAACACAATCTATTGCATACTCCTAGGCGCCATTCCATACCACACACACAAATGAGATGTTTGATAAAATGTAAAGTTTTTGAATAGTTTTGTAGTTTGATTTTACCAAACCTTTATAAAATCCTCTTAAGTATGACTCAACTTGAAATTGTTGCAAAGGGAAACTTGTACTGGTAATGTTGTAAAGAATTATATAAATACAAAAAAAAACTTTAAATCCAACTTATTGGCATTCCGAAATTGCAAGTTTAAATAACAAATACAACTGCAGTTTTAGTCTTATTTGCAAAAATTTACAAAAGGATTTCCAAAGGACTATAAAACTTAAAATGAATCAAAATAGAAACTTTTAAAATCCTCTCTTGGTGGTGTTAATTTAATGTTATTTTTTTTTTTCTGTTTGTATTGTTTGCTTTTTGTGTCAGTTAAGTTTTGCTATGCCACTTTCAAAAGCCACCATGTCCGTTTCCAACTACTATACACGTAAACTCAAATAACATTAAAGTTTAACCGTAGTGTAGCTATTTATGTTTGTATTGTTCTTATTTCTTTGCATTACATGATAAAAAAAACAGTATTTAAAGGAGTAAATTCGTTTCTTCTGGTGAGGCTGCTATTAACAATGTGTTAGATATCTGGCCAGGAACTCAACATTAGATTGTAAGCATACTTTCTGTCCAGTTTCAGCCTTGTGGTCTCGCATGGAATATCTCCAATAGGCACAGGATCTCCAACCTTAAGATTATAAGGTTCAACAAGGTTAGCGGTTTGATTCGGGAGTCTGAATCTAGGGGACACCAATTAGTAGTGTGCTGTGATGCTAATGCACATCATTCGATATGGGGAAGTACAGACTCAATTGATAGAGACAAGTCACTTTTGGAGTTTTTGTTAAGCACTCACATATATACTTGTAACATGGGTAGTAAACCAAATTTCGTTACAAGTAGACGTCAAAAAGTTCTTGACATCGGTACATTTTCTGATAGAATTGATGACTGCAGTGTTTTGGAAAATCATTCTTTCTCCGATCATCGCTACGTTTAGTTTTTACTCAGGGAGTGTGGCCATGCTGAGAGAGATTGTCTCTGAGGAAAACAAACTGGGTTAAATCATGGGAGACTTTTTCTTCGCTTTTAAATGAAGTACCCTTATTGAACCTCATAGTTTAGCGAAAATTGGCCCTCTGGTTGACCATGTAACAAATGTTTGTAATAGAGCCCTGGATGCGTCTTGCCCTTCTGCAAGGCCTAGGGGCAAAAAAAGCCGTCTTGGTGGTCAAATAAGTTTCAGACGAGCAGAGATTCTTGCAAAAAGTTAAATCTTCAAGATCGGACGAGGACTGGTCTGCATTCAGGCTGCAACTTAAGAGTTTTAAGAAGATGATCAGCATTGCCAAATGTGATTCTTGGAAAAACTTCTGTGGAAACATTAAAGAAGTTTCTGAGGCATCCAGGCTGGCTTCTTGCTTGCACCCTGGGAAACATGAAAGTTCCTAATGGAGCGGATCGCTAGATCTCCTCTAAACACGCATTTCCAGGGAAATTCCATGACGCCCTTTCTAGCGTTGGAACGCTTTTACGCCCAAGGATCTAAAATTAATTAGGAAATAACAAATATTCCAACATTAATCTGGGCTATTAAAAGCTTCAGGCCCTATAAGTCCCCCGAAGCTGATGGTATAATCCCGGCTGAGATGCAGCAAGTGTATAATAGCCCCTTGGCTGTATAATCTATACACAGCATGCATAAACTGGTCGTATATTCCTTCAAAATCGTCTTTATCCCGAAGGCTGGAAAAAGTTCCCACACAGCTCCGAAGCATTTCAGACCAATTAGTCTGTCTTCTTTTTTGTTAAAGACAATGGAACCATTGAAAAACTCATATTTGCGTAGAGTGATTGATCCGAGGTAGCTTTCGACAAGGCAACATGCATACTGCAAGGGTAGATCAACTGAAACTGCTCTTCATGAGCTCGTTGCTACCATCGAGAGATCGCTTTCGGTAAATGAGTACACCATGGTGGCGTTTCTTGATTTAGAGTGAGCTTTTAATAATGTAATCCCAGACTCGATAATTGTGGCATTGTCTGGTCTGGGAGTAAAGCGTGGGATAATTTTAATGGTGGAAAATCTGCTTGCCAATAGACGTAGAACGTCTGAATTGGGAGCGTCTATCATATCTCGATTTGTAGATTCGGACACACCACAGGGAGGTGTTCTTTCGCCGCTTCTTTGGAACGTGCACTCAAAAAAAAAAAAACTGTAATGTTAGCAAAAAAAGCTTGTAAACCTACAAGAAAATTTGCTGATTTTGAACCCACAATTTTTTTGCTAAAGTAAGCAAAAATGTTTTGCCAATTATTAGTTAACTAAATATTTTTTTTTTTTTAACTTAGTTTATACACATCTGAGGACCCCATTGGGTTCGGACCCGATAGGTCCAGACCCCGATGGGCCTAGACCTAGTTGGGTTCCTTAAAAATCGTCATAGTTTTTGATCCAAAATTTGTGTCCGTTTCGCTCTACCTTGCTTAGTTTTTGAGATACGTGATTATAGGGGACCACTGGGGTCTTGAGAATTAAAAAACTCGATAACTTCAAAAATATTACTCGGAGAGCTTTTGACTATTTTGCGGTCTTGTTCTACGTGTTGAGAGCTACAAAAACGCTTTTGGACTTTTTGTTGTGTCGGCAATATTTACCGAGATATGAGCATTTTAAAATTTTCGGGAATGCTGACTTTTTTGGATCCAAAGTTAGGGCCTATTAGGGTCCACACATGTGAAGAGGACCGGCGATACTATGGAAATTCTAAGAACCAAAAATGGCCTCCATTTTGCTCTATCTGGCTTAGTTTCCGAGATAGCGCCATTTTAAGTTTTCTGAAAATAAAAAAAAATTTACCATTTATTTTGCTAATATTAGCAAAAAATCTTGTAAAAATATAGTCAACTCAATTTCAAATTTAGCAAAAGAAATTAGTTCAAAGTTTGTTCAAAATTGCTAATGTGCTAAATGAAGTTTACAAGAATTTTTTGCTAACATGCTAATCTCAACTAAAAATTTGCTAAAAGTTAGCTAACTAGCGTTAGCAAAAAAAAATTAGTAAATCTACTAACGTATTTTTTTGAGTGTGGTACTAAATTAAATGCTGCTATCTCAAGAAGCACGTGGATGTCATGTTGTCGCATATGCTGACGATGTCGCGATAAGGGTAAAAGGAAAGCATCTGCCAATATTGAGGGACATTCTTCAGGGTTCTCTGAAAGATCTGTCAAAATGGGCAAGGGGCTGTAGCCTAGGAGTTAATCCAAGTAAAAAAGAGCTTGTTTTGTTTACTAGGAAAAATAATATTCCTGCTTTTGATCCTATTTTTCTGGAAGGCACTGAAATCACCTGCTCAGAAGTTGAATTTAAGGCGTAATATCAAGGAACGGGTGAGAAAAGCAACAATTGCTTTATATTCCTTTAAAAGGGCCATTTGGAAAAAGATGGGGTTTACCCTATAGTCTTTCATTGGATCTATACAGCAGTGGTTCGTCCAATTCTGTGTATGGAGTCATTGTCTGGTAGCCTGCTTTAGAAACAAAAGCATACTGTGTCTTTATCACGAAGGTACAGAGAATGGCGTCGATGTGCATGACTGGTGCTCTTCGTACTACACCAACGGCTGCATTATAAATCCTCCTTCACATGATATCATTGGATATATTGGTTAGACATTATGGATCTATGTCGGTAATTCGACTTAATATCCCACTGAAATAGAGGAGCAGCGATTGTGGCCATAGCGCGATCTTGAAGAAGATAACAATACCACAAAATATGGAGTGTGCTCCCTCTATAAGCCTGAGTGTGTACCAGGCAGAGATGCTGGCAATGAAGGAAGTGGCTGACTGGTTGAGTTGCAATGTCTTGTCTACAACCGCAGAAATCATCTATTCTGACAGTCAAGCAGCAGTCAAATCTTAGGAGTCTATGTTTCTGAAAATAAGATCTGCCTTTAACTGCCGCCCGTCTTTAAATGAGATTGCCAAGCAGTTTAATGTACGACATTCCAGGGAATTGCAAAACCGATGAGCTTTCAAAACTAGGAACTACCTTACAGGTTCCAACATAATTGGAATTTGTTGGTATACCTCTAGAAACTTGAAAATCTACGGCTTTGTTCCGCGACTGAGACTAATCAGAGATGGGCAATAGGCTGGGTCGTATTCCAACAAAGTGCTCAGATCAACTATTAATAGTGAAAAAAAGTTGGTACAAGTAAATACAAGCAATTTAAAACCAAAATGAACAAAATCGGTCCATGGCTTCCGTTCTCGCATCGCGGGTCAAAATTGCGGTTTTTGAAAAAATGGACATAATTTAAAAAAAAAAATAAAATATTTAAAAAAAAAATTATTAAAAAAAAAAAAATTTTTTTGTATCGCATTAATTCAAAGATATTTAGAAAAATTTTGTCTGTTTTTTTTCGGATATCGATAACCCACCCAAACGTGAGGCCAAAAAAAACTCACATTTTTAACATGGAGCTCAAAACTACTTTTTCACTATTTTAAAAATTTAGTGAAACAAAATTTTTAAATTTATTAGTTTATCCACTTGATATCATTGAATACATCTCAGGGATTGTAGAAAAAAATTCTTAGTTAAATTCCTTCGTCCAGTTGGTGTGTGGTGCGATTTGAATTTAGCGGATTTCCAGAACATGTGTTTTTATCGACATTTTTGACTAATTTGTAGTTGTTAGCAACATTTTACTTAAATTAACCAACTTTTTTTGTTCAAATGGTTGTTTTGGACCATAGTAACTCTGCTTTGAAATAATAGGCTTTTTGGACAACGTTAACCCTTGCCGGCACGGGGTTAAAAAATTCCTCCAATGAAATTTTTGAAAATTCCTCACTCTAAAATCGTGTATGTGTTTAAATAATCAACAATTGCGCACTTAAGCGGAAAATGCTTAAAACTAAATAAAATAAAAAAAAAATGGGATCCGAAATTTCATTACGTCTTCGTCGTTTTTACTGTGTAAAGCTAAAAGTGAAAAACATATTATTTAATATGTCAAAAAAGTCCATTTGACTATGAGCAAAAAAACAGCTGTTTGAAATTTTTTGGGCGTTCGTTCAACAAGGGTTAAAGATGTCCTTCAAGAAAACTTTGTATAAATTTGTAATTGTTGATTATTTAAACACATACACGATTTTAGAGTGAGGAATTTTCAAAAATTTCATTGGATGAATTTTTAACCCCGTGCCGGCAAGGGTTAACGTTGTCCAAAAAGCCTATTATTTCAAAGCAGAGTTACTATGGTCCAAAACAACCATTTGAACAAAAAAAGTTGGTTAATTTAAGTAAAATGTTGCTAACAACTACAAATTAGTCAAAAATGTCGATAAAAACACATGTTCTGGAAATCCGCTAAATTCAAATCGCTCCACACACCAACTGGACGAGGGAATTTAACTAAGAATTTTTTTCTACAATCCCTGAGATGTATTCAATGATATCAAGTGGATAAACTAATATATTTAAAAATTTTGTTTCACTAAATTTTTAAAATAGTGAAAAAGTAGTTTTGAGCTCCATATTAAAAATGTGAGTTTTTTTTGGCCTCACTTTTGGGTGGGTTATCGATATCCGAAAAAAACAAACAAAATTTTTCTAAATATCTTTGAATTAATGCGATACAAAAAATTTTTTTCTTTTTTTAAATAATTTTTTTTAAATATTTAATTTTTTTTTTAAATTATGTCCATTTTTTCAAAAACCGCAATTTTGACCCGCGATGCGAGAACGGAAGCCATGGACCGATTTTGTTCATTTTGGTTTTAAATTGCTTGTATTTACTTGTACCAACTTTTTTTCACTATTAATAGTTGATCTGAGCACTTTGTTGGAATACGACCCAGCCTAATGGGCAAATGGATTGACGTGTGAGACAACACGACAGATTTGGCCTTCTCTAAATCAGAGGTGCACAAGTGAAATGATATCGCAGCCAAGAGCAGAGATTTCGACAGTGGTTGCTGTAATTGCCGGGAACTGTCTTATAGAGAAGCATGCATAGCGGTTAAATGAGCCTTCAAATGACTATAGCTGTATGGCTAAAGTTGGAAACTATCGAACACTTTATCAACCATTGCCCGGCACCTTCTGGTCAGAGACTTGCTTCACTGGGATCTAGGGAGCTGCACGATCTTTCTAATTTGACAGATATCAAAATTCCATATCTTAGGAGTTTTATAGCAAGCTCAAATTGGTATAATGGCATTGACCAGTAGGGACACCCATAACAGTCCCGTGGTATCACAGTGAACCTCAGAGTCTACGTGTGCTGACGTAAAACGTCAGCAGCCACTGACATCCTAACCTAACCTACGTTCAAGTTGAAGCATATTTTTTGCAATTTATTTGACCGCCACGGTGTTCTGGCCTCCATGCATTGACAAGTTATGTACACAAGAAAAACAGATGAGTTAAAAAAACTCGAAATCATTCAAGGGGAGATCTAGCCCTTAGAACTCGAACTAATCAATTCTAATAATAACTTTAGAGCCCTAGTTTAAACCTGAAATTATCTACTTACGTATATTGGATGCGAGGATTGCAAAACTGTTATTAACTTTTTTCTGACAGCTTTAGTTTTCGAGTTATAATTAATGAAAATTTCGGAAAATCGTTGGTGCGCATGGTGCAATATTTTGTTGCGAGCTGACTCGGAAAAGTTAACTGTAATTCTAAAAAAAAATTCTCGCTATAGTCAAAATGAGTTCACAAACCCTTTGCAAATGTCTGAAGTTTCTAAGCAAATACTGATAAGAAGATAATATTTTTCAAGTATGTCATAAACAAATAAACATAAACACTTTTTTCAAAATTGAGTTATTGATTGATTGTGATGTATTATATCAAAATACATGTCCCTACAAAATTTTGGCTCACTAAGTTAAACAACTACAAGTTTTACGATCAAAACTCAAAAATTTTATATTTTGTACTTTCGAAATTTTTTTGTTCCCCTAAAAATTTTATCAAAATATGATTTGATATTTATCATGCAACTCATTAACCAAAAATATGTTCAAAATTTCAGACCAATCCGATATAATATGACGGACTTATGAACAAAACTCAAAAAATGCTTAACAAGGTTTTTCGCTTCTAATGTAAAACAACAAAAAGTTTTGTTACGTTGTTATGCATTTTAGGTGACGATATGTTATTTCGTTGATGTATAACTCTTAAAGCAAAGCTGAAACGACAGCATTTTCGAAATCTTCATGACTTATTAAGTCTAAATCGTGTCCTCAAACTCTAGCAAAGTAATGCTCAGTGTAAAAATATAAAAAGACCTGAATGACAATTTTAAATTTTTATTTTACCTATATCTCGAAAGCTAAAGATAACTCAAACAAAGTAGGAGCATTTTAGGAATTAGCATATCCGACATACTTAAAATCTTCTTAAAATTTTTTGACGCAAGACCAGTGTTGGTAAATATGGGCTCACAAAAATGCCAAAAATAGCCTATTTTTGAAATTTCCTTCGGCTATATCTCGAAAACTAGAGCTGACTCAAAAAAACTGTTGCCAGATTTATAATCACCGTGTCCTAATTACCCAAAATTATCTACCAGAACCCGGGAAAAAAAGTGTTGCCCTGTGTGTGTGTTATCGTATATATTTTTTTGTTGTTTGATTGTTTGAATTCACTCCTTTGTGGCTCTGCCTAATGCACATTTATAGTAAGTACACACAAAGTACAAAAAGCTGTTTTCCTTTTATATTTGTGTTTGTATTATTTGTTGTAATCTTCTTAGTTAAGTTGTTTTCTAAACGTCATCTTATGCCATTTAGTTGTTGTTTTGTATTTGTTTTATTTTTCGAATCTTGCCTCGTTTATTTTAGTACTACTGATGGTATTACTGGGGATTTCTTTGAATGGAAATATTAGAATATTTTTTAACACAATTGAAATTTTTATAATTGAGTATAATTTTCTTTGACTTAACTAAGCTCATCGCTATGGAAGGGAAAATGAAAAAAAGTTTTAATGGAATTAAAGTGAGATTGTAAATTTTTTTTGCATACAAAGAAAAACAATGGACCAGTTTTTGACTGAAACTTTCGATTGACCACTTGAGCTTTGGCAGTCACCATTGAATTTAAACTGTGTTTTAGTTTTAACAACCATATCTTGTTATCATAATCATATTTAGTTGTAGCAACCACATTTGAGATTTATCCAGTGTGTTTGTTTTTTCCCTCATAGATTTGATTTTTCGGGTGTAATATATATAATTGCTTCCTGTCGTCTTAACCTTTAGGACTGTAAAGTCTGCTGAACTAAACTGAGTACAGATATCATTGTTTTCATTAAAGCTTTTATGAAGGATTTGAATTTATAGTTTATTGTATGATGAATTTGAGAACTTCTTAACTTCTTCGGAGTTTACCTTCTGGAGTTCCTGAACTAAGCCTATGTATAGGTTCTCAACAGCCAGAAAGGATTCCTGTAGCATTTTTTTACATTTTGTTTTTAATTAATCTGCACGACTTTAAGCATGAACGTATTTTAGATTGGATGTGACGGGCAGTTATCTATATGACGACCTGCTGGTTTTGCTGATTTTGATCGGAGGAAAACATTTATCTTGGCTCCCTCACTCCAAAGAAAATTTAGCTCCCAACAACGCTCTCAAGGGCAGAAACCTCCGACTCTCAGGTAGCTAGGACCAGACACATACTATTCTCTAAAAGTTCTGTTGTTCCGATAACAGACAATTCATTTTTTGAAACCTCTGTGTTTTGTTGCCTAAGACACTCAAGCAGTTTTCAACTGTCTGACACAATTCTGCCGCGAGGGCTGAAGAAAATATACTTAGAAGGGATTAATTAAAGAGTCATGCACCTAAAGACTTAAACATTCCTATGCACCTTTAATCTATGCTATCTAATTTCCAATAAAATACTTCGAGAAGTCGTCCAAGAATTGAATTTCACAGGAATAAATTTTTGTTGGAGAGTATGTGTTCCATTTTGAGCTCAGCCAATTTGAACTCGATGGCACCCCATTTTATTACTGCATGCAATGGTGACCCACCACAAAAGCCTGCTAGAGCCACCTACAAGTGGTCTCTGACAACTTTATTGAAGGGTCATCTAGTTGTATAAGAGATGGACAAAGAAATGGACGTCTCCTCGCGACCTTTCTTTTCGGCGATTTTCCCCTTTTGCCAGCGAACGATTTCGCATACACACAGAAAACTAATTTTCAAATTTCCAACTGAAACTCAGTTAAAAAAACTAAAAATCGGTAGAAACATTTGAAAATGCGTCGCTTAATTCGGTCGATACATTAGACACCAAAAACTGTAGTG
Organism: Pegoplata infirma; assembly: GCA_963921195.1. Taxonomy (NCBI): domain Eukaryota; kingdom Metazoa; phylum Arthropoda; class Insecta; order Diptera; family Anthomyiidae; genus Pegoplata; species Pegoplata infirma. The sequence continues at coordinate 175,468,259 of OY992538.1, read as the reverse complement.
ACAACCGAATTATGAGTTGATACAACTTAAAAATTCGGTTTTAAATTTATTTTTCTCAGGGTAACTTCTGTACTTTGGCCTATTTGGATCTCATCTACCACAGCTTGGTATATTTTTCAGTTTGTGATCATGAACATCTCCATTCACATTGCTGTCAAAAACAAATCTCCACTAATAAGGAAAGTCTCTCTAGTGTCACCCACGTCTTTCGGGCCCGGGCAGTCAAAAGGGTTTTTTCGGATCTCAACGTAAACAAGTCACCGGGGTCGGATGGCATATCAGCACTGGTGCTGAAACAGTGCTCTTCTACGTTGACACGTCCATTGGAAGACCTTTTCAGCTCTTCATACCGAGCGGGAGTCGTCCCCTCATGCTGGAAGGTGGTCAATGTCGCTGAAAGTTACCGTCCAATCGCAATCTTCAAAGTGATGGATACCATGGTTAACAACCGTCTTGTGAAGTATTTAGAGACCAATTCACTTTTAAATGATCGACAGTATGGTTTCCGCAACGGTCGATCTACCTGTTGGCGTTTCTATCGGAACGTTGGAGCCGGTCACTCCACCACTTTGGTGAACTAAAGTGGTTGCTCTAGATATTTCCAAAGCGTTCGATCGTGTGTGGTACGGGGCACTCGTGACTTAGCTAGTTTTTTTCGGTGTCGGTAATATCTTCTCTCGATTTATAACGAGTTTTCTTAGAGACAAAGAACGTGTTGTTTTAGATGGGGTCTCATTGGACGAGTTTCAGATAAACCCTTTTTCTTATTTTTATTAATGACCTCCTTGGTCAGACTTTCAATTCTATCTTCAGATGACAGCATCATTTGTCATTCATTTTCACTTGATCACGGCCAAGCTCTTTGAAGATAGAGGGCATGCGGCAGAACATGAATGACACACTCAATCAAGACCTTTCTACAATCTCAGAGTGGGTTTCGCGCGAATAAGGTCGATTTTAATGCACGCAAGACCCAATGTTATATGTTAACCCACAGACGGGCTGTGGAATTAACATTGTCATATGTAGCTATGGAAGGTATAGATATTGAGGAATCGGATACTCCTGATGTTCTGGGCATGATAATACAGTGTGATGTCCTTTGGAATAAGCACGTATTTCAAGTGTCGAAAGAGGCATTCAAGTGTCTTGGTTTTCTGAAATGGAATATAAACTTATATTTTTAGCAAAAGAATATAATTTTTTATACCCTCCAACCACAGTATGGTATACCCTCCAACCACAGCACTTTGTCATCCCGTTTGTAACGCATCGAAATATCGGTCGGGGACCCCCCCCAGCAAATTTTTGCATTACTGGTAATGGGTATAGTAATTAGTAATAATTATTGGTATGTACTTACTCATTGCATGAAACACTACTTATTCTATAAAGGCCGTAAGACAAAAATAATTAGTGCCTACAAGCTTACGAGTAGGGAGATAAATAACTACTTACCCGAGTAAAATAAGTAGTTATTTATAAGGAATAAAATAAATAGTTGCAAACAGAGTTTGAAGTAACTATGTATCATTAGATTATTCGTTTTCGCGAAATTTTAAGCTAAAAAGGTGAAACAAATATTTTTTTTTCTGATTGGACTTAATTTCGCAAGTGAACTTGCAAATAAGTATTTATTTTTAACATTCTCAATAACTTATTATTTATATTATTGCAAATAAGTACTTACATATTACAATATAAGCCACTAGTTGCTTTTTGGACTAAAGTAAGGCAGTGGGTAATGAGAAGTTGTTATAAATAATGTAATTGGCTGTCATTACTTTTCACAGCACATTACCTAGTTTTTGCTGGGCCATAAAGTATATGATCGATTCAAAGACATTCTATGAATGTCTGTCTGTCCTTCCGTCCGTCCGTATGTCTGTAGATAACACGATGCAGTCCATAATAAAACAGCTAGGCTCCTGAAGTTTGGCACAAATATGTCTCATGCCCATAGGCAGGTTAAGTTCGTGAATGGGCAAAATCGGGCCAGGGGGAAAGAAGTTCCTCCTTGAAGAGCTGACCACTGAAAAAACACACTTTTTTACATGTTTTTATACCCTCCAACCACAGTATGGGGGTATACTCACTTTGTCATTTCGTGTGTAACGCATCGAAATATCGGTCTAAGACATTCTAGCGATGTCCGTCCGTCCGTCTGTGGAGGACACGATACAGTTCAAAATAAAGGAGCTAGACTCCTGAAGTTTGGCACGAATATGTCTTATGGTCATAGGCTGGTTAAGTTTGGAGATGGGCAAAATCGGACCACGGGGGAAAAAGTTTCCCCTTTAAGAACTAAACCAACCTCTGAAAAAACGCCATTTTTATAGATTTTTTATACTTTTACTTAGCAAACGAAACATTTTTTATGTCAGAAGAAGTTCAAAGTTCTGTAGTTGGATCCAGAAAGGTTGTCTCCCACCACCGAAACCCCCCCCCCCCACCAAAAAAAAGACGCTCCTGTTTTTTTTTTACGTGTTGGAGGGTATAAAAGATTCGGCTCGGCCGAATTTAACACTCTCACTTGTTTTTTTTTTTGTATTTTTGTTAAATAAATGAAACATTTGGTACACTCAAAATATTTTGTAGGCAAAAACAAAAGAAAACCACATTTAAAACCAGGGAATAAACAATTGAAAACCATCCTAGTAATTATTCATTTGTTTTAACAAACATCAAAATTTATTTTTTACTGTTGACAAAATTTTCTAAAATAAATAACACTAAACATTAAAAAATTACGGTTTTTTTCATTCTTTTTTACCAACAAATTCGAAAAAAATAACCTACGAAAACATTAAAAATTAATAATAGTTCTGTTATTTTTACCAACAAATTACAAAAAAATAACCAACGAAAACATTAAAAATTAATGATTTCGTAGGTTATTTTATGCAATTTTCTATTGAAATATTTTTTTAAAAATTTTTAATAAAATTTTGGGGAATCGATCCCGCAATCAACTACATTCTGGCCAGACACTCTACCCATCGTGCCAAAGCCACTTGATACAAATATGTTTTATATTTCTATAAATAATTTTTTTAATTTTTTTTCTACAAACAAATAAAATACTTGTGTAGGTAAAAACTAATGATATATCATTAAAAAATACCAACAATATAAAAAAAATTACTTACACAAATCATTAAAAATCTAAAGAATAATCAGTAGTTTTTACTTACAGAACAAAAATAAATGACTTTATAAATTACATGTTAATGAAAGTCTTTATTTTTTAGTGTGTTATTTTTGAAACAAAGGACTGAAGTAGTCATTAATAAAAACTGAACATCCAACAAATGTTTTTCTTTTAAAAACGACTAAACGGAAAACTGTTTGAATAAATTACAAACAGTTAATGACATAATTTTTTGAGTGTATATTTATCGCGATGGGAAGGTGCTTTTAACGTCCCTCACTGAACCCATCACCCCCGATCTTCTTACTATTTATACCAGCTATATCCGGCCGAAAATGGAATACAACTCTCATATATGGGCAGAGGCTTCAGTGTCTATTCTGAAGCATCTGGACCGTATTCAGGGGAGGGCAGTGAAGCTTATCAAAGACAGTAGTGTATCCAACTCTATTGATTCATTGGAGCATCGACGGAATGTGAGTTGTGTGACACTTTTCTATCGATATTTCCATGGGAGGTGCTCATCAGAGATAAGTGAACTTATTCCTCGAGCCCGAGTATTAATTCGTAATACTAGTTTATCTAGTGGAGCACATCCGTTTATAGTTGATGTCCTGTGTTTCGCACAACACATTACAGAGGAAATTCGTTTTTCAGTCGGCTGATTTGTATGTGCACGGTGAGCCTTAGCGATGTTTAGGTTCAACTTTAGTGTCGACAAAAAGTGTAAACGCAGTTCAATTTCTACTTGATTAAATGTCACAAAACTGTTAACAGCGAAATCGTAGCTGATCGCATTCGCGAGACATCGCGAAATTAGTGTTTTTGTATTTTCTAAAATTTTGACAATGAAGTTTTTTAAATATTTTCAAAAACTGAGAATGCAGTAGTTATTGTATTTATTTACAGGTCCCAAACCAGTTAACATCGAATTCATATCTTCTCAATTTCGCGATAAATCGCAAAGTTAAAAAAAAAAAATTGGAAAAAAAATATTTTTCGCGTAAATTAGCAGTCAAGATATTGATTTGAGCAGTTTTACCACCTTTAACCACATAAAATTTAAACTGCTTACAATATATTTGTCGTTTCTTGATTCTTCTCCTTTATTTTAGACACAAAAGAAAAAATAAATTAATTAATATAAAAGCTTGAACAGTAATTTTGCAATCTCTCGGGAAATTGATCATCTATAATTTTTCTGCTTGCAGTTTTGTTAAATTTAATAACCTCGAATTCAAACTGCATACCGCATTTTTGTCGTTAATTCAACTAAATGTTTTTACAGACCAAAAATATCATATCTACGATATCTCGAAGAATTGAGCAGTTAGAATTTAAATGTTAACAGCCGTATCACCTTTAATCAACAGCAAATCACACTGTATTTCGTGTTTTTCAACAATTTTAAAGAAACTTATTTTCTTAATCAAAATAAGAAATACCCCCTAAAAGTTGTTTTTCGCTATTTCTCGCGAAAGTTAACAGATATAATTTTTTTGTGTGCAGTTTTAATTTCTTCCAACATGTTCAAATCAAACTGCATACCACTTTTTTTTATTATTTTTAAAGAACCGGTTTTAAAATATAAATAATTAATAAAAAAAAGGTATATAATTACGCGATATCTCGCGAAATTTTACACCTACAATTTCGATGTCAGCAGCTTTGTGACCTTTGATCAATCACTGCATACCATGTTTTTGCGAAATTTTAAAGAAACCTATCCAAATATAAAAAACCAAAACAAAAACAGCAAAAAATTAACTTCGCGATTTTTCGCGAACTATAGTAGATAGGATTTTGATGTGTACTGTTTTGTGACCTTTAAATAAGTACAATTAAAACTGTATACTCAGTTTTTGAAAATATTTTAAAAATTTCAATGTGAAAAATTTAAAACATACAAAAACACTAATTTTGCGTTATTTCGCGAATGCGAGCAGCTACGATTTCGCTGTTAACAATTTTGTGACATCTTGTAGAAATCTAACTGCGCTTACACTTTTCGTCGACACTAAAGTTCAACCTGAACATCGCTGAGGCTCACCGTGTGTGGAACAACCCAGCAGAAATTTTGCTGAACGTTCAGCAGCTTTTGGAAGGGGAACTTGAGTAAAGGAGCGCATCCAATTGCGCTGAATTCATGCATGATTCTCTAAGGCGATGTCCCACTTTAGAGCGCTAGTTGGATACACAGAAACAGCGCTCTTTAGATGCACTGAAATCACGTGTCTTTAGAGCGCTGATTTAAGCAGAATAAAGATGCTGTAAATTCATGTATCTTTTTAGCGCTGATTTAAGCAGATTAAAGATGCAGTGAATTCATGTATCTTTGTAGAGCTGATTTAAGCAGAATAAAGATGCTGTAAATTCATGCATCTTTTTAGCGCTGATTTTGTAATAAAATTTGTATTTTCTAAAATTAAAGTTCTAAAATTAAAATGTAAAAATGAGATAAAAAACAAAAAATTTACCAATAAATAAAAAAAAAAATATTCAAAATAAGTTATAACAAATGTATCTTAGTTTTTCTGTTTTTTCGTGATTAGAGTTTGTGTTTAATCCAAATCGGTTTATTCATCGAAATAACAAATAAGCATTGGCTGTTTTTTGGTTGGCCTATTTATCATCATTTAAAATGTGTTAAAGGCCTCTGTTATGTCTTTCAAAACTTTTCAAATCACATGATATTTTCCGAATCACATGAAATCGAGTTTGGTGTTTGTTTACGGGTTCATTCAAAGTCAGACAAGGAAAAACAATAAAATTTAAAATTCGTTATTGATAAAATTCAATTTTGAATTTTTCAAAAAATTCAAGAAAGAATTTTAAATATAATTCTTAAAAATTTTATTTTAAATTCTTAGAAGAAATAAAATTCAAAAAAATTTTATTTAAAATTCTTTAAAGAATTTTATTACAAAAAAAAAAGAATTTTATTTCCATAATAACAAATATATTTTGAACAAATAAATATTCAAACCAAAAGTAAAATAAAATTAAACCAAAAATAAAATTCAAAAATAAAATTCTTTTTTTTTTTGAGAATTTTTTTGAGAATAATAAAATTCAAATGTTTTTGAGAATTTTATTTAAACAAAAATTTTATTTCAAATACCTTATGAATTTTAAATAAAATTCGAATTTTTTCCTTGTCTGTTCAAAGTTTAAATCAAATAACTAAAATTTAAAAAAATATAACAAAAAAATTCATTCGTTTTACTTTACAAAACTTTATTTATGTGAAACAAAATGAAAAAAAAAAAATCGGAAGTGAACATCAAAAAAATATCGGAAATTTTCATTTTCACATTTTTTATGGGATTTTTTTTGGGAACAGCGGTTAAAGATGCTATGATTGAAGCGCTCTTTGCAGCGCTGATTAATGCGCAATAATGATGCAGTCAAATCATGTGTCTTTGTCTAAAACTCATGTTTTTTATTCAAAAAGTGTTAAAAATATTAAAAAGGAAAGCAGGTGTGAAATTTTATCAAAAAATAATTACACATTATAAGTTTTATATAAAAAATCTTAAAAAAAAAATTAAAATTTTTTCCCCTTCCTTTTACTGCATCCCTAAGAGCGCTCTTTGGACGCGCTACGGTATGCTATAAACAGATGCTGTGTCGCCAAAATCTCGATTTATTTCTGCTGGGAAACTTCCCGCAGAGGTCTTCCCAATTACTTTCAATTTAGAAAAATTTAAATTAAATATCCACAAAAACTACTCCCTCTTTCCTGCTTCCCATACCCTAGTTTCCTGATCAATACAATGCACCGCATGAGTAGGGGCATCCCCTGAGTATTGGTTAAATAATAAAAAAAAAGTTTTCCAATAGAGGAGTTAACTTTGCATTCCACTGTTTTGGCACTTGTGCTCGTGTGACATCGCATCCCGTTGACTTATTAACTTTGAGATTCTCAGGTACCTTTGTCAGTCGCTGAGCTAGAAAAAAATTGTGTATTTGATCACTTTCCGACAAGTCTGAAATAACAAGGGTATATGAAATTCGACACAACCATTTACAGCAGTTCAGCTCATTTCATAGTAAGTGTATCCTTGTTGAGTTGCATTAAGAAACAACAACATTACAACAGCAGCAGCGACAACAATATAATGAGCTAGCAATGAGAAATTGATTGCATTAAATTTTAAACAGTGTAACAACACACAAAGTGTCAACACAAATAAGCAAGTGGGTGGATAGCATGTGTTTCAGATTGGCAAAGGAGCCAACAATTTACACAGCAGTATTCTATCTACTTTCTACTTACGTCCGCATCGATCGACAACAACGATGGCAGGGAAGTAAATTGTATTAAAGGGATTTAATAGATATTAAGTAAATAAGATACAAGCGAATAGTTTCAAATTAACTGAAAGATTAAATTTTATAAATACGAGCATTCTAAGATAATTTATTTATTTGTTTTTATTCAATTTTCTTTTGTGATAAAAAAAAAATACTTTTTCTATTTTGTTCAATTCACAGCAGGATGTTGAGATGTTTTTGGCAAATTACTATAGTAATAACCTTGACTGGAAACTTGTTTTGGCAGGATAATGGATACTTATTTTTATTTTGTTCTTACTTTTATTTGCTTATTTTTGTGTGGAAACATGTTTAGTAACTCATGCAAATTCATGGTGACAAGTGTCCTACAAGATTGTTTAGGATAAGAAATATGGGATAAAAGTTTAACTTTTTTGGCCCATAAAATGTATTAAAATTACTTTATGTACTATTTCTATTTTTTTTACTTTATATTACTGTATGTAAGTTAGCATGTCCCGAAATCAGTAAATTTTGGAATTTCTTTTGGGCATACCCCTAGAACGATGCTTATTAAAGAGCTGATTACGGGAAAAATTATTAAAAAAATTTTGGAGGTCATCTTCAGGGCGCAACCAGCGCTTAAAGTTTGCATCCGTGGTTCATTTGGTCAAAAAAAAATATTTTTTTTTATTTTTAAAATTGGTGCCAAAAGTTTCGTTAGGTAGAGTACATTCTGGAAAAAATACTTGTAAAGTTTTCATGGAGCAATTTTGGTCCAGCGCAACGTTTTGAAACTTCGACGATGCATAATTTATTACATATTTTTTTAAGTTTTCGTAAAAAACAGCTTTTTATACAAAGGCTTGAATGTAAACTTCGTTTTGTACAAAATATTAAAAGAACTCTTACAAACTCCAGTTTTTACAAAAACTTCAAAAACTACATAATAAAACACACCTTTTCAAAATTTCAAAACGTTGTGCTGGACCAAAATTGCTCCATGAAAACTTTACAAATATTTTTTCCAGAATGTACTCTACCTAACGAAACTTTTGGCACCAATTTTAAAAATAAAAAAAAATATTTTTTTTTTACCTAATGCACTACGGATGCAAACTTTAAGCGCTGGTTGCGAACTGAAGATGACCTCCAAAATTTTTTTAATTACACTGCACAACACAAAAAAAAATTACGAGGTCAGACCAAAAAATTTTGATAGAAGAGACAAAAAAAAATACACGTGTATCGGCGTTTTGAAAGTTTACATCTGGATTTCATTTTAGGGGGAGGTAAAGTTTACCCCAAATGCAAATGTTGTATTGTCAATCGTCATTGAATATCGAGTGAAGCTTACGTTTAAAGTATATGGTGTGTTTAGCAAATTTATGTAAAATGTTACGGAGAACATTTTCGTAGAATATGTTAACCCTCTAACTCCTCAAGATAAGGGTCTTTTTTGTCCTTCTTTTCAAAAAGAGCCAAAAACACCATTAAAACAGGGATTTAAGGGGTTTAAATGTTCCGCAAAAATATTCGCCGTAAAATTTTACTATAAGTCCTTGAATACACCAAAATAGAAAACTCAACCAGAAAGTCAGAAATAAGACACAACAAAAGAGAGCTTAGGGTTAATTACGCATTTATTAAGAAAATCGAGTAAAGCTTAAGCTTAAAGTATATGTTGTGTTCAGCAAATTTACGTAAAATGTTACGGAGAACATTTTTGTAAAATATTTTAACCCTCTAACTCCTCAATATAAGGGTCTTTTTTGTCCTTCTTTTCAAAAAGAGCAAAAAACACCATTAAAACAGGGGTTTAAGGGGTTACAATGTTCCGCAAAAATATCCGCCGTGAAATTTTACTATAAGTCCCTGAGTACACCAAAACGGAAAACTTAACAAGAAAGTCAGAAATAAGACACAACAAAAGAGAGCTTAGGGTTAATTTCGTATTTATTAAGAAAATCGAGTAAAGCTTACGTTTAAAATAAATGGTGTGTTTAGCAATTTTATGTAAAATGTTACGGAGAACATTTTTGTAGAATATGTTAACCCTCTAGCTCCTCAAAATAAGGGTCTTTTTTGTCCTTATTTTAAAAAAGAGCAAAAAACACCATTAAAACAGCTATTTAAGGGGTTAAAATGTTCCGCAAAAATATTTGCCGTGAAAAGGACTTATGGTAAAATTTCACGGCGAATATTTTTGCAGAACATTTTCACCCCTTAAATCCCTGTTTTAGTGGTGTGTTTTGCTCTTTTTTAAAAGAAGGACAAAAAAGACCCTTATCTTGAGGAGTTAGAGGGTTAACATCTTCTACGAAAATGTTCTCCATAACATTTTACATAAATTTGCTAAACACACCATATACTTTAAACGTAAGCTTTACTCGATTTTCTTAATAAATGCGAAATTAACCCTATGCTCTCTTTTGTTGTGTCTTATTTCTGACTTTCTTTTGAGATTTTCCGTTTTGGTGTATTCAGGGACTTATAGTAAAATTTCACGGCGGATATTTTTGCGGAACATTGTAACCCCTTAAACCGCTGTTTTAATGGTGTTTTTTTGCTCTTTTTGAAATGAAGGACAAAAAAGACCCTTATATTGAGGAGTTAGAGGGTTAACATATTCTACAAAAATGTTCTTCGTAACATTTTACGTAAATTTGCTGAACACACCATATACTTTAAACGTAAGCTTTACTCTATTTTCTTAATAAATGTGAAATTAACCCTAAGCTCTCTTTTGTTGTGTCTTATTTCTGACTTTATGGTTGAGTTTTCCGTTTTGGTGTATTCAAGGACTTATAGTAAAATTTTACGGCAAATATTTTTGCGGAACATTTAAACCCCTTAAATCCCTGTTTTAATGGTGATTTTTGCTCTTTTTAAAAAGAAGGACAAAAAAGACCCTTATCTTGAGGAGCTAGAGGTTTAATATATTCCACAAAAATGTTCTCCGTAACATTTTATATAAATTTGCTGAACACACCATATACTTTAAACGTAAGCTTCACTCGATATTCAATGAAGATTGACAATACAACATTTGCATTTGGGGTAAACTTTACCTCCCCCTAAAATGAAATCCAGATGTAAACTTTCAAAACGCCGATACACGTGTATTTTTTTTTTGTCTCTTCTATCAAAATTTTTTGGTCTGACCTTGTAATTTTAGAAAAACTTTGATTTTGTTGTACAGTGTTATTTTTCCCGTAATCAGCTCTTTACTAAGCATCATTCTAGGGGTATGCCCTAAAATTTTTCATTTTCGGGACACGTTAATGTAAGTTATTGTGGCATATAATATTCAAATTTTATTTTTTCGTTCATAACTTACACAAAGAATATTAAAAACAAGTAGACCTTTTTAATTAGACTGGGCGAATCGAAGAGTGTCCCTTACTAGAGATGGGCGCGTGAGTGGATTTTGACTCACACTCACTCACGCTCAAGCAAAAAATAATCGAATCACTCACTAATCACTCACGCAACTTTTTTTTTACTCACGCTCACTCACTATTCACGTGAGTAATAAAAAACTCACGCCAGATTCAATCAGCTCACGCGTGAGTCACGCGAAATCTACTCACGCAATAAAATGTTCTTACCAAAAAACTCCAAAAAAAAATTTTTTACAAAAAATTAAAAAAAAATTGGTCAAATTAAAAAATCTAATCACGCAAACTCACGCAAAAAAATAATGACTCACTCACTATTCACTCACTCAGATTTTTTCAACTCACACTCACTCACAATCACGTGATTGAAATGAAAATCACTCACGCGTGATTCACGTGAATCTTGCAAATCATGTGACCAGCGCACATTGGGTTCAAATGGTACCAAAGTGGCGATTAATTGAAATTTATAAATGAAGTTTTTGTTATAAGTTTTGATATGGGGTAAAAGTAGATAAAATTCTGCAACGCTAGTTATCAAAATCAAGAAACTAAGTTGTCTACTTTTTTTTCGGTGAGCTGTCAAAGTTAGCAAATTATTGCAGTCTTAGAAAAAAGTAAAAAAATTAAAATTTTTCACAATTCAAGCGATTATTAGTATCATTAAATCCTTTAAAAGAAAATCTTTTATAATGGAACCTTAAACAACCCAGCAAAACTTAGATTACCAAATAAGGTATAAAATAAGGTATATGATCTCTTATTTTATACATTGCAGCATTGATGATTTTAACAGGCGATGAGACTCAAAGTAATGCATCCACATTATCACATAGAATACCAGTAAGGTATAAAATAAGTCATAAATTTATAACGAAGAATACCAGTAAGGTGTAAAATATATGATATTTTATAGGTTACGAGTAAGGTATATAATATAGCATACCAGAACGTAATATATAAGGTGTTACGAGTAGTGAAAAAGTAATTTTGTATTAAATTTACTCACGTGATTGTAAGTGAGTGTAAGTAGATATAATATGCTAGTGAGTGTGTGTCGTTAGAAATTTCTTGTCGTGAGCCCATCTCTAGTTTAAACTTATGCATTTTTTATAAAATAATTATTTTTTATGTTATTGTAATGCATTATGCATTTAATTATAAATAATGCATTATTTCAAACTTTCAAATAATACATAATGTAACCAAATATAAATCATCCATGATATAATGTTTAGAAATAATAAATATGAAATACATTTTTCCAATAATCATGCATTACGTAGCAAATTATTAGTAATGCATTATTTTTTACTTTAAAATAATACGTTGTGGAACAAATGTTTGGTAAGACATCCTAAAATAATGCTACAAATAAGGTATATACATTACCTGGTAACGTGTTATATAATCACTACCCATTACCAAAGTTTTGCTGGGAACGGGTATTAAACTAAATTGCAAATTTTTTTTTGTTAATAAAAATTGGGTCTTAACATTTTTAATAATTTTTTTAAAAAGGACCCGAAATTGGGATATTTTTCCCATTTAATGGGCCACATATATTAAGTTAGTAATAGTTGGATTTAGTTTTGTGGATTTTAAAAAAGTATAGGATATCAGCTTTTATTTAAAAGAAAAACAAAGTACAGACAATGCCCGGCCCTTTTTTTATTCCCGATTTTGTGTAAAAAGTCGGGGTATCGTTTATTAAACAAGACTATTATATGTGTGTTTATACCCTTCAACTACAGTATGGGTTTACACTCACTTCGTCATTCCGTATGTAACGCATCGAAATATGGGTCTAGGACCCCATAAAGCGTATATTATTGTTCCGGATCGATTCTAAGACATTCTGTGATTAACTGTGTGTCCGTCCGTCCGTCTGTTGTTGAGCACACCATAAAGTACATAAAACAAGAGCTAGAATCCTGAAGTTTGTCACAAATATGTATAACGGTCATAGGCTGGTTAAGTTCTTGAACGAGCAAAATCGGACAAGGGGGGAAAAAGTTTCCCCTTGAAGAACTAAAACTACCCCAGAAAAATATTTTTTTACAAGTTTTATTTGTATATTTGTTCAATAAATGAAACATTTTAATTCCATATGAAGTTTATCGACCTGAATTTGAACCAAGGGGGATCAGGAAAGCGAATTTTTTCTGTCCGCCCCTTTTTGGGGGCGTGTATAAAAAAAATAATTTAAATAATGATAAATTTTTATTAATTAGGTGCGAAAACTGACATCTATTTTTTTGGCAACGTTTATCGCGAGAAGAATGTGTCCCCCATAGTCTCCCGTTGGGTATCATCGAACCCACTGTGCAGCGCCCATCTCTACCCCTTACAAATCTCTTTTAATTAAAACTTAATATTTTATTTTAAGTAAAAAACTTTTTTTATTTATTTTTGTAAAACAAATACAATTTATAAGTGCACAGAAAAAAATGAAAAAAATATTTGAGTAAATTTTTAATTCTATTGAGTAAAAAATTACTCAATTTTGCACCAGTAAACGATTTAATAGTATAAATTTTTAATAAAAATTTATTAAACGTTTGAAAAAAAAAATTGAGTAAATTTTTAATTGACACAATTAAAAATAACTCAAATTTATCTATTTAAGTTTAAAAAAGTTTTAAATTTTTTTACAAAAAAAAAAAACAAAAAACTTGGTTTTTCAAACTTTACCAAACATATTTATGTCTCAAAAAAATAGGAAAATTTTATATAGATGATTACAAACTTTCGTATGCGTACACAAAAAACTATAAACTAAACGAGAACTCAAAAACCATGAGAGTTTAAAAAAATATTAAAAAAACTATTAAGTTTTTATTAAATTATTTACTTAAATTGTTTTTAAAATTTTTAAGTAAATTTTTAATTGCGTCAATTAAAAAATTATTCAATTTCTGTTTTTAAATTTAAACAAGTTTTTACTCAAATTTGTTGCCTCCATTTTTTTCTGTGTGCTGAAATTGTTTGAGTGTATTTTTTTTTGTAAAAATAATTTTGAGTAACAAAAATGATTCGAAAAAATTTTTTTTAGCTTAGCAATGCCTTTCAAAGCATGCTAAGAGTTTTTTTTTCAAAATCTGAATTCAGGAAAACCCAACTGAAATCCTCGGGTTTGCTCTATACTTCTTAACCACTGCAAAATACAAAATGTCTAGTTCAATATGGCAGACATATTTTTTGTATTATTTAATTTTTTAGGGATACCGATTTCTAGGGCAAGTACTTTCATGCATCTAAAAATCGGAAATACTTATGTGCCTATAATATGAGTCTAAAAATCCAAAATATGCACTAAAAACTTCAAAAATATGCATTTAAAAATTATTTTTTTTTACTAAAAAATAGGTTTGTCAATATAAATTAGGCTTTGTCAAATACTTTAAGGCCCTCGATAATCTTAACAAAGGTTTTTTAAGTGAAAGCTTTTTTTATTTAGTAAAACATTTTTTTACAGACACATTTGTGATAAAAATATATTCAATTGAACTTGAAAAGTTTTTTTCTTTGAGTCATTAAATATTTCTGCAGTAAAAAATTTTATATAAAAAAAATATTAAAGTACAATAATTTCAAGAACAAGTAATTTTTTCTAAAAAAAGTTTTATTTTTAAAATGTTTTTTTCACCGAATTTTCGGATTTTCAAGTCAAAGACCCCACCATGACTCTAAAAAAAATGCTGTAGAAAAATCTTAAATTCGAAAACATTTTTTTCCTTTACGATTAGTAAAATGTCTCAGAACAGGAACATTTTAAATAGGAAACATTTCCCAGAATCTAAAAATTAATCTTTCAGAATCAATTTTTCATAAGAAATGCCTCAGAATATGATTTTTATAAATAAAAATATTTTCCTAAAAGAAATAAACGATAGGTTTTAAATTTTCCTAAGGCAATTTTGAAAAAATATTGATGAAAATTAAAGTCAAATTTATATGAAAATATGCAAAAAATTTGCATTTATACCAAAATATGCAAAAATATGCAACTACAAATCGATGCCATTTTATTGCAAATTTATTGATTCGGATAAATATTTAGTTTATGTTTCGTTTACAATGCCGAGTAAAAATATGCATTTTCATGAAAGTACTTGCCCTAATGATTATACATTGCGTGAGATATTTTCAAAATTTTTTAAATGCAGTCATATGTAGTTATAAATAACACAGTGATACAAAATCGAACTTTCGGAATCGGAATGGGATGAAACCAAAAGCAAATGAAAGCTGACGTTTTCCATAACAAAACCCTTAAGGCAAGCTAGATTTTATTTTTCACGCATTTAAAGTTGGTGATTTTAAAGCATTTAAAGTTTTTGTGTACTAAACGTGTCCAACTTTAAAGACCCCTGGTGGTGCCCTTATTGGACATGTAGGGTCCAGTTTCCAAACTTAAGCTCAAAATTACTTCAGCTATGACTGGTATGAATTTTGCTGCAATCGGACCAGTACCTATTTACTGAATAGCCAAATTATTAAAATAAACCATGTACACCGTTGCGTATGGTTGTTATTTAAAGGCAATTATTAATATAAATCACTGGACACCGTTGCGTATGATTGTTATTTAAAGGCAATTACAATATTAATCATTCGCCACTAATACAGTTTTCAAGCATTTATTATTGTAATTATAATAAAAGTGCACTAACTTCAAATGCGTGTAAAACAAAATCTAGCTCTGAACTAGAAAAAAGCCTTGAGGGGTTTGTTATGGAATATGTCAACTTTCATTTGCTTTTGGTTTCATCCCATTCCGATTTTTGGTGTTGCACTGTGTAATTGAATCATGTTTCAGATTAAAAGGTGTACGGTTGATATAATTATATAAAATTATATGAGGGTCAATACAAAATTTGTTTTTCTGTATAATTTAATATAAAATTATATATATCCTATTATTTTCCATATATAACACTATATGTTTCCATTTAATCAACAATTTTCTAAGTTTTTAAGGCAAAGTATTAGAAACTTTTTAAAATTTTCCTAAACATTTTCTTGTTAGGGTTATGTATATCACCTATCTGGTTCGAAGCGTACCCGAACATTTTTTTGTTTAAGAAAATTATATGTTTGGTGAATGTATCGTTGACCTGTGGTGTAACCCAAACCAAAAAACACCAGGATTTTACAAGTTTTTATGCAATTAGATCTAATTAGATCCACTAATATATGGCAATGTCTGGTCAAAACTCGGATGAAATCAAATCATATTTTATACAAGTTGATCTTTTTAAATGCAAAAACATCCACCATTATTCGGATCAAATTGCGTATAAATATATATTGTGTTAGATATCATTATATATTGCATCATATAAAAATTTTTACTCGGGTTATTTAATTTTTTAGGGATCCTGATTACTAATCAGAACTTTGATTTGAAGTTTTAAATGTCGGATTAATAATGTCGGCAATGGTTTTCTTATCGGATTATACGTGAGGTTAAAAAACTGAATTATAGGGTTTTGGTGATCACAGAAAAAAAAATTAAAAGAAATTTAAGTAAATTTTTAGACCTATTGAGTAAAAAATTACTTAATTTTGCTCCAGTAAACGATTTAATAGTTATTGAGTAAACTTCTAATAAAAATTTATTAAATGTATGCCAAAAAATTTGAGTAAATTTTTAATTGACACAATTAAAACTTTGCTCAAAATTTGTCTTTTTTAATTAAGTTTTTAATTGTGTCAAGTAAGAATTTACTTAAAACTTATCAATTTATTTTTGTAAAAAGTTTAAAAAGTTTCATTTTTTTTACAAAAAGAAAAACATTTTTTTTTTAACTTTTACAACATATATTTACGTTTAAAGACATAGAAAAATGTCATAAAGAAGATTTCAAACTTTAATATACATATACACAAAACTATTAACTAAATGAGAATTCTACAAAGTTAAAGAAAAAAAAAAAAAAAACTATTACATTTTTGTTAAATTATTAACTTAATTTTTTTAAAACTTTTGATTAAAATTTTAGTTGCGTCAATTAAAAAATTTCTCAAATTTTTTTTGGAAATTTAATCAAGTGATTACTCAAAATTTGTTCCCATATTTTTTTCTGTCATACGATGGATACACTTTTTAATTTATAACTTTTTTAAGTTCAAAATTAATTCTTGTAAGTGATTATGGGTCGCTGATCAGAACTCTAATTTAAAACAAGTAAGAAAGTTATGGTCGGTCAAGACCGACCATATGATACCCTACACCAGTGTTTTCCGGAATATGGGTCTCAAGTCCAAATATGGACCGATTGGATCTATCTATTGTTAGATCTTTATTTAGTGAAGAAACACACACACTGATTAAATTTTAGTGGAATTGGTTTATTTTTTGCCAATAGACCGATTTAACAGAATATCGGTCGAAATTTTGATATGGGGGACTAAGTCCAAAAATGGTTCAATTATATTCCCATTTGATTTGGTTAATAAAGTTCACCTTTAACACCTAAAAATATAATTTTTATCAAATATTGCCATTTTTAGGAATTTTGTGGGAATTATGTGAATATCGGGAGCGTGGTTTTTATGGGTACTACCAGAAGGACTGACCCGATTCCTTTGAAATTTGGAATGATGATTCGTGCATACAAAATTTGATTACCTGTAAAGCGATATCTATTTAAATACAGTTGTTAGAGTCAATTAAGCCTAATCCAAAAGGGGCGTTTGTATGGGGGCTAGGTCTTAACATGGACCGATTTTTTTTCAATTTCAATAGGCTTCGTCATTGGGCCAAAATATGCTTAAGTTTCAAATTTCAAGTCAATTGGTTAAAAATTGCGACCTGTATCGTGCTTAAACCGATAGATGGACAGACGGACGGACGGACGGACAGACGGACAGACGGACAGACGGACGGACGGACGGACATCGCTAAATCGACTCAAAAAGTAATTCTGAGTCGATCGGTATGCTTGAAGGTAGGCCTAGGACCAATATTTCGGGTAGTTACAAACATCAGCACAAACTCATTATACCCTGTACCACAGAGTGGTGTACACTCAAAAAAAAAAGTTTGTAAAATTACAAGCAAAAGGTCTTGTAATTCTATTTTACTAATATTTTTGTCTATTTACAAAAATTCTTGTATTTTTAATAAAACAAAAGCTACCGTGCGCTTTGTAATTTTACTATAATATGTTGGTAAATTTATTTAACAATTTTTTTAGGTAAATTAACAAAAAAATAATTATTTTACAAATTAAAAAAAAATTACAAGGTGTTTAGTTGTTTTACACAAGAAAATTGTAATTGTACAACAACATTTTATTTGATAGTATTTAGTCTTTCTACCAAAAAATGTTTTATTACAAACAATTTTTTTTCCAGATTTTTTAGTTTACAAGGTTTTCAGTATTTTGACACAAAAAAATGTAAGTAAACAAAAATTTGTATTGAAAAATAATTATGCAACAATAGGAGACGCAAAAATTTTCTAAGTCCATATTTTGTTAAAAATTATTTTTTATAAATAAAAAATTTCATAAAAAAATTTTGAAATTTTTTAAGTTCCGGATACAAACATTTTTCAATTAGTTGTAAGCTTTATCAAAAAAATTGAATATCAAGACAATTTTTTGGTAACTTGTTTAAAGTAAAATACAACAATTTTTATATGTTTTTACTATATTATTGTTCTAGTTTTTTTTGTTTGTATTTTTACCATTTTTTGGTAATTTTACCATATTTTTTTGGTACTTTTTTTTTAAATCTGGCACTAAAATGTCAATCACAAGCTGTCAATTATGAAAAATCAAGTTTTTTCTTATTTTATCAGGTACTTAAACGTCCAATCTACAATATCCAAAGTTTTTTTATAATTTTTTAAAAATACTTGCTAAAATAATTAAAAATTCGAAAAAAAGGTAATTTTTTGACTAGTTTTTCTTGAAAATATAAGAAATTTCTTGTGTAAAAAAAAAAAAATAAAAAAGTGCAGTGTTATACTCTAAAAAGTTTGTAAAAAGTGTTCAAGTGAAAAAAAAATCATTTCAGGTTGTTAAAGTGCTACTCCAGCTGCCGAAGAAGGAAAAATAAGATGCAACAATGGAAAAAACCTTTAAATTTACATAACCAATATGTAAATATACCAAATTTTTTGTAAATTTACAAAACAAATATGAAAGTTTAGAAAACAAAATTGTATACTTACAGAAAAAGTTGTAATTTTACAAAAATGAAGTAGAAAATACAAAAACAATATTGTAAATTTACAAATTATTTGGTTAAACTACTGTTTTTACGGCAAAAAAATAAGAAAAAATGGTATATTTACAATAAAAATTGTAAATTTACCACTTTTTACTGTAAATGTACAAGTTTTTTGCCATAAAAAACTGTAGTTAAACCAAACAATTTGTAAATTTACAATTTTATTTTTTGACTTTCTACTTTATTTCGTAAATTTACAACTTTTTTTGTAAGTCTACAATAATATTTTACAAAAAAATTGTAAATTTACACTTTCTCCCCGTAATTTTTTTGTTAAATCAGTTTACAAATTATCCCCGTAACATTACGGGGATTCTTGCTAGTACATATTTTACAAAACCTGCCCCGTAGAATCACGGGGATTTTATGTCATTTTACAAACTTTTTTTTTTGAGTGTAGGGTATAAAAATCGAAATATTGGATCCAAATGGCGGAAAATCTCCATTACAGAGTTTTGAGGGTTGCTGATCAAGAATTTGAAAACGAAAACTTGAAATTTATAACGGCGAACCTCAACTTCATAAGGGGGTTTCCATGCAATATTTCATGATATTATGGGATATATCTAAAAAATGGGCTATATCTCATGAAATGGGCAATATCTTATGAAAATGTGGCACAATAGCGCCATTTTTGGAAGTTCGCGTCCTGGGATCTTGGCATATTAAAGTGATAGGTAACAAAAGTACCACTTTTGGACCGGTCCTCGATTGGTCACCTTTTCCGCAGGGATGATTTTATTGTTAAAACTGGGAATTACGAAAAAAGGTAATAATTTGCGTGAATTTTAATAAGATAATTATTGATTGCTGAACTCAGAGCTTCGAATGAATTAATTCTATTGAGAATTAATTCACAAAAAGTTCAATTCTGTTTTAAAAAGTTTTGAATTATTATTCCTTACTAGCATTCATCACGAATTAATTCAAATGCTTAATTCTCAAAGCTTAAATCAAATTGAATTAATTCTCAAGAGAATTATTTCCTTGCAAGCTAATCATTCAACTGAATGATCAAAATTGTTCATCATTCAAATCTATTACAAATCCCTATTAATATTATAAATCTGATTGTTGGTTTGTCTGTCTGTCTGTCTTTCTGTCTTTCTGTCTGTCTGTCTGTCTGTCTGTCTGTTCCGCAATAAGTACAGAACGGCTTAACCGATTTTCATGAAATTTTCACCACAGATAGTACTAACCGAGGCGGGAACTATAGGCCATAAGCGACCGCGATCGGACAAAGGGGCGTAAAATGCCACGCCCCTTTGTACCATGCTAAAGCTATATCTGCCTGTATGACAATAACGGAAAAACGGCTGAACCGATTTTCATGAAATTTTCACCACAGACAGTTCTAACCGAGGCGGGAACTATAGGTCATAAGCGATCGCGATCGGAAAAAGGGGCGTGAAATGCCACGCCCCTTTGTACCATTCTAAAGCTATATCTGCCTGTCCGGCAATAACGGAAAAACGGCTGAAACGATTTTCATGAAATTTTCACCACAGATATTATTAACCGAGGCGGGAACTAAAGGCCATAAGCGACCGCGATTGGACAAAGGGGCGTAAAATGCCACGCCCTTTGTACCATGCTTAAGCTATATTTGCCTGTCCGGCAATAACGGAAAAACGGCTGAACCGATTTTCATGAAATTTTCACCACAGATTGTACTAACCGAGGCGGGAACTATAAGTCATAAGCGACAGCGATCGGAAAAAGGGGCGTAAAATGCCACGCCCCTTTGTACCATTCTAAAGCTATATCTGTCTGTCCGTCAATAACGGAAAAACGGCTGAACCGATTTTCATGAAATTTTCACCACAGATAGTACTAACCGAGGCGAAAACTATGAGCCACAATAGAGGGCGATCAAAAAAAGGGGCGTCAAATACCACGCCCCTTTTTGTTACACTGAAAGCTAATTCTGTTTTTTATGCAATTACGCTTAAACAGCTGAACTGATTTTCATCATGAGATTTTCACCAGATAGTATAAACCGAAGCGAAAAGAATAATCCAAAATAGAGGACGATCGATGAAAAGGGGCGTATAATGCCACGCCCCTTTGTATTACATTGAAAGTTATTTCTTTCTGTTTCGAAATCACGCATAAACGGCTAAACCGATTTTAATGAAGTTTTTACCAAAGATAGTACTAACCGAGCCGAAAACTAGAAATTATAATAGAAATAATGTCACGCCCCTTTTTACTATACTGAAAGTTTTTTCTGCATATTCCGTAATCATGCTTAAAAAAAATAAAATAGATAATAAATAAATAATAACATATATAAAAAACAGTTTTCATTAACAAGACAAACCGACATTTAAAATCCTACTGATGATGACACTAACTGGGGTGTTTGAAACCGGTATAGAAAATACCAGAAATGCCCATAATTTTTAGAAATTCAATTTTCTTCTGCATTTTTTCAACTTGAACCCTTATAGCACGCCCCTTTTTATTTATTTGAACGCTATTTCTGTCTGTTCCGTAATAAAGCATAAACTGCTAAACCGATTAGAATGAAATTTTTACCACAGATAGTAAGTACTTACCGAGGCTGGAACTATAGATTAAAATAGAGCGCGTTCGGACAAAGGGGCGTATGTTGACACGCGCCTTTGTACTATACTGAAAGTGTTTCTGACTGTTCCTTAATAACGCTTAAACGACTAAACCGATTTTAACAAACTTTTTTCAATAGATAGTACTAACAGAGGCAGACACTTTAGTATGTATCAACTGCCACGCCTACTGGAAGTTCATTCTGCCTTGCCGCAATCACGTTTTAAACGGTTATTTTAATTTTCACCACAGTTAGTTAGTACTTATTTAGGCGGAAACTATAGACACGACCAGACAAAGGCGTGAATTGCCACGTCCCTTTGCAATACATTGAAATTTATTTCTGCCCGATCCGTACACACGCGTTAACGGTGAAACCAGTTTTAATTAAATTTTCACCACAGATGGTATTTACCGTAGTGATCGGGAAAAGGAGCTTAAAATGCTGCACCCCTTTGTATTAACTTAAAAAAAAACAAGTAAGAAAATTATAGTCGGTCAAGACCGACCATATAATACCCTACACCAAGGTTTCCCGGAAAATGGGTCCCATGGATCGATTAGATCTATATGTTGTAAAACCTTTAATAAGTGAAGAAAACACTCACAAATCAAATTTGAGTGAAATAGGCTTCTATTTGTTGACAATAAACCGCATTAACTGAATATCGGGCGAAATTTTCACAAGGGGCCTGAGTCCAAAACTGGTCCGATGATTATCAGGTTTGATAAGGTTATTTAAGTACGTGTTTAACATACACAAACAAAATTTTAATTAAATATTTTCTATTTTCATGAAATTTGAGACATTTATGTGAAAATCGGGAAGGTGGTTTGTATGGGGGCTACAAGAAGAACTGGTCCGATTTCTTTGAAATTCGGAATGATGATATGTGAAGACAAAACATGTTTACCATCCAAATTTCAAAGCGATACCTTCTATAATACGGTTATTAGAGTCATTTGAGCCAAAACTAAAGAGGACCTTTGTATGGGGGCTAGGTCTAAATATGGACCGATTTTTTCCAATTTCAATAGGCTTCGTCCTTGGGCCAAGAGAGACTTAAGTTTCAAATTTCAAGTCAATTGATTAAAAATTGCGACCTGTATCGTGTTTACACCGTTTACATGGACAGACAGACAGACAGACGGACGGACAGACGGACGGACAGACGGACGGACAGACGGACGGACGGACAGACATCGCTAAATCGACTCAAAAAGTGATTCTGAGTCGATCGGTATACTTAAAGGTGGGTCTAGGACCAATATTTCGGGTAGTTACAAACATCAGCACAAACTCATTATACCCTGTACCACAGTGTGGTGTAGGGTATAAATAAATTTTCCTGTTGAACGATATGCCATATTAGCCCGCGATTAGACAAATGGGTGTAAAATGACACGTCAATTTGTAATATACAGAACGCTACTTCTGGCTTATTTGCTATAATGCAAAAACGACTTAACCAATTCCTTTAAACACTACTGTTAGAACTAACTGAACGCGAACTATTTGCTATATCAGAACCTGAAAACAGTTGAGCCGATTTCAATGAAATTTCCAACACAAATAGTGATATAGCCAATATTGAACAGCGATTGATAAAAAGGCATATAATGACACGCCCCTTTGTACTTTAGCGTGAGTTATGTCTGCTGAGTAAATTTAATTGCAATTTTCTTCACGTGCTAACTAATAGGGGAACTATGGGTCACATGAGACCAAAATTGAACTAAATGCGTTAAATGCCACACCCACTTGAACTACAGTGAAAGTTATGTCTTTATTGATGCTTTCACTACATAAAGTGCTAATCGAGGATGGAACTATAGGTTCCTTTTAAAGGCCATTAAACAAATACATTAATATTAGGTTTGTTCCCATGACGGAGGAAAACGTACACACCATGTTCCTGACGCTAAGCGAAATCGAAAAAAAAATCGACCAAACCTCATGAATAGGTTTATATTCACCAATGAAAAGCTACGAAGAAGTAGATAAATTGACTAATAAAAAACTCATTCATTACATAATATTTTTTGCAACCCGGGCAACGCCGGGTGCAAAACAGCTAGTTGAATTATAATTTTTTATTTCATTCCCTTTGTATTTTCCAAAATAGGTTCCTTGTGTGTTGTTTTGTCGACGTCTCGTCTGCTGCTTCCCACACAAGCTTAAATGTGTGTGTATTAAGGGTGGGATAGTGTTGTGTGAGATTTTAAGCAGCAATATTTGGAAGCGCTAGAACCGCTCATTTTGTGAGGTTGGTAAAAAAAGTGTATGAGCCAAAAAATGGGGGAGGTCGGATAGGATCTAGGGGTCGCTCATCGGGGTCAAAGTTGGGCATAGAGGGGAACAAATCCACAAAAAGCCCCAAAACTCCCCTGGTTTTGCTCCTAGAGGGGTCAAATGTGAGACCGGCCCCCATTATTTTTTCCCCCTGAACACTTTTGCCAAACATACCTAAGCCCTATCTCCAATCCCTAAGGGGGGTCCCATACAAAGGTTCAATTTTTAAAAAATCTTTCTTCTACCGCTCTAGCTGTCCTAAAAGTCACCCTAGAGGAATCAAATGTATGACCGACCCCCAATATTTTTTCAACCCCAACATTTTCTTAGAACATACCTACCCCCTATCTTCAATCCTTAGGGTGGTCCCCATACATTTTTTTATTTTTTCTTAAATTGTCATAATAAATCAGCTCCTACCGGTCCAATGGTGCCTCCTAGAGGGGTCATTATCAAGACCAACCCCCATTAGTTTTTAGCCCCCAACACTTCTTCTGAACATACCAATTCCATATCTCCAATTTCTAAGGGGTCTCCCACACAGAACGACATTTTTTTAAATCTTGCTCCCACCGCTCTAACTATCGCACGGGTGACCCTAGAGAAGTTAAATGTGTGACCGACCCCCAATATTTTTTCAGCCCCAACATTTTCCCCAAACAAATCTACCCCCTATTTTTAAGCCTTAAGGGGGTCCCCACACAATTTTTTTTTTTTAAATTTTTTTTTGTAAAATTTGCGCCTACCGCTCCCACTGTGCCTTTTAGGGACATTTTTTCTGAACATACCTACGCCGTATTTCCACTTTGTAGGGGTGCTCCCCTAGGGAAAACTAAGTGTTTGAAACCAAATTCGGCAAAACGTCTCGACCAGGAGTGCTAATGTTTGCGCGTTTTAAAGAGCAGTGGGAAAATAAAAACGACAAACCGTACAGTCTTGGCATATAAGATGAGAAAGTGGCAGGCAACATACCAGATCAAATCCAAACTGACATCAAGTTGTTTTGTTGGGCTCAAATAAAAGAAAAGCAACCCAGAGACGACTACAAGGAGTTCCTTGAAATTGTTTTATTATACCTTGGCGAAAATATTCCTAATAAGCATTTTAGCCCACCAGGACCCATCAGTCATGCTCGATGGATGGCAAAAGGCATATATTGCCTAAAAATGTTTTTGTTCCGAAAATATATCGGTTTGGCCAAAAAAGAATTAAATGCACTTCTTGATGTGACCGTTTTCATCATAACAATTTACGTAAAAGCTTGGTTTAGCGCTACCAAAGCAATAGAAGCTCCAAATAATGATTTGAATCTTTTGAAAGCGATTGCCAATTATGCTTCAATTGATAAGATTCTGTCGCAACGATTGGTCAAGAGATTCTCTTATCTCTCTGTGAAATAAAACGAAAAATGTCGAATGCAATTCGTATATTTGAAGAAGAGAAAGAGGAATTGGAGGAAGAGTTATCTGACGATGAGATGGACGAATCGTCTAACGAAGACAGCGAGGAAGAAGACGATGATATCGGGGAAGAATGTGCCTCAGAGGATAGCGGCGACAGTGGCAACAAGGATTGTAATCCTCCAGTACATGTTGTTGGATTCGAAGGTGTGAAAAGAATTAACATGGCATCGAAACAAGTGAATCAAGAACTCGTGGAAACTGATTTAAGCCACTACGTCACACTGAGACTCCAAAATTTTTTGCACGCTTCGGAATAACAACAAATTTCATTGCTTCCGATCCAAATACTTGGGAAAATCGTCAGGACTACCAGCGAGCGCTGCAAATATTACGTAAATTATATGTTGTCAACGACGCTGCCGAAAGAGGCGTAAAATTAATAGTAGACTATAACAACGTGTTGTGCCGTAACGAGGAGGAAAAAATAGTTTTGCTTCAGGTCGTGGCCGAAAATCGGAAACAATATCCATCACACGATAAAAATAAATTTATTTGATTTATAGTTATGTTATTTATCATTTTTTATTATTTTCAAGTTAAAAAAAATATTTTTTTACGCTTAACAAAAGTTACTATTAAATTACAAATTAAAGACCTCGGATTTCTCGATAAAATAAATAAAAAAATTGTGGGGTAACACCTTGAAGATAGGGGGTAGGTATGTTTGAAGAAAATGTTTTGGCTAAAAAAATATATGGGCAGGTCATACATTTGACTTCTCTACATACATTACTAATTTAGTTTTCCCCAGGGGAGCACCCCTACAAAGTGGAAATACGGCGTAGGTATGTTCAGAAAAAATGTAGGGGGCAAAAATTAATGGGGGTCAGTCTGCATTTACCGTTCCTAAAAGGCAGAATGGGAGCGGTAGGCGCAGATTTTATAAAAAAAAATTAAAAAATAAAAAAAATGTGTGGGGACACCCTTAAGGCTTTAAAATAGAGGGTAGGTTTGTTTGGGGAAAATGTTGGGGCTGAAAAAATATTGGGGGTCGGTCACACATTTAACTTCTCTAAGGTCACCCCTGCGATAGTTAGAGCGGTGAGAGCAAGTTTTACAAAAATGTCATTTTGTGTGGGAGACCCCTTAGGAATTGGAGATATGGAATTGGTATGTTCAGAAGAAGTGTTGGGGGCTAAAAATTAATGGGGGTTGGTCTTGATAATGACCCCTCTAGGAGGCACCATTGGACCGGTAGGAGCTGATTTAATATGACAATTTAAGAAAAAAATAAAAAGAATGTATGGGGACCACCCTAAGGATTGACGATAGGGGGTAGGTATGTTCTAAGAAAATGTTGGGGTTGAAAAAATATTGGGGGTCGGTCATACATTTGATTCCTCTAGGGTGACTTCTAGGACAGCTAGAGCGGTAGGAGCAAGATTTTTTAAAAATTGAACCTTTGTATGGGACCCCCCTTAGGGATTGGAGATAGGGCTTAGGTATGTTTGGAAAAAGTGTTCAGGGGGGAAAAATAATGGGGGCCGGTCTCACATTTGACCCCTCTAGAAGCAAAACCAGGGGAGTTTTGGGCCTTTTTGTGGATTTTTTCCCCTCTACGCCCAACTTTGACCCCGATGAGCGACCCCTAGATCCTATCCGATCTGCCCTATTTTTTGGCCCATTCATTTTTTTTACGAACCTCACAAAATAAGCTGTTCTAGCGTGTCGAAATCGAAAACTCGTGCACTATCCCACCCCTAGTGTGTATGTGTTTTGCGCTTCACTGTTTTAAATTGAATGATGAGAAATTTTCATCATTCAATTTGTAGTAGATTGATTTGGATAAAAAAATAATGATTCAATTTGAATGATCATTCTTTAGGAATGAATTCAGTGATTTTGAAAGTTGAATGATTTTAGGGAATGCCAAATTCTATTTTTTTAATTCGAATTAAAAAAATGAATTAAAGAATTAATTCTTTCGAACCTTTGGCTGAACTAAAGTACTAAAACTAAAAAATATAAAAAAATAATATGTTGGCCTTTTTACATTGGCACTAATTGATAGTTCTGAAACACCAATACTGATTGACGATACATATTTTAAGCGTTATTCTGTTTTTTGATGAAATTTTGTTCATTTAACCATTTTAACAATTTAAATAATTAAAAAAATAAAATCCAAAAAACAAAATCTGCTGAAAATAAACCCATTTCGAGTCATATGAGAAATCTGCTAATTTTAGCAGACACGGTTTGCTGAAAATCTGTCATGATTTTAAAGGTGAAATCAGCAGAAAATCTGTCAAAACGGCAGAGAAATCTGCTAAAACATTTTCTAAAAAATTTTTTGTTTTTAGAAAATTTCTTTTCATGAACACTTTAATAGTATTTTTCAATTTAATAGTATTTTTCAATTAAAAAAAAAATGTTCTGTTAAATTAGCAATATAATATACTGATTTTTTTTTAGTTTTGTCAATTATAAGTCTCAATCACTTTAATTGTAAAAGAAACGAACAAAAAAATTAGGAAAGTTTTCTTGAAATGACAGCAACTATTGCTGTAAAATTACAAAATAATCTGCTTAAAATATGCTCAAAAATGTGTTTCAAAAAATCGTTTTGATTGCATAAAAAAAAAAATTGCGCTTTGAAAAAAACGTAGAAAATTTTGTTGAAAAAAGAATGACAGCAAACTATTTCTGTATAGTTAAAAAAAAATCTGCAAAAAATATGTCCAAACTTTTTTTTTGAAATTCAGCAATCAGGATCAGTAAAAACGGCGTTAAATTTCTGTTATTTTCTAGAACTGAATGACAGAGGTTTTAGTAAAAATATCTATTTTAGCAGAAAATTCTGGTGAATTTACATTTATTTTTTTTTTATTAAATCCACGAATCTTTTAATTAAGTTTTTTTTTTTATTTTTTTCTGTGTACTTACTGAAAGGCTGAGTTATTTAAAAAAAAATAACCATTTCTCCCACTCTGACTTATATATCAACCCAAAACAACAAACAATGTCACTTATTTATTCTTACAAATTTGGTTCTGTAATTTTTTTAAGTGTAGACAGTAACTTTGCGTTTCTTTTTATTATGTTCTAAACTTTATGATATTTTTTCGGTAACCATTAATATCAATTAATGAAAAATTTATAAATCAGGCTCCCTTTGCAACTTAATGATTTTAATATATTTTTTTTAACTCCCATCCATGTGTGTATAATCCCTTAACAGGTAATGATTTATATTATAAGAATCTAAATTTTTTTACTATTTCCTTAATTCAATAAAGCAAAATACCACACAGTGTGCTGAAGGATATAATTTATTTTAAAATATAATATTAAATAACAAAGCACTAGTGCGAGGGGTGTTTTAAAATTATGATAAAGGTAATGACTTGGTTGCGAAGCAAAATCATCACATAAATAAATCTTCTCAGTGGTTCTTTTTGATTTTCATAAACGAGGACTGTTCGAAATGTTGTTAGCCTAACAATGAAAAACAAGAGCTAAATTTTTAAAATATTTTATTTTTGCACATAATCTTCTTACACTCAAAAAATGTGAACTAACAACTGGGAAAATTTGCTAAATTTTAAGAAAAAGAGGGAATGATTTGGCTCCAAGATTTTTTTTATTGGTTTTAGTTCATATTTTTTCCCAAAAATAAGGAACACAAAGTTATTTAATTTTACGCCAATTTCAACTAGAACAAGCAGAAAAGTTAAATTCGACTTTACGGAATCTATGAATACCCTCCACAATGCCTTTTTTAAAGGATAGTACATTTTTAACGTGAAAAAAAAAAATAACAATTTTGATTAGAAATATTTTGTTTTGAGTAAAAAACTCTTTTTCTGTCATTTAAAACAAGAAAAATTACTATTTTTTTTAGTGTAAAACTTTTTTCAAGTGTAATGTTTTTTATACTGTAATTTCTGAGTGAATGCACGTATGTATGTACACAAAATATTGACATTTTTGTAAAAAAAAACTAAATTTTTTTTGAGTTTAAAATTAAATTCGGGTGTAATTTTTAAGTTACCAATGCTTTTAAAACTAAACAAGTTTAAAAAGCATTGCTCTAAAACTAAACAAGTTTGAAAAGCAATGCTAAGTTACCACCAATGCTTTTTAAACTTGTTTACCACGTGGCATTTAAGATGAACCCAATCTGAAATTCGGTGTTTTGCTTATAACTTTTTAACCATTGGACTGATTGAGCCGAAATTTAACACCAAACAGATTTGAGGAACGGCAAAGATACATGACACGTTTCAGCGGTCTCGTTATTGTCTTTCGAAAGTTATCGTGTTTTTTAACACGTAAATTCGCGAAAACCCCTTGCCGAAATTTACTCTTTTGCTCATAACTTTTGAACCACTGGACCGATTTGGCTGGATTGCAATACCAACCTGATTAGGTAAATGACCAACATATATGTCAAGCTTCAATAGCCTCTTTCAAAAGGTAGCGTGTTTTCTACGGACGGACAGACAGATAGACGGACGGACGGACGGACGGACATAACTAGATCGACTTAAAATCGATCAAGGATCATGAATATATATACTTTATGGGGTCCTAGACCAATATTTCGATGTGTTACAAACGGAATGACAAACTTATATATACCCTCTATCACTACAGTGGAGGGTATAAAAAAGGAAAAATTATGTTACACTTTTGTTAAACTTGAGACCCCGTTGGGTCCTTTAGGGGTCGCCATAGATTATGATCCAAAATTTTTGTCCGTTTCGCTCTACCTTGCTTAGTTGTTTGAGATACGGTAATAAGGGGCCTGATAGGGTCATGAGAATCTTAAAAACTGGATAACTCAAAACTGTTAGTCCGATGGCTTTTTTCAAAATGGCTATATCTCGAAAACTAAGCGAGATAAAGCGAACTAGATGAAATTTTCAAAAGAAAGTGCTATATGAAACAAGTAAAAAAAGTTAAATTCGGCCTTGCCGAATGTAGTGATGCCCACCATTTCAAAAAGTTTATTGGAAAACACTTTTTTTAAAAGGACATTAGTTTAAAAAAAAAATTTTTTGAAAAAAATTTCCGCAAAAAAAAATTGGTAAAAAAAAAATCCGAAATTTTTTTCTTTTTTTATCAAAAAATATGTTCGTACTTGTTAAAATACCATTTTGTGTTCAATTATGTCCACATATGTCAACCAGCATCTGAATTAAAGCATTTTGAATTTTTAGGTTATTTTGAATGTACTAAAATTTTTGAGGTGTCCTTACATTTTCGTTCATAACTTTTAAACCGCTGAACCGATATCGCTCAAATGCAATACCAAACTTCTCAGGAGATCTTCCAATAAAAATGTTAAGTTTCAGTCATCTCCGTGTAATATTTTGGCCGTGATCACCATTTCCACAGACAGACGGACAGACGGACATCGCTAGAATGTCTTAGAATCGATCACTGATCAATAATATATATACTTTATGGGGTCCCAGACAGATATTTCGATGAGTTACAAACGGAATGACAAACTTATATATACCCTCTCTCACTAAGTGGAGGGTGTAAAAATATTGAAAAGCATAGCTCTACATATCTGTCGGGGTCTCTAGACCCTAATTTGGGATCTTAAATTTAATATTTCCGAGATTTTATATTTTGAAGCTCTTGACTCGTAGAACTCGTCCGCAAAAGCCCTGCGAGACCTATAAGGCCTCTAATATTCGTATCTCAAAAACTAAGCAAGGTAGAGCGATAATTTTTGAAATACAATTGGAAATGGTGTAGTCAAAAAGTGGGGATTGGAATATTATATATTTTTATTTTCTCAAAATTAACTAAATTTTTTTTTTTTAAATAAGTATAAAAAAACAAATTTACTTTGATGCAAAAAATGTCTGAAATACAATTGACAATTTCTGAAATACAATTGATAAATTCTGAAATACAATTGATAATTTCTGAAATACAATTGATAATATTTGATAAGTTCTGAAATACAATTGATAACTTCTGAAATACAATTGATAATTTCTAAAGTACAATTGATAAATTCTGAAATACAATTGAAAATGGTGTAGTGTAAACTTTTTCTATACAATTGATAACTTCTGCAATACAATTTATATTTCCTTAAATACAAATTAAAAATTTCTGAAATATAATTGATAATTTCTGAAATACAATTCATAAATTCTGAAATACAATTGATAATTTCTGAAATACAATTGAAAAATTCTGAAATTCAATTGAAAATTTCTAAAATACAATTGATAAAATCTGAAATACAATTGATAAATTCTGAAATTCAATTAATAATTTCTGAAATAGAATTGATAAAATCTGAAATACAATTGATAATTTCTGAAATACAATTGATAACTTCTGAAATACGATTGATAATTTCAGAACTACAATTGATAATTTCTGAAATAAAATTGGAAATGGTGTAGTGAAAACTTTTTCTATAGTGCAAAAAAAATATATTTTTTGACATTTTTCGCGAAAAAGAGAATCTAGAAAAACTGGAAGAAACGGGTATTTTATTTTCGAGCTTATATTCTCAGAATTTTTTGGTCCGATTCATGTGTACAGCCAAAATTTTAGATTTTTTTTCTGGGAATTCGTTGTCTTTTTGCATATTAAGCAATTTTGAAAGATATGATCAGTATTCATTAAATCGTGGACTTTGTTGTTTATAGTTGTTGACTTTTCAAACATTCCTCGTATACAGGTATATCCCTAGTAAAAATTTTTGTATAAAAATTTATTTTATCAAATAATCAGAAGAGATTTTCAAATTTTGTTATATAGATAGGCTGACCATTCGTACTGATTTGATCAGTACATGTACTGATTTTTAGTCACGTGTACTGATCAAAATATCTTGTACTGATTTGTACTGATTTTTTAAAATATGTACTGATTGTCCTGATTTTTGGACATTTCCACATAAAAAATTATTTTATTCAAAAATTCTATACCAACACTATCATTTCCATCAAATAATTCATCAGAGAAGTTTTATAAAAGCTAAGTCTGAAATACTTTCTATTAAAACATGTCTAAGAAGCTTAAAGCCTGTGAGCCCGAGTGAGTTTTTATAGGGGAAAGTTCATGATGATAGATTTTCTATATTTTTAGGAAGAAATTGTAAGTGCATAAGTCCAAAGTAAATGTGTGGGTGTGGTAAAATCATGCGCGATTTTATTCCGAAAAAATGGACACAAGAATTTTTTAAAAAATATTTGCTCATGATTTGGGAGTTTTTCTATAAGGAAGAGAAAGAGATCTCAGAACTTGAAAAAAAGTCCTTAGAATCGGGGAGATTCTCAAAAGAACTAACAATAAGTCTTCATAATGCCATTCTCAAAACCTTTGTGGTTTGTGTTGAGTTGTTGTCTGTGATGAGCTTCATTTTCTGTAAAATTACTATAACAGTTTTTGTCAGTTGTTTTTACTGAAATACAAGTAACAATATAAAATAATTGTGTTAATTAGACCAAAACTTTTTTTCTTTTTATTCGAATTTTTAGAGAACTCTTCAATGGAAAAAAATATAAAAATGTAGGTGTACTGATTTGAGTTCGAGAAAAAATGGTCACCCTATATATAGAGTCATATGCAAATACTTAATCGTTTTATCCTGTTGTATATCTTCCGCATAAACAAGCATCAAAAATGGACAAGGACCAAAAATGGACAACGACCAAAAATGGATATAAAATCTAATATTAATATATATAATAAGATCAAATTATACACAAAAATATCAACAATTTCTCTTATAAGGTTCAGTATTTAATTATATGCGGTAAATATATTTAAATTTTTACCCGGGTATTTATACACTTTTCTTCATAACAACTACTGTCACAATAAACGATATAGGTCAGCGGTAAATGTCAAAAGAAATAACTAAATATGGTAGGAAACTGTAACGAAGAACTTAAGAAATCCTTCTGATTTAGAGATCACACGCATTCAAGTCGATTATATTTATTTAGTTTTTTTTTAAGTAAAAATAAAAGGGAAACCGAAAGTAAAATATGGGGAACGAAAACAAAATCAAGATATTTATATAAATTGCGTGGTAGTTTTTTTTAGTTGATTTCAAATAATTTAAAATGCAAAATTAAAAAAAAAAACACAGAAAAGGCACTAAAATTCGAACAACACAGCGTGGTGCATAAAATCACTGCAAATACCCTATATCTGGCAGAAAAATAAAGTAAAACAGAATGTTTTATTGGGATATTAGTGAATTTTTTTGATATATATTTATATTTTTTTTCTGTTTTGAATGCGAATATCTCGAAAACAGAACGTGTACTTTTTTAAAAAATTTGTTTCGAAGAAGAATTCTGCATTTCAAAAATCCATTTGTTATGACCTTTATATCAGGAGATCGAAAAAGTACCAAACTTCATTTTTTTCCTCTTTAGTATCAAAATTTTCTACACCATTTACAGATGTTATTCGTAAAATATCAATTGTAATTCGAAGATTGTACTTGTAATTCGAAGATTCCATTTGTGATTCGAAGATTCTACTTGTCATTCAAAGATTCTTCACACAGAGAAGAGATATGATTGTGGCAATCATAATTTAAGAGCGTCATATTATGATTAAACATTTTTATCATAATTTGTTTGAAGCACCCATAACATTTTTGCAACAATCATGTTATGATCCTAAATATTCGAAAAACTATAATTTAGGACCATAATATGATTGCAACAACAATTTTATGATTGCGATAAACATATTATGATACAATTTTCAATCATAATATGACAC
Organism: Pegoplata infirma; assembly: GCA_963921195.1. NCBI lineage: Eukaryota > Metazoa > Arthropoda > Insecta > Diptera > Anthomyiidae > Pegoplata > Pegoplata infirma. Next base: position 175,434,128 of record OY992538.1, on the reverse strand, counting down.
TCTTAAATTGTGGTTGCCACAATCATATCTCTTCTCTAAGTGTATTTGTAATTCGAAAATTTCATTTGTAAATAGAAGATTCCATTTGCAAATAGAAGATTCCATTTATAAATAGAAGATTCCATTTGTAAATAGAAGATTCCAATTGTTATTCATTGAAGATCAATGAAAATAAAATAAAATTAACCCCCTAATTTTGTAAAATGCAACGCGCAACGCTGTCAAAATGTCTGTGTAATTTGTTTTTGTCTGTTGTTGTAACTTAACTTATTTCCTATTACTATTAAAAAAAAATTGAAGCTCTACTGTTTTGAGAACAATTTAATTTCTCGGAAATTTCCTACTTCATAGAGCACAACTCCTGTGAGTCAAGCTGAGTCAAAACACAAATTTAAAGTTTTGTAGTCCTAACTCTCCCCTACATTCCTATATATGCATGTCCATGCATCGGGACTGCACTTTTTGAGCTACAGCAATTTTTCTGACCCAAGGTAAGATATTCGGTACAAATGCTCGTCATATTTTTTGAGAAGTTATTTGTATGTGAAAGTGACTATTATGCATATATTTTGATGAAATTTTGTACAAGAGTTCTTATTGACCCAAAAAATAATTCTGTTGAAATTAGGAGAAGTTGGCACATATTTGGACCTAGTCCACATAGAAGGGTGTATCAAAATTTTGACAAAAATGACAATAGAACTCTCAAATTATGTGGTATCTGGCAATTCATTTGGAAAAGGTAAAAAATGATTTTATTGCCATCTAATATTACATAACTTAAATACATGAAAATTGCAAATAAATTTAAAACCAATGGAAATAACTGGTAAAACCAAGTACCTGTTAACTCTCAAATTATGTGGTATCTAGCAATTCATTTGGAAAAGGTAAAAAGATTTTATTGCCATCTAATATTACACAACTTAAATACTTGAAAATTGCAAATAAATTTAAAACCAATGGAAATAGCTGGTGAAACCAAGTACCTGTTATATTATGTTTATGTACTACACTCAAAAAAAAGAAGAAACTTAAACTTTGGAAAATTTTTCTTCAAAATAGTTTATAAATTTTCCCACAATTAAGTTAAAATTAACTAAAAGTTGGGAAATTTTCCTAACTTTTAGGAAAATATTTTAGTTCATGGACTGTTAAATAGGCCATAATTTTCCTTAAATAGAATTCCCTAATACGTGGAAGAAATTCTTACCGCCAAAAAAATTTTCCCTAAATAATTGAAAAAAAATCTTTATTTTTAAGACATATTTCTTAAAACAAAATTTAGTTCAAGAAATTCAGTTTTAGGACGTAATTTACTACCAGTTAGTTCATCATATTTATCTTCTTTAATTTGAGGAAGTTTTTTCCACAAGTTTAGTAAATTTTTCATAACTTGAAATTGTTTTGTTGATTTATTTTTTTTTATGCTTGCTTGTACACATTTCGTTTATTATTTGTAGTACATGAATACAAAAGGTTTGATCTTGTATAACAAGTAATAAATTTAATATTTACATTTTTTTCTACACATGTATGTGTTAGAAAAAAATATAATATTTTAATCACAACAAAGACCTTGGCTTTGTCGTGTTCTCCCATAGTCTGGGAACAAACGTCAGTACAAAGTTGTTGTTGTAATTTAACTAAAAAAACTAATTAAATTTATTACTTGTCTTTAAGAAACAAACCTTTCTTTATATTTCTAATAAAATATTTACCCAATGAGAATTATGTGTGTATTCACATGCTATTCTATAAATAAACCATTAAAAAAATATAAAATTAAATAATTTTTAGGAAAAATTTCCTAATCAGAAATGTTTTTTTAACCAAAAAATGGAAAATTTTTTCCCATTTTCTAGTTCAAATTTGTTCAATATGGACTAAAAAGTAGGAATACATGGCAATGGAGCTAAATCATTATCAATTTTCCTTGGATTTAGTTAGTTTTCCCATTTTTTAGTTAGTTTTTTTTCTGAGTGTAGTTTAAAGATTATAATTTGTTTCTAATTTTAGTATAAATTTTTATTAATACATTTAAATAAAATATATGTGCACTTTAAATTAGTGCCCCCCATTTCCCGGTTCTCGGTATTCCCGGGAATACCGGTATTCCCGGTTCTGGTACCGGTTTCCCGGTTCTAGATATATTCCCGGGAATACCGGGAAAAAATAAAAAAATACTATACCATAAAATATTTAAATTACAAAATTTAATCAGTATTTCAGAAATATTCAGTTGTGTTTGTAAAATTATTAAAAAATCATGTAACTATATTTTTCTTAAGTTCATAAAAAAATTAGGAAATAGTGTTTTCAACATGTTTTATATTTTTTTGGTAAAAGCAAAGAAAAAATTTTAGTTCTACACAATTTTACAAAATATACATACCGGTAGTCCCGGGAATACCGTCAGAACCGGAACCGGGAATACCGGTATTCCCGGGAATACCGGGAATAACTCAAGAACCGGGAAACCGGTACCATTTCCCGGGAATACCGAGAACCGGGAATACCGGTATTCCCGGTACTACGGTACTGACCGTAGGCACTACTTTAAATCAATAGTACAAGTTTACTTAAAATTTTATCGATGTTGTGTTCTGTATATAATATATCCAAATGGTATTGATATTGTTGGAAATTTCAGTGTTATTTTTCAGTTTAATCCTCACAAGAATTTGCTTTCTTCCAAAAAAACCAACCTTTGGCCCCTGTGAATATTGAGACTAAATAAATGTCGGGGCCAAATGTTGGCATTTTCTGACCAAAATTAAGTTTAGGAATAATAAATAAGTATTGGTTGTAAAATACGATTGAAAAAAATAAGAAATTATAAAAAAAATACCTATTTAAAATATCAAAATATTCAACTTTTACATGGAAATTCAACAAAAAATTAAAATGCATTTTTAACTCCACACGTTCCTATCAGTCGATTTTTACGTTTGAACACGCAAATTGAAGCTTAAAGTCCCTCCTATTGAACAAAACAAATTGCGTAAAAAAATACCGATCCGGTCAAAAGTTATAGAGTTTTGACCGCTATCTCGCGAAATTGACCACTGTGCTCCGTCCCAAAATAATCTTAACATTTCTATATTTTGGATTATGGAGGATTTTTTGAAAAAGCTTTGTTTTTTTTGTTAATACATATCGGGACATATCAATAATTTAAAAATTCGTTATAGCTTTGCAATTTTTCAATTCACGTGCAAAATGGATGCAATTAATTGCATCCAGATAAATGAGACAACTTGTTTTCGACGTTACAAACAGGCATGGTGTCCACTATGGTCGAAAAGATGAAAATAATTACAAAATGTGGCGTATGAAAAAGAAATTTTACGCTAGAGGCCCTTTTAACGGTTTTTAATAAATGCATTATGGATGCAATAGGGACATCTTGCAAATATTTTTAATTAATTTTGTTACAGTTTTAGTACACGAGATTAGTATAAGATTGTTTTTTTAACTTTATCTTGTATTATTTCAACTAAAACACTGCTTAATAAAATGTAAAGTTTATTTTGGGACAAAAAAATCTATAGAAATGTTAAAAATATTTCGGGACGGAGGTAGTATTATTTTTTTTTTTAATTTTATAGTTTTTCTTTTATTTTTACAAATTTCCAAAATTTTTTACCAAAAAAAAATCTAGTAAATTTACGAGCATTTCTTGTAAGTTTAATTTCGCCAAAAAAGTTTTAAATTTACAATTTTATTGGTAAAAATCTTGTAAAATTACAAAAAAGTTCGTAATTTTTACTAGGAACTCTCGTAACATAGAAGGTAGCAAAAAATCTAGTAAAATGACGAAACTTCCTTGTAAATTTTATCGCGTCCAAAAAATTGTAAATTTACAACTTTTTTGGTAAAAAGCTTGTAAAATTACAAAATTATTAGTGAAAAGCTTGTAAAATAACAAGAACTTTTTGTCAAACAGAAGGTAGCAAAAAAAAAGTCACAAAATGTTCTTGTAATTTTACAAGGCTTTTTTTGAGTGTATCCTACGCTGGAACGGTCTACCCCCAGACCATTATTCTATATGTGTTGCATACACAGAAAATAAAATCGTCAAGTTTAAATCAACAAACATCAATTGTAAATCAACCAAACATGATATCAACCAAACATTTAGTAAAAACGGCCGCCTATTAGTCCATAATACAAAATTTCGATTTGTTTTTAACAAACTTACAAGGGAAGTATCTCAACCCTTATGAACCGATTTGCCTGAAACTTAAAATATATTTAAATGAGACCATTTTAAGGTTGGGGTGTCTCGGCTTATCGGCCATATCGGGGATTTAGGGGTTCAAAAAATGGGTCAAAAATTGGCGAAAAAATCTTTTTTTGGATTTTTTAGCGATTTCTTTCTAAGAAACTAAATGATGTTTTCATATGAGAAGAAAGGATTTTTTAATGCCTATCCAACGGTGGCATAATCCTGTAAAAACTCTACTTCGTTAAATATTTTTTTCATGAAAATGTGCAAATTTTGGGTGGTATTTATATGAAGACATAGACCTACGATATCCACATTAATAAGAAATAATCTTTATTAAATTTAAGTCGACACGTATTTTTGCTCTAGACGATATTCCTGTTAGTTCGGGAGTTATCGAAATTTTCCCGAAGGTCCTCATTGTTTCATAAGAGGACAACGAAATTTTTAAACACTGATATGGCCGATAAGCCGAGACACCCCAGCCTTAAAATCGTCTCATTTATATATATATTTTAAGTTTCAGGCAAATCGGTTCATAAGGGTTGAGATACTTCCCTTGTTAGTCAAGTAATTTTATTTCAAAATTATTTTATCACGTCAACAAATAGTTTTGGTGTTTGTTGAATTTCTTTGTTGAAAAAAATAAGATTTTTCACGTTTGTCAGATCAACTAATTGTGTTTGTGTTGTTGAATTTCTTTGTTGGAAAAAAAATTAAGATTTTGTACGTTTGTCAATACAAATAATAATTTTAGAGAACTATTACAAACTCGTTTATCAATTATTTTTAAATTTTTTTTCAACAATCAATATTTACAAACGTTAGATTATATCACAAATTTCCGTATAGGAGCACTTTCAGTGAAAAATTTAATTGTATTCACAAATATGGGGGTCAATATAATAATTCGTTTTTTTTTCTGTGTACACTCAAAAAAAAAGTTTGTAAAATTACAAGTAAAAGGTCTTGTAATTCTATTTTACTAATATTTTTGTGTTTTTACAAAAATTGTTGTATATATAATAAAATGAAAACTATCATTTGCTTTGTAATTTTACTATTATATGTTGGTAAATTTATTTTATAAATTTTTTAGGTAAATTCACAAAAAAGTGAATTATTTTACAAATGAAAAAATATTACAAGGTGTTTAGTTTTTTTACACAAGAAAACTGTTATTGTACAACAAAATTTTACTTGATGTTATTTAGTCATTCTACCAAAAAAATGTGTTATTACAAAAATTTTTTTTAAGATCGTTTACAGGGTTTTCAGTTTGAAATGTATGTATTGAAAAGTACAAAATTCCAATGTAATTTAACAAAACTTATTTTATTACTAGAATTAATGTTGTTTTACAAAAAAAAATTTAATTATTCAACAATAGGACAAGCAAAAATTTTCTAAGTTCAGATTTTTTTTTGCGTTTTGGAGTAAAAAATTTAGTTAAAAATAATTTTTTATAAATAAAAAATTTCATAAAAAAAAAATTTTGGAAATTTTTTAAGTTCCGGACACAAACATTTTTCAACTAATTGTAAGCTTTAGCAAAAAAATTGAATTTTTACACCATTTTTTTTGGTAATTTGCGTTAAGTAAAATACCACAATTTTTATGTGTTTCTACTATATAATTGTTCTAGTTTTTTTTTGTATTTTTACCATTTTTTTGATAATTTTACCATATTTTTTGATAATTTTTTTTTTCAATTTGGCACCTAAAATGTCAATAAAAAGCTGCCAATTATGAAAAATTAAGTGTTTCTTATTTTAACAGGTACTTAAACATCCAATCAACATTATCCAAAAAAAAATTTCCGATTTTTTAAAAATACTTGTGAAAATAATTAAAAATTAAAAAAAAAAATTGTTATTTTTTGACTAATTTTTCCTGAAAATATAAGAAATTTCTTGTGTGGCCTCCTTCGCAATTCTCATATGTTCTACTTACGAAAAACGAAATGTCGAAAAAAAAAATAAAAAAAAGTACAGTGTTATACATTAAAAAGTTTGTTAAAATTGTTCAAGTGAAAAAAAAAATCATTTCAGGTTGTTGAAGTGCTACTCCAGTTGCCGAAGAAGGAAAAATAAGATGCACCAATAGAAAAAACCTTTAAATTTTCAAAACAAATATGTAAATTAACCAAATTTTTTGTAAATTTACAAAACAAATATGAAAATTTAAAAAACAAAATTGTATACTTACGAAAAAAGTTGTAATTTTACAAAAATGAAGTAGAAAATACAAAAACAATATTGTAAATTTACAAATTTTTTGGTTAAACTAGTGTTTTTTCGGCAAAAAAAATAAGAAAAAATGGTATATATACAATAAAAATTGTAAATATGCAAGTTTTTTGCTATAAAAAACAGTAGTTTAACCAAACAATTTGTAAATTTACAATTTTGGTTTTTGATTATCTACTTTATTTTGTCAATTTACAACTTTTTTTTGTAAGTTTACAATTTGTTTTGTAAATTTAATTTTTTTTTTGCAAATTTACAATTTTTATTGTAAATATACGTGTTTTTCAATATTTTTTTGAGGTAAAAACAGTAGTTTAACCAAAAAATTTGTTAATCTACAATTTATTTTTTTCATTTTCTATTTTTTCTTTGTAAAATAACAACCTTTTTCTGTAAGTTTACAATTTTGTTTTGTAAATTTATCAATTTTTTTGTAAATTTACAAAAAAATGTTCACCTCGAAGTTAATATTTTACAAAAAAAAATTGTAAATTTACATTTTCTTTTGTTAAATCAATTTACAAATTATCCCCGTAACATTACGGGGATTCTTGCTAGTACATATTTTACAAAACCTGCCCCGTAAAATCACGGGGATTTTATGTCATTTTACAAACTTTTTTTTTTTGAGTGTAAGTCTAAATATGGACCGATTTTTTCCAATTTCAATAGGCTTCGTCCTTGGGCCTTAAGTTTCAAATTTCAAGTCAATTGATTGAAAATTGCGACCTGTATCGTGTTTACACCGTTTACATGGACAGACAGACAGACGGACGGACGAACGGACATCGCTAAGTCGACTCAAAAAGTCATTCTGAGTCGATCGGTATACTTAAAAGTGGGTCTAGGACCAATATTTCGGGGAGTTACAAACATCAGCACAAACTCATTATACCCTGTACCACAGTGTGGTGTAGGGTATAATAAAACAAAAAAGGTAAAAGATCGATAAAGATCAATTGTTATTTGATAAAGATCAATTGTAATTCGAAAAAGATCAATTGTAATTCGTAAAAGATCAATTGTCATTCGTAAAAGATCAACTATAGTTCGAAGATTCCATTTGAAATTCATAAAAGATCTATTGTTATTCGTAAAAGACCAACTGTAATTCGAAAAAGAACAATTGTAGTCCGAAAAAGATCTACAATTGATCTTTTACAAATTAAAATTGATCTTTTGCGAATTACAATTAATATTTTTCGTATTGCAATTAATCTTTTTCGAATTAAAATTAATCTTTTTCGAATTACAATTGATCTTTTTCAAATTACAATCAATCTTTATCGAATTACAATAGATCTTTAACGAATTACAACTGATCTTTAAAGAATTGCAATTGACCTTTTACGAATTACAAATGGAATCATCGAATTGCAAATACAGTCTTCTAATTAAAAGTAGAATTTTCGAATTCCAAATGTAATTATATCTTCAAATTACAAATATAATCTTTGAATAACAATTGATCTTTTTTGAATTAAATGGTGTAGATGTTCATTGAAACCCCAGTTGATACCCTTTACAAATTACAATTGACCTATTTCGAATTACAATTCATCTTTTACGAAATACAATTCATCCTTTTCGAATTACAATTGATCTTTAACGAATTTCAATTCATCCTTTTCGAATTACAATTAATTTTTTTCGAACTATAATCGTCCATTTTCGAATTAAAATTGATCCTTTATGAATTACAATTGGAATCTTCGATTTACAATTGATCTTTTACGAAATTCAATTGATTTTTTTCGAATTGCAATTGATCTTGTACGAATTCCAATTAATCTTTTTCTAAAAACAATTGATCTTTTTCGAATTACAATTGATCTTTCACGAATTACAATTGAACTATTACGAATTATAAATGTAATCTTCGAATTACAATTGATCCTTTACGAACTACAATTGATCTTTAACGAATTTGTTTTAATTGAACTTTTAAAATTACAACCGATATTTTTCGATCTACAATAGATCTTTTACGAACTACAATTGATCTTGTACGAATTACTTTTGGAATCTTCGAATTACAAATGGAATCTTCGAACTACAAATAGAATCTTCGAATTACCAATGAAATCTTCAAATAACACTGTGGAACAAATTCAGGTTAGCAAAAGTTAGGTCGATTCTGAGAGTGAGGGGTATCGTATCGCGGCGTTTGTTTATTTTAGTTCGAATTTTTTTTTAATCGACCTTCGAACTTGCAGTCAAATGCCGATTTTCAGCATATTGTTTATATGGTTTTTTGGATATAACTCGTCGACTAATTGATATTTTTCAATCTGTAAAAGCCAAATTTTTGCTAGAGACCTGTCCAACAATTAAAATTTTTTAAAAAATTGATTTAGAAAATTTTGGTGGTGCTTATGAAGCAAAATGTTGGAAAAAAAATTTTTTTTCATGCTTTTTGAAAATATTTTGCTTCACAAACGCCGCGTTACGGGTCTTCTAATTTAGCCTCTATTTTCACCCCTCACTCTCAGAATCGACCTAACAATTTAATTAATTTAAGGGTCATGGTCGGGGGTGGACCAAACTATGCCAGAATGATAATATATGGTTAGTATAGTAAAACCCCCAAAGGGTGTTGTGTGGGTACAGTCAATTTTTATGGCCCACTGAAATTATTTCGTTATTTTTTTTTTTCAAAAGGGGTTTAAAAAGTCGAAAAAATAATGTTTATGTTACTCTGAGCCTAAAATTGAGTTCAAATTTCTGCAGTAGAATTTAATTGGGATTATTTCTCTTAAATATATTAACCCTCTATCTGCCATGTTTTTAGTTCTTTTTCTAATAAATTACTCAAAAGTCTAGTAAGGTAAACGTTTAAAGGTTTAAAATGTCCAAGGAATATTTTTTGCATCAAATTTTACTTGGGGTCTTCACAGGCGGAAAGTTTAACTGGTCTGCAGAAATGTCTAACAATTTAAAATTGTAAAGTCTTATTAATTTTTCATATATATGCCAAAAATTGTTTACGATATAGAATAATGGTCTGAAGATTTGGCTAGTGTAGTAAGATCCCTAAAGGACTTTGAGCTAGGAGGGAACAGTTTAACCCTTTAAACGCATATCTTAGTAGACTTTTAAGTTATTCCTTAAAAAAGAGCTTAAATTACTCAAAAACAGGGCATATACTTAGAGGGTAAATATATTCTAAAAAAACGGTTTTAATTAACCGCTTTGTATAGCTAATCGTAGTACATTTGAAATTCGTATAATTCCAGCTTAAATTTTGTTTATATATATTTTAACTTGGCTTTAATATTGTTGTTATTATTATTATTAGTCGTTGGTCAATAAACCCTTTATGTGTTTTTTTTTGTGTTTTTGCAAAAAGGCTATAAAAATAAAAGCACGGATTCTACAATGATCAACATAACAGTTTCATGTTTATCTTGACGCAGTTTTTGTTTTTTGTTTGGGCCTCATCTTGTTCGTTTTGTGACTTGAAGCAGTCATTACGAAGTTTTGTGCAGTCAGTCAGTTCCCAGTCCCTAAGTTTGATGAAGATGAAATGCTTGTTCAATATATTTAAACGTATTTTATTTTGAGATTTTTGTGTTGTTCTCCGTTTTTGTTTTCGTTTCAATTCGATTATTTAATTTTAAGCTTCTGGGTGGCGCTCTGCATCACACTTCATCAAGTGGCATGATCATCATCAACATTAACAATTTTATATTGCACCAAACAAAAACCAATATTTAGTTTAGTTGCGCCCTTAAAAAATAATAAATAACTGCGCATTATATCCTACCACTTTTTTTGTTCTAATTCAAAATCCAGGAACATTTTTGGAACTGATTATATCACAACTGAAAATATATGGCTGTAAAATAATTTTCAGAAAAAACACTACTTGCTCTGACAAACAATTCCTTTCGTAACAAATTAAGAGGAATCGAAAGAGATCAATTACAATTCAAAATAGATTAATTGTCATTCAAAAAAGATCAATTGTATTGCCAAGAAGATCATTTGTAATTCGAAGAAGATCACTGTAATTCGAAGATTCTAATTGTTATTCTATAGAGACCAATTTTAATTTGAAAAAATCCATTTTAATAAATTTTAAGGTTCCAATTGTTATTCTATATAGATCAATTTTAATTCGAAAAAAGGAATTTTAATTCTAAAAAGATTTATTGTAATTCAAAAAAGACCAATTGCAATTCAAAAAAATTCAATTGCAATTCGAAAAAGATCAATTGTTATTCGAAATAGATCAAATGTAATTCGAAAAGATCAACTTTTTTTGAAAAGAAATCAATTGTAATCAATCGTAGATTCGAATTGTAATTCGAAAAATATAAATGAAAATTCAGTTTACAATTACAATCAAACTTTTTAGAATTAAAGTTACGTTTTTCGAATAAAACTTGATATATTTTAAATTTAAACTGATCTTTTCGAATTACAACTGGAATTTTCGAATAACAATTTATCTTTTTCGGGTTACAATTCATCTTTTTATACCTCCACTTATTGTTAGTGATAGAGGGTATATATAAGTTTGTCATTACGTTTGTAGCTCATCGAAATATCGGTCTGGGATCCCATAAAGTATATATATTCATGATGCCCGATCGATTTTAAGACATTCTACACTGAAAAAAATAACCTGCCTGATATTAATGAAACGGATTCATTATTTTGTTTTCATTACTTAAATGAAAGAATTCATAAGCTGATTGAAATTTCATGCATGTTATGAACAAATTTTATGAAACTTGTTTCATTAGATTTCATAATTTCATTAAAAAATATCATAAGATTTTTTAGAACTTAATACAACTCTGCGTTGCGAATAAGAGAAAGAAAACAGAAAAAAACACATACGACGTTTTATTACACCACGCGTGTTTAGTCTAATTGTAATTTTTACATGTGTGTTAACTTTTTACTAATAAAATAATTTTATATTTTTTTGCTTTGTTATTGAAACTTGTGTTTGTGTTATGCTGGTTATATCTAATTGAAATTACAAGTGAAAAGTTCCGTATAAGTGTTTCTTTTGACTGTTTCTTATAAATTATAATATAATTTGCAACAGAAAAATAGTTTTTTAAGTCATTAAAATTTTGTGATGAAATGTAGGGTAATTTGTGTTGTTCCATTGCTACGTTGTTGCTACGTTTTGGCAGCACGTGTTTTTAAAGTCATCGCGTTTTTGTGTTTTATAGTTTACCTTTTATGGCAATTCAGACCAATTTAAGTTTGGAGTAAAATTTTTTTGTGTGTAAAAACTAGGTGAAAACCATAAAAAGTGTGCAATTAAGGGTCATCTCACAGACTCAATAACGTTCGGAAGTGGAATAAGTGGTTCACTCGTAAAACGCAAAGCAAATACTTTTTTTTCGGAATGAAACCACTTTTAGCAATTCAATTCCACTTTGATTTTTGAAAGTGATTTCATTCCGAAAAAAAAATTGTTTTGCGTTTTACGAGTAACAACTTTTTTTCAAATCCGATCGGAATTGAGCATGTCACAGCCCCTAAATAAAATTTCAGTGACGGTTACAGTGATGGTTACATGTGACTTACCAAAATTGTTATTAATGCAAATTTTCATTTATGGGTGCATGATACGTGCTGTTTTTAGGGAACTTGTTCCTAACTTGATTAGGGTCTTTCTATGGAAATTTTGATAACTTTAGCCAACATGAATTTATCGTAATTCCCATTTCAAAACCTTAAACTTGTAAAAAGCAATTATCATACGCTCATTACCAACTACTATTCCAAATTTAATCAATGGATATTTTCATACATTTTATGAAAAACTTCATAAAACGTTTTAAACAAGTTCTACGAATATTTTCATTATTTATATGCAAGTTTTCATTGAAAGGAACCTTAATGACAGTTTCATTAATCAATAAAACCTGTCTTCGGTTGAAAACGTGAGTCATTTTTCATTAAGGTTAAGTCAATTTTCATTAATTTCACGAAGCTATTTTTTTCAGTGTAGCGATGTCCGTCTGTCTGTCTGTGGAAAATGCTGTCACGGACAAAATATATGCAATATGTAATAAAATGTAAGCACACCTCAAAAATTTCAGTACATTCAACATAACCTAAAAATACAAAATGCTTTAATTCGGCTTCTGGTTGACATATGTGAACATAATTGAACACCAAATGGTATTTAAACAAGTACGAACATATTTTTTGACAAAAAAAGAAAAAATCGCGGATTTTTTTTTTACCAAAATTTTTTTTCGCGGAAATTTTTTTTTAATTTTTTTTTTTCAAAAGTACCCAGTCAGAAAAATACAAAAGGGCCAAGGTTGGCAAAGCGTTGGTGCCAGTATTACCAACGTTGGCCGATAACACGGTTTGCAACTAATACTGTACAGTGGCATTGTTGGATTGATAACGCCAGATGTAGCTCCGCCAATTGTTTTTTCTGGTGTTGGCAGACTGTTGGCAAAACAAAAAACACTGCACATCACCAGTGTCATATTTTTAAGTAATACTACGCTGTGCCAAACTCGGATTTACAAAAAATACTGTACAGTGCTATTGTTGGATTGATAACGCCAGATGGGGCTCGGGCCAATTGTTTTTTCTGGTGTTGGCAGACTGCTGGCAAAATAAAAAAAATAAAAAAAAAAATAAAAAAATAAAAAAAAGGCTAACGCTGAGCACCATTTAGCTAAAGAAACCAGTCCACTTCTCGATATTCCTAACTTTGACTTAATAAAATCCGTCGTTTTGGATGAAATGCATATGTTGTACCTTGGAATTGGGAAAACGTTACTTCAGAAACTTATTTTTAAGAATCCAGATTCTTATATTTCCGAAGAAAACGTAGCAATTATGCAACAAAATTTTTCAAAAATATCTAAAGATATTACAGCTGAGTTCCAAAAAAAAACGTTTGATTTAATGGATACAGGAAATTGGAAAGCTACACAATATCGTTTTTTTTTATTATATGGCGGAGGGATAGTTTTGAAAAATGTATTGAAATCTAATCAGTACAGACATTTTTTACTTCTTTTTACAGCTTGTCGAATTTTGTCATCTACACCCAAAAAAAAAAACGTGGGTATTCAATACTAAAAATTTAACTAATTTTAGTCCAAAAGGACCTAGTGCAGAAATTGGTAACCAATACTAAAATTTTTAACTAATATTAGTCAAAACCAGTAAAAATTACAAATTTTAGTACTTTGAAGATACTAAACTTAGTAACCAATTAGTAGATTTGGGTACAATATCACTTACTAAACCTTTTACTGTAGAATTATTTTGAGTGTAGCAAATTAGCTACATTGAAAGCTGATTATGCTAAGCAGTTATTAAGGAAATTTGTTGAACTTATGTCATATTTTTATGGACCAAAATCACATACAATGAATATTCACAACCTTATTCATATCGCAGATGACGTTGTTAATATAGGGGCGCCGCTATCTCAATTTTCCGCGTTTGATTTCGAAAATAGCCTAGGTTTTATAAAAAGTATTATAAATTCTCCAACCAACCCCATCGAAGAAGTTCAAAGAAAACTTCATATTTTTCGATCAAACGATTCATCAAATAATTTTCCATTGCTTTATCGTATCAATAGAAGCTTAAAATATTCTCTTGGACAAATTTTAGAAACCTCGGAAATAGGAGTTACTTTTAGCTTTGTTATTATCGAAGGCAATAAAATTTCACCACTTCCTCCTGATAACGTATGCTTACTAAGAAATGGAAATGTTATTACGGTTAACGAAATTTTTAGTAGGAAAGTGTCGAATTTCAAATGTGATGATATTTTTTTTAAAGGCAACGTTTTTCTTGAAGTTACTGATTTTGTGGAATATCCACTTCCATCAAGTGAAATAGGATTGTATGATGTTAGAAAATTAGATGAAAATAACACTGAAATTAACATAAGTATGGTAGAATTCAAGTGTATTCTTACTACATGTGATGATAAAACAATTGCTATTACTCTATTACACTAATTTTAATAATATATATGTAAATTATTTAATAACTCTTTCTTAATATAATAAAAGGTGTAATAAAAACAATATTTAATCGAAATCCAACCGCTTAAAAATAATTAATAAAAAAATAAATGGTCGTAAATGTTGTATTAAATGTACTGGCAGAGTACAATTCTGTTTGTAATTGCCAACGTTGAAACGCTGTTGGCATTTCCAATAAATCCAGTGCTCCGCCAGTACAATATTTTTTGTACGGTTGGCAGTTTCTGATTGGGTAATTTCCTTTTAAATAAAGTTTTTTGCAATAATGTTTTTGAAATTGTGGAGGGTATCACTACACTCGGCAATGCCGAATTTAACTTATTTACTTGTTTGGTTAACAATTGGTCTTTTCGAACTACAATTAATCATTTTCGAGTTATAATTGGAATTTTCGAATTACGAATGAAATTTTCGAATTTTAATTAGAATCTTTGTGCTTTGTGCATCCAAATATTTATAATGGAAAATTTTGCTGGGAAACAAACAAAAACAAAAAACAAATATTTGCTTAATTATAGCTGAAAGATAAAATCAAAGCAATATTCATTTTTCGGTTCAAAACAAGGTAATATCTTATTTTGAGCTCAGAACTTTTAAGGAAATTTATTAAAATTTATTTTTATACCCTACACCACTCTGTGGTACAGGGTATAATGAGTTTGTGCTGATGTTTGTAACTACTCGAAATATTGGTCCTAGACCCAACTGCAAGTATACCGATCAACTCAGAATAACTTTTTGAGTCGATTTAGCGATGTCCGTCCCTCCGTCCGTCTGTCTGTCTGTCTGTCCGTACGTCCATGTAAACGTTGTTAACACGATACAGGTCGCAATTATCAACCGATTTGGCTGAAACTTGAAACTTAAGCTTCTTTTCCTATTGAAATTGGAAAAAATCGGTCCATGTTTAGACCTAGCCCCCATACAAACGTACCCTTTAATTTGACTCAAGTGACTCTTATTACTGTCTTATAATAGGTATCCTTTAGAAATTTGGCAGGTAATCGTTTTTTATATTCACAAATTATCATTCCAAATTTTAAAGGAAGCGGACCAGTTCCACTTGTAGTCCCTATACAACCCACCCTCCAGATATTCACAAAAATCTCTTACAATTCATGAAAGTTGGAAATATTGGATTAAAATTTTGGTTTTAAGTGTCAAATGTGTACTTTGGTAACTTTCTTTTATCTGAATATATTCAGACCATTTTTGGACTTAGTTCCCCATATAAAAATTTCGACCGATATTCAGTTAAATCGGTCTATTGGCAACAAAAAGAAGCCAATTCCACTAAAATGTTGTCTGTGTGTTTTTTCTACACTAATTAAAGATCTAACAAAAGATAGATTCAGTCGGTCCATATTTGGACGTGGGACCCATTTTTCGGAAAACACTTCATTCATTTATTTATTAATTCATTTTTAAATTTTAGAAAGCCGTTATTATCTAAAATGCAGCCTAAAATTAAGATTACTGTTTTTAAAAAGAAATCAATTGTCAAAACAATTGTCAAAAAAACAGCATGTTAAGAAAGTTTAGTTTTTACTAAATTTGAAGAAAAGTTTTTTAGATTTTCTTTTTCCTGAAAATAAACAAGTGAGAGTGTTAAATTCGGCTGTGCCGAACCTTTAATACCAACCAACATATAAAAAAAATGCAGGGGCGTTTTTTTTTTGGGGGGGGGGGTCAGTAGGGGTCCTTGCGGGACACATAAGCCCATGCGGGAAATGTTTAAAAATTCATTTATTATGCTTTTATAGCTTAAGTAATACAATTTTATCATTATTTAACAACATTTTTAATATTCACGCCCACAAAAGGGGGCGGGCAAAACAAATTATTTTTTTTTATTTCCTGGGTCCAAGTGCAGAACCTTGAACTTTTTCTGACATCATATTGATTCATTTGCTTAACAAAAATACAAAAAAAACTGTGAAAATATGGCGTTTTTCAGGGGTTAGTTAAGTTCTTCAAGGGGGAACTTTTTTCCCCCGGTCCGATTTTGCCCATTTACGAACTTAAACTACCTAGGACCAAAACACATATTCGTGCCAATTTTGACTAGTCTATCTCTTTTATTTTGGACTCCATCGTGTCTTATACAGACGGACGGACTGATATTCTATAAAAGTCTTAGAATTGATCATAGATCAATAATATATATGGGGCATTCCATGTCAAATCGGACACTTTGAAAATTTTTTTTTTTTAGATTTTCCCAATTTGTTTACAGTTTTTAGTACCCTTCGAAAACTCCTTCGTGGTAAATTTTCAGATTTTTTTGATGACCCGTTCAAAAGATATCGAATTTCTAAAAATTGGTAGTTTATTCCTTTACTCAAACTTCTTATTCTTCTTTAATAATGGTCCTAAATGGCCTTTAATAATGGTCCAAATTTCAATTTTTTTTTTCAAAATTTTTGTTTTTTTACGTAATTTAAAAAAAAAATCCAAAAAAAATCTTAAAAGCGCTCCAGTATGCGATTTTTAAGTTTTAAAACTTAAATCTCATTTTTGAAAATGTTTGTACTCTTCGATTTTTTTGAAATTTTTTTGTGTAAAACTTCTATCGATTCTACAAATTTTTTGCCCAGGAGGATCGTGGGATAACGATTATTACTATTTTTTAAAATTTTTTTTTAAAAAAATTTATTGTAATTTTCCAATCATAAAATCATATCTTCTGCTCCAATGGTGCATCATAGAGGGGTCATTTATAAGACCGACCCCCATTAATTTTTACGTCTTAACATTTCTTTGGAACAAACTAATACCCTATCTCAAATTTCTAAGAGGGCTCCCACACAAAACGACATTTTTTAAAATTTGCTCCAACCGCTCTAACTGCCCAAATAGTGCCATTAGAGCAACAAAATGTATGACCAACTCACAATATTTTTTAGTCCAAACATTTTCTCTGAACACACCTACCCTCTATATTTAACTGTTAAGGCGGTCCCCTACAATTTTTTTTATTTTTTGTAAATTTGTTTTATTTAATCAGCTTCTACCGGTCAATGATGCGACCGAGAGGGGTCATTAGTGAGACCCCCATTTATTTTTACCCTACAAAATGTTTTTTAGACATACCTACGCCCTATCTCCACTCCCTTGAAGGGTAAGAATAAATGGGGGTCGGTCTCATTAATGACCCCTCTCGGACACGATTGGACAGGTAGAAGCTGATCAAATAAAACAAATTTACAAAAAATACAAAAAATTGTATGGGGACCGCCTTAACAATTAGAGATAGAGGGTAGGTGTGTTCAGAGAAAATGTTTGGACTAAAAAAATATTTTGGGTCAGTCATACATTTTGTTGCTCTAAGGGCACTATTAGGGCAGTTGGAGCGGTTGGAGCAAATTAAAAAAAAATGTAGTTTTGTGTGGGAGCCCCCTTAGAAATTGGAGATAGGGTATTAGTTTGTTCCAAAGAAATGCTAAGACGTAAAAGTTAATGGGGGCCGGTCTTATAAATGACCCCTCTATGACGCACCATTGGAGCAGTAGAAATGGTTTTAAGATTGGAAAATTACAATAAAGTTTTTTAAAAAATTTTAAAAAATAGTAATAATCGTTATCGCACGATCCTCCTGGACAAAAAATTTGTAGAATCGATAGAAGTTTTACACAAAAAAATTTCAAAAAAATCGAAGAGTACAAACATTTTCAAAAATGAGATTTAAATTTTAAAACTTAAAAATCGCATACTAGAGGGCTTTTAAGAATTTTTTGGGATTTTTTTTTTTAAAGTACGTAAAAAAGAAAAATTTTGAAAAAAAAAAATTTGAAATTTGGACCATTATTGAAGAAGTTATGAGTAAAAGAAGTTTGAGTAAAGGAACAAACTACCAATTTTTAAAAATTCGATATCTTTTGAACGGGTCATCAAAAAAATCTGAAAATTTACCACGAAAGAGTTTTCAAAGGGTACTAAAAACTGTAAACAAATTGGGAAATCTAAAAAAAAAATTTTCAAAGTGTCCGATTTGACATGGAATGCCCCATATACTTTATGGAGTCCCCGACTGATATTTCGATGCTTTACAAACGGAATGATAAAGTGAGTATACCCCCATACTGTAGTTGGAGAATATAAAAATGCCTTTATCTCGAAAACCACACTCAGAAAAGTTTTACAGTAACTATTTAGAGCCGAGCTTCTCACTAACTTTTGCTTTGCGACCCCTTTTCAATATTTCAAATTTTTCGCGACCCCCCAACATAAAAAAATTATTAACGTGAACTTGACCTCATTTTTTCCAAAAACCTAAAGTAATGGAAAAATTTGGAAACCAAATTCAGAAGCAGAATTGAAAGATTAATCGAAACCGTGTAGTCAGATCCCAGACGCATAACAAAAATTTCAAGTAAAAAACACCTAAAAAATAAAAATAAAGCACATTTTTTTTTTGAAATTTGGAAACCAGGTCCCGAACTACGGCAGTTTATATCGAAACTTACTCTCTTCGTCGTTTTTTTTTTTTTCCGAAAATAAAAGAAAAACACCAGTTAAACCTGATCAGCAATGAAGAAATATTTACGAAGAAAGCATTTAAAGTCCAATTTGGAGTAATGATTCTTTTTTTAAAATTATGTACCAAATTTTTGGTAGTGATTGAAGTTTTATTCGATCACGAATCTAGATCCGTTATTCGGATCCAGAATTGGAATCAGCGTTAAAAAGTAAATCGAAAAAAGTGGTCAGATCCCAGACTCATCTGAAAATTTCACAAACAAATTTTTTTAAAATGCTCAGGAATACGTTTTTGTGAACTTTGACTTTTATTTTCTCAAAAACCTAACGTATTAGAAAAATTTGGAATCCAGATTCGAAATCAGCATCGAAAAGTTAATAGAAAACAAACTGTCAGATCCCAGATTAAGTCAAAACACTTCACAAATAAGTTTAGGCATTCCGCGAAACTAACAACTGCACAGTGATTACGGAGCGCTTAAGTGATGGACATTTTTTTTTCGTTTAATAAAAGTATTTGTATATTTGTAAAACACAGCAATAAAAAAAATGTGTTTTAAATTTACCAAAATTTAAGTTTACCAAATTTATTCGCGACCCCCCTGAGACTCTTCCGCGACCCCCTAGGGGGTCGCTACCCACCGTGTGAGAACCATTGATTTAGAGTTATTCAAAAAGTTTTTACTTAAAGATATTTTAAATGCCTTATCGTTTGGTTTTCAAGGAAACTAAAATATTGACTGATTTATTTAGTTGTTAAAAAAAATAAACTACAAAATTTACGGAGAAATACTTTTATCAGTTAACTGACTATACCGTATACTCAAAATAATTACTCTGTTAAATACTCTGTAAAATGACTGTAATCTCAATTCGACAGATATTTGACAAAATTATCTGTCGAAATACAGATTATAAGAAAATACTTTGTGTTTTCTTGTGACCGAAAAACAAAATTATATCTGTAATTTTACTTTTTCTTTGTAATCTCTATTTTACAGATAATAAACAGAGTTTTTTGTTAAAATACAGATTTAAGAAAAATACTTTTTTTTCTCGTAACCAAAATACTAAATTTTATTTGTAATTTTATTTATTGCTCTGTAATACAGTTGTCAAATAAAAATCACTTCAAAAAACTTCCAAATACGAACGATAAACCCCTCTTTAAAAAGTGTCTTAAATTTCAATAAAAACTGGTCAATTTTACGAGGATGACGTGTAAAATTGGAGTTACTCGTTATAAACTCGTAATTTTCACAAAAATAAAAAAGTAAATTTACAATTTGGAATCATTAAAGCGGGCAAATTAAACAAAATTTAATTTTAATAAATGTTTTTGAAGCAGAAAAGTTTTACTCATAAAATGGATTTAACTAAAACTTTGTAAATTTACAGAGTTTTTTTTTTGTAAAATTTTGAACTCATAAAATGAGATACAGATAATTCTGTAAATTTACAGTTTTTTTTTTATCGAAATCATTTTACAGAGTTTTGTTTGTAAAATATCAAAAAATCTTGCTGGTTGGAAATCTATTGTTTTTTTCTGCTGGCTCAGCAGAGTATCTCTGTAATTTAACAGAGTGATTATTTTGAGTGTATAATTTACAGAAGTACGGTTTTTGTGGTTTGTTATTCAATTTTTTTTTTTACTCCACAAAATAAACAAGAAAGAGTATATTTGGTGAAAGACGTTTGCGGACACCTTCCTCTTGCGATAGATATTATCAAATGGATTTATTATGATTCCTGCAACTATATTATCCAATTAATCATTATTCAAATACATTTTTATTTCCACGCCTACAAAAGTGGGCGGGTCAACTTTTTTTTATTTTTTTATCCGCTGGGTCCACATGCAGGGCTTTCCTCTGACATAAAAATGTTGCATTTGCTTAACAAAAGCACAAAAAACCCTGCCAAAAAATACGACATTTTCTAATCCCCACGTGGACTCTGCAGGATGTCAAACTGAAAAAAAATGTTTCGTTTGCTTAATAAAAGTATAAAAAACCTTATACAAAATTGAGTTTTTTAAAAGGTTTGTTTTTTCTTACAGGGGGAACTTTTTCCCTTGGTCCGATTTTGCCCATCTCCGAACTTAACTAGCCTATGACCATTACATATTCCAGGCTAGGGCACCTGGCGACAGCACTCCCTAAACGCGAGTGGCGAAAATAATCCAAACTAGGGCACCTCGCGACAGCACTCCCTAGACGCGAGCAGCGAGGTAAGTCCAACTAGGGCAACTGGCGACAGCACTCCCTAGACACGACCTGAAAAATCCAGAAGAACTTGGGGCACCTGGCGACAGCACTACCCAATCGCGATAAACTTATTGTTAGTAAACTAGAGACTTACCCAAATGTACTACTTCATGGCCATCAGTAAACTGAACAAGTTTGTTGATTGCTGTTCAGAAATGGAAAATCGGAATTGTGAAATGGTACTAGAGATCAACCAAAAAATTACTTTTTCGCCCTCGACGGTACTAAAAAAATTAATGTCCAGTTTCTGTACGACGAACGTCATTCGTCGCAGACGAATATTGTTCGGGTACTACGGTATCTTTGAGAGTGAAAAAGTACTGCAAAAAGTACTAAAGTACTAACTTTTCCATCCCTGTTGCTGTTACTTATTTGTAGAAATAAGTATCAGTATGGCGAAAATAACATATTGGTGGCACGGTTGGGAAATGTGGAACAATAGTACCATTTTCGGCACTATTGAATGTTCAGTGGCACCATTAAAAATAATTTTGGCCCTGTTCCATTCTCACCTAATATTGTCAATTTTTTTTTTTTTTAAATAAATTAAAAAAAAAATAGTAAAATTAAATGAGTTACCAAAAGTTACCAAAAATAAATAAATAAATAATTAGATCAACTTACCCACTCTAAGTTCTCAAAGTTTGTAAACTAATTATCTATATTAGTTCACAATTTTTTGTAGAATAACAATTTTTGAGTTGTGGATCTTAATAATCACAGCAAAATAAAAAGAAAAACAAAATAGCTTTGGCCAAAAATGTATGGTAAAATTGGTTTGGCCCTTTTTAATCTATTTTGGACCTTTTTAGACTTCAACTTGGCACTAATCTAAAATTCTCAAATACCAACACTGATGTGTGGTGGATTTTATATCCAGCCAGGTTATCCCACTATAAACGCTATGGTGTATTTGTAGTTTGGCTGTTTACGAATGTCGCCATTATTATTAGTAAGGGTTGGTTTATTTTATTATATTTATATAAAAAATACGATGGTGTGGGCAAAAACGAACGTGTGACTTTTGTCCTCACAACTTACTTATTACCAACATTACAGTACATTTTTAGTATCTTTATAGTACTAAAATTAGTAATTTTTACTGGTTATAACTTTCCCTTAGAATCTGAATTTTCAAAAAGATTTTTTTTTTAAATATTTTGAAGTGGGATGAGTAGGTTTGATGATTTTTAAATTCTACGTTTTTTGGCCAAAAGTGGATTATAAATGGGCGTGGTCAGTGAAACCTAGCCATAGTCTAAATATTGGTGAAATCCGATATGTAGCTTCAGAGATTTTTAAATTTTAGTTTTTTTGACAAAAGTGCAAAAAAAGGGAATAGAAGTGGACGTTAACCACGAAACCTTTTATTACTGAAGGAAATTTTTCCGCCTCGCATTCTTTTTTAGGGCGGTGAGTACACTCGCCTGTTACCCCATAGAACAATAAACGAGTAAACCCCTCTTTGAAGTTAAGTGTTTAACAAGTGACGTGAAAGAAAAGCATTCAGTGTTATGAGAAAATAAATGTATAGTTTAAAGAATGTTAAAGCAAAAACAAATTCACATAATTACCCAACACGATCACAATAATTAACATTATACAATGTAAAGGGATATTCCTTAAACATCTTTATGCAACATGGTGGTCAACATTTAACAGAAGCACAGACAAAAGCATAACAGAAGCATCAGAAACATTTAAAGTTCCGCGGTAATTCTCTGGAGACTTGAGACAAAATGACGGCGACAAGTATTTTGTTTAGTATGTCGATCATGTTAATTACTTGATCAGCATCATCATTATCATCATCACCAACTAACCAGTGCAATCTTCAACATGCACAAATCATTGTCGTCATTTAAAGGAATGAGGTTGATCATACTGGAACTTGCTTGTTGTATTAAAACGCATGTCTTGCATGTATGACAATGTTTTGTTGTTTTATTTACTTTTCTTGTTTGTTTATTTGTTTACTGACAAGTTTAAGCATGCACAAAATACGTCATTTCTGTTTTGCACATAGGGTGGATTCGCGTCACATTGAAGATGGGCCTTTGCTTATGATATAAAATGTATTCACTGAAAAAAACTTGTATTTTACGTTTATTTCCAATTAAATCGTTGTTGAATTAACAAACAATTTAATTGCATTGGAATACAAAATGATTGATATATTATTTACGAACACAATTTGTCAATATACATTTTTTTAAATACAACAACGATTTAATTGAAAACGAGCCAACAATTAAATTTTTTTTTTCTGTCTTTGATAAGTGATCGATTCTGAGACATTCTGGCATCTGTGGAAGATACCATGCAGTACAATATAAAAGAGCTAGACTGGTAAGGTTTGAAAATAAATAAAATAGGATCAGAGGAAAAATGCCCCCTTTGAAAAATAAACCAATCTTTGAAAAACGTCATATTTTTATATGTAGGTTTTTTATACTTTTGTTAAGCAAATGAAGAAGTCCAAAGTCTTCCTGCAAAACTTTCAAAATTCTTTTATATTTTTTTCAGATCATCGTCAAATTACACATATCACAAAATCTTTTTTAAATTTCAACTCAGTGAAACTGAAATAAATGTTTAAAAAAACCGGCAGTTTTTGGAATTTAAAAAAGCTCTAAATGCAGTTTTGTAAAGAAGACCTTGAACCATCACTGAGCAATGTTTAAGGATTACCCCACTTTATCCGTAAAAGTAACAGAGGGTTAAAGTTGAAAAATCGATAAAAATGGCTTGAAATAATCCATAGTTTTTACCATCTTTCGCTTTTGTTTTTAAGTTCTCCTTATATTTCAATCTTTTCCGGCATAACACAAAGTCAGTACATATAAGAGATTATTTTAATGTTGGTTTGATAGATGTTTCATTGCTTGGTAAGAAGTTATAAGACGGTTAAGTTTTGAAACCAAAAATTAAGAGTGTTTAAATTTTCGAGGTTTTTTGATCAGGGATTTCGGCCCCCTCTATAAAATGAAAAAAGTTGAACTAGAGTTGGTAGCTGTTGTAATTCTTAATATTTTAGAATTAATCCCGTTAATGTGCCAAGAATAGTTAAGGAGTTTCAGCAGATCAAAGTTCGAAAGAAAAAACGTAATTTTTTTAAAATACCAGTTTTTCGCCAGGCACATTCGAGGTTTCAGTCGAAATTTGGTGGACTCTTGCGTAAACCGAGTTTTTTGTGAGTTTACATAAAAAAATCACTGGCGGGTTTATAAAAAATAAATTGCAAAAATTTTATGGCATTTTTGAAAATTGTGCGAAATTTGCAAATCTGTTTCCTATTTTTTTTTTAGTAGCAATTAATGCATCATGTTCATTTTAATACACCTAAAGACGTGCCTTAACGAGTAGAACTGATTTGCTTTTTGACTTTTTACTTTAAGCCATTCTGAGCGGAAAGCGCGATGATTTTATCTAAACCTGTTTTGATCTGGCACATCCAAGGCTTTACACGAAATCGGATGAAATTTTTTTTAAATGAAAGCCCACTTGATGTGTCATCACAAAATCATAGGCGGGTTAAAAAATTTTAATGTTTATAGATTTTTTGGACCATATTAAATTTTCTCGTTATAAAAAAGCATCACATATTTTTTTAAACTACTGGTACAATGATACGATTTTCCGTGATTTTTTTCAGTAATACCAACGCGCATTGCCTAAATATGTTATAAAAAATTGTGAAACTTTTCTTTTACCGCGAATTAATCGCGATTTTAGGTACTTAGATATTTTTTTTTTAAATCGTTTGGTCATTAAAGGGTTAAATTTTTATCATATATTTTAGAAGAAATGATATATCCTGGCATGTTTTAATAACGCATGCAACAAATGTGTAGAAAAATCTTTAAAATATTTTTAAGATTTTTAAAACCGCTAAATCTTAAAACCGCCATAACTTTTGACCCCCTTGCGCGATTTAATTGACGCGAACGAATTTCTTATTAATAGCTTCTAATATTTATGCCAACTTTCATCGATGTGCCATCAAAAAAAAAATCACATCTTTTTTACCTCAAATTTTAAGTCTTAGACCAATGGTTCCCAACCTTTGATTCTCGCCCCACTGGGGGGCAATTTGAATATTTTTGGTGGGCAACGAGCAAGTTTTTAGGATTTGTTTTACTTAAATTAACTAAACAAAATATTTTCTTAGTTAAATTAACTACAATTATTTAGTTAAAAGATGAAACATTTTACTAACAACTTTGTTTAAACTAAGATTTGAACAAAATTTTTGCTAAACCACACTTTCGAACTATCGCAATTTTTTTTTGAGTGTAGGGGGGACATTCTGGTTTTTTTAGCTCAAAAGTGGGGCATGGAGCAAAAAAGGTTGGGAACCATTGTCTTGGATGGAACTCCTCATATATGACAAAATATTGAGAAACGGGGACAAACTTGAGTCAAGGGTAAACTTTAAATTTTTTTCAGATCATCGTCAAATTACACAGATATGACAAAATATTGAGAAACGGGGACAAACTTGAGTCCACGGTAAACTTAACCCATTTTGATCCTCTGTTCGATTTTTCGAACAGTAGAGAACACCTTTTTCAAAAAAATATTTATGTATGGTTATTAGACTGCCCAGAAAAAAACCAAGTTGTTATTTTCTTGGGGGATACCTGCGAATTTTGTTCCTTTTAGTGCAAAAAAATTTCGGTTTTTTTTTGGGATTTTTAAAATAATATCTAGAGGTCGCGATCTCGCGTTTTATAACGATTTATTTTTTTTGAGTTTTTTATTATTTTAAATTGTTAAATATGATTAATATGATAAAATATTAATAATTTCAGACAAAAAAAAATTAAATTAAAAATTAAATATCGCTCATTCCATGAGATGTCTCCCAGCATCTAATCAAATGTTCTTTAATTTATTTGAAATTTCGCACACAGGTACACTATGGAGCAATTAAAATAAATTCGTTTTTAGTTTCGCGAAAATCCACGAATTCGCGAACGCGAATATATTCGCGAATTCACGGATTTTCTCGGAACTAACAACTGATTTATTTTAATGGCTTCATAGTGTTCATGTGTGCAAAATTTCAAATAAATTAAGGAACATTTGATTAGATGCTGGGAGACATCTCATGGAATGAGCGATATTTAATTTTTAATTTAATTTTTTTTTTGTCTGAAATTATTAATATTTTATCATATTAATCATATTTAACAATTTAAAATAATAAAAAACTCAAAAAAAATAAATCGTTATAAAACGCGAGATCGCGACCTCTAGATATTATTTTAAAAATCCCAAAAAAAAACCGAAATTTTTTTGCACAAAAAGGAACAAAATTTGCAGGTATCCCCCAAGAAAATAAAAACTTCGCTTTTTTTCTGGGCAGTCTAATGGTTATGAATGTTAAGTCTCATCTTTCTGCAATTAAAAAAAATATACCCGCTTGACCACCGCAATTTATATGTCCATTACATACAATGCAAATCAGCGCAGAAATTGTTTCAAGCAAAAACGAAAATTTTGCAGTTTTCGATTTTCGGCTTTTAATTTTTTTGACTAATTTAAAATTTTTCTAGATTTAATTTATTATCAAATTCACAAAATCTGAATTATTTTGAAACTATTTACTTTGAAAATAATGAAATACATTAATAAAATAGCAAATAAATCCAAATATTAAAATTGCATACAAAGTTGGAATGCAGGCTTTTCTTGGAAAACGGCACATTGAAAATTTTTTTTGAAAGGATTTTTGAGATCAGCGAATGCGAATTACCTTCAAAAAGTACCTTTTTCCAAAACAGAAAAATAAAATTGAATCTTGGTCCAAAATGGGTTAATGAGGGCCTTTAACAAACATACTCAAGCGCCACACAGAACATTGTTAAAAACATTTTCATTTCTGAAGTCCCCGTTTATCACATTTGCTCCTTTTCTCTCTTTACACAACTAATTTAAATTATTCAAACTTAACAACAGAATATTAGCTATGTTGAATTTTCAATTTTACCGCAGGGCTTAAACTAAGTCATTACCATGATGCGACAGTAGTACCAAAGAAACTTTGATTTACGTTAACACAACCTGGTCATTTAATGGAAAATCATATGTAGTTTTGGATACATCAGCTTTAAATTGCAAAAAACACCAAACTGTCATGAGGATGATGAACAATTTAAAAAATGTTTATTGCATACAATGTTGTACACGATCAATTACTTCCTGACAACTACACCATTTACAGAAATTCGAATATTCAAAATGTAGAATTTTCCATTCTTTATACAAAACCTGCCATTTTGAATTCATAAATTTTAATTAAAACTCGAAAATTTCAATTGAAATTTAAAACAGATCAACTTACATTCAAAAAATCATATTGATATTCCAAAAACATCAACTGTTAGGTTAGGCTACAAGTGGCTAATGATGCTTCACGCCAGCACACATAGACAATGAGGTCTGTTGTTATACCACGGGACGGTACTGGAGTTCCCTTACTAGTCCCAGCCGTTAAATCCACTTAAGTTTCTAATGAAACTCCTTAGATATAGAATTTTGTCATCCGAAAAATCAGATAGATAGTGAAGCTTTTTAGATCCCAGTGAAGCAATTCTCTGACTAGAAAGTCCCGGAAATATCAGAGTTCGATAGTTTCAAACTTTCAAACTCCTTATTCATGCAACCCGTCAAAAGTCTTTTGACGACACATTTAACTGCTTTGCGTGCTTTTCTATATCTAAGTGGCCGTAACCAAAGTCGAAATCTCTCCTCTTGGGAGCTATATTCGCTCACTTTTGTCATGCAGTCTCACACGTCGAAATCTCTCCTCTCGGGAGCTATATTAGCTCACTTCTGTCATGTAGTCTCACACGTCCATCCATGTGCCCAACTCAGATTAGGGTGGGTCGCGAAACAAAGCTTTAGGTTTTGCTTGCAAGTGTCTAGAGTCATACCAACACATTCCAATTCTGTTGGAACCAGTAAGGTAGTTCACAGTCTTGCAAGCTAATTGGCTTTTGAATTCCCTGGAATGTCTCTGTGCCCTCGGACTCATATCACTCGAATTTCAATCTGCTTTTCCATCTCATTTAATGACGTAAGTCTTGTTTTCAGAAACATTGACACCAGAGACTTTACCGAGGCTTGACTGTCAACTCAACCAGTTAGACATTTCCTTTTTTGACAGCATCTCTAACTGGAAAACACTTCAATGATCTGGCAATCTTCGAGCCTGGCTCAACGCAAACTCTTCCAAAGCCCACTTGTTGTTGTAGCTTTGATCCATCTGTGTAAGAATTTAAGGAGGCTCCACTAACCAGAATGCCCATCATCCAAGACTACCTGGATGGTATCTTAGTGGTAAAGTGGCGTTCAAAAAGGTTCATAGGGGGAGCACATTCTACATTTTGATGTATTGTTATCTTCTTCAAGATCGCTCTATGGCCACAATTACTGCTCTTCCTAGGTGAAGGAGGATTTCTAACGCAGTAGTAGGTGAAGTACGAAAAGCATAAATGATGCAGACGTACCACTGATGTACAATACCGACTTTAGAGTTAAATCTCCATCGTTAACCAATGGCCACCCTTTTACAGAAGTATAAAGCAATCGTTGCTTTTCTCACTGGTTCCTTAATGATTCATCTTCTTATCCAGAAATACTCCAAGATACTTGGCTCCATCTGCGAAGGCGACTTAAATGCCGCCCAGAGAAATAGGAACGAAAACAGGAAACTTATTTTTCCTTTAAATGTGTTATTTGGATTAACTCCCAGACCACAGTCTGTTGCCAATTTAGATATATTTTTCAGAGTCCCTTAATGTTATAAGGTGCTTTCCCTTTACCGCTATCGCGACATCATCAGCATATGCGACAACATGACAACCACGTGCTATAGCAGCATTGAATTCAGTGCCAGGGTCAAAAGAAGTGGCGAAAGAACAACTTTCTGAGGTGTACCCCTATTAAGAAATCGAGATGTGATAGACGCTCCAAATTCAGTTATACGTTTATTTGCAAGTAGATTTTCTATCATTAAAACGATTCCACGCTTCACTCCCAGACCAGACAATGCCACGACTATCAATCCAGACAATGTCACGACAATCGAGTCTGGGATGACATTATTAAAAGCCCCCTCTATATCAAGAAAGTCCACCATAGTGTACTCATTTGCCGAATTTGATCTCTCAATGGTACAAACGAGCTCATGCAGAGCTGTTTTCTTTGATCTACCCTTGCTGTATGCATCTTGCCTAGTTGAACTGTAGTTCGTAAAAGATTAATTGAAATTCTAGTCAATTAAAAATTAATTGTAAGATGAAAATTTGTTAAAGATCAATTGATTAATTGAGATTAATTGAAACTCAAAAATGATAAATTAAACTTTGTACAAGATCAATTGTAATTAAAAACAAGTAAGAAAGTTATGGTTGGTCAAGATCGGCCATATAATACCCTACACCAGTGTTTTCCGGAAAATGGGTCCCAAGTTCAAGCATGGACCGATTTGATACATCTTTTGTCAAATCTCTAATAAGTGTAAAAAACACTCACAAACCAAATTTGAGTGAAAAAGGGTTCAATTTGTGCCAATAACCCGATTTAACTGAATATAGGGCGAAATTATTATATATGGCCTAAGTGTAAAAATGGTCCAAATATAATCAGACTTGATTAGGTTATTAAAGTTAGCGTTAAGCACACACAAACAAAATTTTAATAAAATATTTTCTATTTTCGTGAAATTTGAGAGATTTATGTGAATATCGGGAAGATGGTTTGTATGGGGGCTATAAGAAGATCTGATTCCGATTTCGGAATGGTGATTTGTGAATATCAAATACGTTTACTTGTCAAATTTCGAACGGATATCTTTTATAATACGGGTATTAGAGTCATTTGAGGCAAAATTAAAGAGGACCTTTGTATGAGGGCAGGTCTAAACATGGACCGAATTTTTCCAATTTCAATAGGCTTCGTCCTTGGTCCAAGACAGGCCTAAGTTTCAAATTTTAAGTAAATTGATTAAAAATTGCGACCGTGTTTATACCATTTATATGGACAGACAGACATACTGACGATGGACAGACGGACATTGCTAGATGGACTCAAAAAGTGATTCTGAGTCGATCGGTATATTTAAAAGTAAGTCTAGGACCAATATTTCGGGTAGTTACAAACATCAGCACAAACTCATTATACCCTTTACCTAACCTGACCAACCATCCTGCTTTTGGCGGGATTATCCCGCTTTTTGATGTGTCATCCCGCCTTGAATTCCGATCCCGCTTTTTAAACAAAAGTCCCGCTTCATCCCGCTTTATCCCGCTTTTTGACTTTTGGAATAGCAAAGTACAATTTTAAGGTTATTTTGAAAAATATATTTTTGAGCATATTAACTATTTCTTACCGTATAAAGAAAATTTAAGGAAACATTTTGTTAACTCAAAAAAACTGTTCGCTAGAGAACCCTACTGGACTGATTTAAATCAAAAATAAATTAAAATTAAATTTTTACATAAAATTTGTTCATTGTGATACTTCGAATATTCCGAAAAAAGCTTTCAATAAAAAAGTGTTAAACTTAAATACATTTTTCTTAATTCTCAGATTCTTAGAACTTTTTTGTATACAAAAATCCTCAGATGCTGAAACATTTTTCATAAAAGAAATATTTCAGATGCTAACAAATTATCGGTTTCTAAAAAATTCTTCCTAAAAAAAATCGGATACCCTTTTCTAAAAACAAATTCTTAAATTTTATAGCCCCGTGAAAAAAATTGATTACATCTGGTCTGATTTGTAAAAATCTAATGATTTCATTTGTATCTGATAAGATCTACTAGATACGAAATTTTTACGAACTGATCCATAATTGAATCTGATCAGATTCTGAAATTGTGGAAAAATGTCGAATCAAAAAGACGTGATCAGATAAAATTATATTTTTTAGACCCGACTAAAAATAAATACACAGGTCCATATATAATTTGAAATTGAGCCATACATAATTTAATATGGCACAACACGTATTTGGATAAAATAAGA
This sequence comes from Pegoplata infirma, assembly GCA_963921195.1. Taxonomy (NCBI): domain Eukaryota; kingdom Metazoa; phylum Arthropoda; class Insecta; order Diptera; family Anthomyiidae; genus Pegoplata; species Pegoplata infirma. The sequence goes on along the minus strand of OY992538.1, from coordinate 175,402,864 downwards.
TGATGAAATTGGTGGATCAAAATAGCTTAAAATTTGTTATATTAGATTAAATATGATCGTTTTTGATCCGAATATTGGGTTTATTTAATTTGATATAATTGTATATAATTTTATATCATAAGATAAAATATGTAGAATTTTGCATAAAATATTTTTTTTATCTCATAATTTTCAAATTTATCCCAAGTTTTTTCGGGAAATACAAAAAAAAAAATTGCCAAAAAAAAAAAAATGTGTCCGGGACTTAGACATTTAAAAAAAAAAAATTAAAAAAAAAATTTCCTAAAACTTTGTTAATAAATTTTTACTTCAAAACTCAAAAAATGTACAAAAAATATTTTTTATCCAGGACTTAGAAAATAAGGAGTGAGATCATAAAAATGTTAACACACATTTTTGCCTACAACTTTGGTGTAAAGCTTCCAAATTTTTTTTTTTTTGGCAGTTTACATTTTAAAAATATGTCAGTTAATAAATTAATTTACATCATGAGTTTTAATTTGCAATTTTTTACACAATGGACGATGAAAGAAAAGTGCGTTCAAAAATAATTAAATATTTTCAACAAAACCAAACATGGACATACAAAAAAATTGCCAAAGAAACTAATGTATGCCGCCAAACAGTTTCAAAAGTGGTAAAAAGGTATCTGGAACACCTAACAATTGAAAGGAAGCCGGGAACAGGAACAACGACTGGTTATCGTAACATTGGTAAGGCATATAAAGTTAAAAGCATCCTTAAGAGAGCTCCTAACACATCTGGCAGAAAAACAGCTCGGTTAGCCCAATGCTCAGACTTTTTTGTACGTAAAGTGAAACGTAAGGCGGGACTAAAGTCCTACAAAGTTCAAAAAGTTCCCGATAGAAACGCTTTTAAAAATTTGGAGGCCAAAACCAGAGCTAGAAAATTGAAATCAAATTTTATAAAAAAATACAACTGTTGTGTAATGGACGACGAAACTTATGTCCTGGCTGATTTTGCGCAGCTCCCTGGTCAAGAATTTTATGTTTCCGATGTTCGAGGAAATGTTGCGGAAAAATTTCGGTCAAAAAAGCAAACGAAATTCCCCAAAAAATTCCTAGTATGGCAAGCCATATGTAGCTGCGGCCAAAGAAGCCAGTCATTTGTGACATCTGGCTCTATAAACAGCGAAATTTATATCAAGGAGTGTTTGCAGAAGAGACTTCTTCCGTTCTTGAGTCAGCACAATGTATCCACTTACTTTTGGCCCGATTTAGCATCTTGTCACTACAGTAAGAAAGCGCTGGAGTGGTATAATGATAATAATGTGGTTTTTGTACCAAGAGAGGCAAATCCACCAAACTGCCCGGAGCTCAGGCCAGTGGAGAGATATTGGGCTCTTGTTAAAAAAGAATTAAAGGGCACAAAAAAGGTCTCCCAGGACATGCAAGATTTCAAACGTAGATGGACCACCTGCTCTAAAAAGGTGACAGAAACTACCATAAAAGCCTTAATGGGAGGGTTTCCGGAAAAAGTGGATAACTTTGTTCGTAGTGGTTAGAGTTCCATGCGGTTTTTTTGTTATGATTTTGTATTAAATTTTATTTAATAAAAATTTGGTTTGAAGTCTTAAAATTCAGTAGTCTGTTTTTTATTTAACTTTATGTGTGTTAACATTTTTATGATCTCACTCCTTATTACAAAACTTTTTCAGGACTTGTAAAATTTTTCAAAATTTGGCTAAATTTTTTTTTTTGTTTAAATAATTTTTAATGAAATTCTTAACTCCAAAACGCAAAAATTATTTGTGTCTGGAAATTAAAAAAAAAAAATTCTCGGGACTTAGAAAACTTTTTTCCCCCGATTCGGAACCATATAAAGTACTGCTCAAAATTATAGCGCACTTTAAATTATTTTTTACAACTTATTGTTTCTATTCAAAATATTAAAAAAATGTCAAGTTTTTTTGTGTCAATTAAACATTTTTATTCAAATTTATTTAATTTAAGTCACAATTCAGTTTTAAATAACACAATAAAAATATCAGAGGTGGTTTTATAAAAAAAAGTCTTAAATAGACTGTTCATAATTATAGCGCACTAAAAAAAAATTAATTCATTAAATGAAAAGTTGATCAAAATTTAAACACAGCCTGATGAACAACTTGTTCCTTTAGCTTTTAAAAATACATTTAATCCTATTTGAAATCGATTTGACCGATTTGGAGCAGTCATTTATGGTAGCTTCCGACTAGATATCCTTCAAAGCGCTGATCAATTCATTTTTATAGTTATTTGGTAGATTTAAGGGCCACTATCGGTAGTAGACCCAATGTTTTCAATTGGGTTAATGTCTGGTGACTATTTTAATATCATTTGGCCAATATAATTGGGGAAAATTGTTGTTTCCGAACCAGTCCATCAAGAATTTCGCATTATGACAGGGGGCATTATCACTTTGAATGCAGGCCTGGGTCGATTCAGACCCAAATATTTTATCAAAATATGAAGAAAATACTTCAGAAATTGAATCGATATATCTTCTAGCAGTTGAAAGTCCTTCTTAAAAGAGTAATAAGCCGGTACCATGGGCTGTAAAAAGTTTGCATACGCTAACAGAACCACCACCACGTTGTGCGCTTGGCTGGAACCAGTATGGTTGATCCTTATCCGGCATTGTACATCGAACAAATGATGGATTTTAACCATTTATTACTTCATTATAATAATTTATTGATGACAAATAATTTATTAGTTGATCTTTTTTAATTTTTTCAATATACAATGCAAGATAAGGATTAATCATAATGGTGCCAGCCAAGCACACAACGTGGTATTGGTTCTGTTAGCGTATGCAAATGTTTTACAGCCCATGGTACCGGCTTATTACTCTTTTAAGAAGGACTTTCAACTGCTAGAAGATATATCGATTCAATTTCTGAAGTATATCTTCATATTTTGATCAAATATTTGGGTCTGAATCGACCCAGGCCTGCATTTGAAGGGATAATGCCCCCTGTCATAAGGCGAAACTCTCGATGGACTGGTTCGGAAACAACAATTTTCCCCAATTATATTGGCCAAATGATATTAAAATAGTCACCAGACATTAACCCAATTGAAAACATTGGGTCTACTACCGATAGTGGCCCTTAAATCTACCAAATAACTATAAAAATGAACTGATCAGCGCTTTGAAGGATATCTAGTCGAAAGCAACCATAAATGACTGCTCCAAATCGGTCAAATCGATTTTAAATAGGATTAAATGTATTTTTAGAAGCTAAAGGAACAAGTTTTTCATCAGGCTGTGTTTAAATTTTGATCAACTTTTCATTTAATGAATTAATTTTTTTTAGTGCGCTATAATTATGAACAGTCTATTTAAGACTTTTTTTTATAAAACCACCTCTGATATTTTTATTGTGTTATTTAAAACTGAATTGTGACTTAAATTAAATAAATTTGAATAAAAATGTTTAATTGACACAAAAAAACTTGACATTTTTTTAATATTTTGAATAGAAACAATAAGTTGTAAAAAATAATTTAAAGTGCGCTATAATTTTGAGCAGTACTTTATATATGTGTATCTCATCTTGTATGAGGTCAGACATGGAGTTGTATATCATATATTTATTTATCTAATATTGTATGAGGTCATTCATGGAGTCATATAAAATATTATATGCAACATCTAACTTAATAAAGCATTATGTATTGTATGTGGAGCAACACATGATTCGATATCCTTTTATATGGCACCATATTAAATTTTGGGTGTAAAACTTAATACAAGATACATTCACATATAATTATGTAAAGTACTGTGTATGGCCGCATATAAATATATTAAATAATATATTACTATATCTAAACTTTTTTAGTCGGGGAGTCAAACAGATTAAATCAGATCTAATAGATTATTTCAAGGGGCATTTTTCAATAGAAAATATTTGAGAAGGGAAATTTTTAAAGTTCTAATGTTTTCTAAGATAATTTCATATAGTAAAATTATTAGGTTTTAAGACATTTTTCTAAAAGAAAAATCTAAGAAGCAACTTTAAAAGAACATTTTACAGACTTCCTTCAAATTTCACGGCAAATATTTTTGCGGACCATTTTAACCCCTTAAATACCTGTTTTAATGGTGTTTTTTGCTCTTTTAAAAAAGAAGGACAAAAAAGACCCTTATTTTGAGGAGTTAGAGTGTTAACATATTCCACAAAAATGTTCCCCGTAACATTTTACATAAATTTGCTGAGCATACCATGTACTTCAAACGTAAACTTTACTCGATATTCAATGACGATTGACAATACAACATTTGCATTTAGGGGAAACTTTACCTCCCCCGATACACGTGTACTTTTTTTTTTTGTCTCTTCTATCAAAATTTGTTGGTCTGGCCTTGTAATTTTTTTTGTGTTGTGCAGTGTTATTGTTTCCAAACGTCAATTTTATATGAAATTGATCAATGATTAGTGTTAATCATTGATTAGATTTTGATAAGTTACTTACCAGCCCTAAAACATTTAATCCCAACGTTGGTAAAAAAATTCCTTAGACTTAAGACTATGTTTGCTGACGTAATCTAAATAAAATTTTTCTAGTCAAAGTTCTTATGCATATTTTTACATAAAAAAATTACAATCCCTTAAAAGTATTTCCAGAATTTTGTGCATTTTGGAGGGTATTCGTGGGTTCGTTCAAGTCGAATTTCACTTATTAAAAAAATCCCGCTTTTTAGATCAAAATCCCGCTTTTTCAACCTTTCGATCCCGCTTTTCAGTCAAAAGCAGTTGGTCGGGTTACCTTTACCACACTGTGGTGAAGGGTATAAAAATCAATCGAAAGTGGAAAAGGTCTATTGAATTCGTAAAAGATAAAAAAAAATTTAAAAAAAAAACAGATGCATTGTAATTCGAAAATTTCATTGGCAAAGCGAGATTAAAATTGAAATTTGTATAAGAGCAATTGCAATTACAATAAGCTTCGAAAAACATTTTTTTTTTATTTTAATTGATCTTTTAGGAATTTCAATTGACCTTTCCGAATTTCAATCGATCGTTTTCAAATACCAATTGATATTTTTCGAATTTCAATTGCTCATTTACGAACTACAATTGATCCTCATCGAACCATGATATTCTCATAGCATAATTTTCAAGAAAATAATTTTTTTTTTATGTTAAATTTATTTATGTTGGTCATTTTTGCAAGACTAAATCGACACGTGTTTCGGAATTTGTCAGATTCCATTGTCAAGATTATTTAGCAAAAACAGAAACGATTTACTACAAAGTAGCAAACGAGTCAAATGACAAATCTTTTGTGCCCAAACTAAAATATTAATACATATTCGACTAATAATTATCAAATTACATTCTATCTCTTACAAATTTTACTTGATCTGTTTATAATATTAATTTTATTCAAATATCAATTGATCTTTTTCGAATTACAATTGATCTCCCTCGAATTTTAATATAATCCTTGAATTTGACCTAATATTTTCGCATTTCAATTAATGTTTTTCAAACTTCAATAAATCTTAACCGAAATACAATTGATCTTTTTAAATTCGAAGATTCTTATTGATATTCTAAAAAGACCATCTGTAAAATCGTCAATGATTTATTGGAATTTTTCAAAGATTATTTAGAATTCAAAAAACACCAATTTAAACTCGAAGATTGAAATTCGAAGTCTATTAAAATTCGAAAAAGATCATAATTTGAAATTTCAAAAACATGAATTATAATTCGAAAGATATCAGTTGAAGTTCGATCAATGGAAATTTTTAAAATATCAATTGTAAGTCGTGAGAGATCAATTGGAATTCAAAAATGATTAATTGAGCTTCGTACAATATCAATCGAAATTCGAAAAAGATCTATGAAATTCGTAAAAGTGTAATTAAAATTCAAATAACAGATCAACTTAAATTCGAATTTTCCAATTAAAAATCGAGATTACAATCGAAATTTGTAATAGATCAATTGCAATTATAATGTTTTTCGAAATACAATATTTTTTTTTTCTGAAATGGAATTGATCTTTTACGAATTTCAATTAAACTTTTTTGAATTTGAGTTGAAAATGGGCAAAATCGGGCCAGGGGGAAAAAAGTTCCCCCTTAACAAACTAAAAAAACCTCTTAAAAAACGCCTATTTTACATCTTTTTTTGCCATTATTGTTAAACAAATGAAATCTTTTTATGTCAGAAGGGGTTTAAACTCCTGAACTTAGACCCAGGGAGCTGGAAAACTTAGTTTTTTTCTACCCGCCCCCTTTTGTGGGCGTGGATTGAAAAAAACCATTAAAATAATGAGAAAGTGGTATTACTAAATTGCAAAAAGTATAATAAATAAATTAGTTAACATTTATCGCGATGGGGAAAGTACCCCTCACCACCCCCACCGAGCCCCCCCCCCCCCCAAAAACGACCCTGGATTTTTTATATGTTGTAACATGTTGGAGGGTATCATAGATTCGGCATAGCCGAATTTAACACTCTCACTTGTTTATTTTCGAATTTAAATTTTTAATCTTTTTGCATTACACTTGACCTCCCACCGTCAATTGATATTTTCGAACTTCAATTGACCGTTTTTGAAGTTCAATTAATCCTCAACGAAATACAATTGATATTTTGCGATTGATCATTTAAGAATCTTAAACTGAGTTTTCGAATTACAATTAGGCTTTAAAGAGTACAAATCAAATCTTCGAATTTCAGTTGATTTTTTTACTAACCACGTCTGTAAATGGTGTACTGTAGTTTCATTTTTATTTTTGTAAAGAAACTACAACAGAACTTGAATTGAAGTATGTACATTTTAAAATTTCAACACTTTTTCAGATTGATCATGTTTTAAAATTTTTGTGATTTTACTAATTCCTTCATTCATTTCTCATTTGCACACAATTATATTTTGTTCCTTTTCTACTTTTTTGATCATTAACGCATCATGTTGTGAATGAGAGTTAAAAAGGAGTAGTGGAACGCAACTTCTGATGATGGCAAATGTTATTTTGGTGATTTATCAAGACGTTTTGAAATTTTAGCGCCTGCAGTAGATTTATTATTTATGGCAAACGTTATGCCATGGACCACCTTTTAGTAATTATGAACACAAATGACGTTTTTACGCATAATTCCGCATTTTATGGAGTTCTTAAAACTTATTTAGGTTAGTTGGTAAATAGAATGATAAAAGTAATACAGAATTATTTAGAAAAAAATTGGAGAAAGATATTAGTAATATGACTTTGAATGTTTGATGAGGTAGAATAAAGCTTTAATACACCATTTCCTGCAGGTTAAATTCGTAAAATATCAATTGAAATTCCAAGACTCTATTTTAAATCTGAAGATTCGGTTTGAAATTTAAAGATTTCATTTGAAATTTAATGATTACTGTTTACTCGATTTTGACCATTTATGAACTTAACGAGACTTGACCATAAGACATATAACATTCGTAAAATTCTACTTGTAATTCGAAAATTTTCAATTGAATTCGAAAACGATCAATTATAATTCGAAATAGATTAATTGATATTCAAAAACGATCAATTGTAATTCAAAAAAGATCAGATGAAATTCGAAAAATTTCAATTGCCATTCGAAAAATATCAATTGTAATTCGAAAAAGATCAATTGTAATTCAATGATTCCACTTGTAATTCAAAACAGATCAATTGTTATTCGAAAGAGAACAATTGTAATTCGTAATAGATAAATGGAAATTTAAATAGATCAATTGTTATTGGTTAGGTTGGGTTAGGTTAGGTTAGAGATGGCGGAGTAAAAGACTCATCACACAGACCGGATGGTCCATAGTGAAACCACAATAATTCCTCAATGACGCTGATAGAAAGCGTTTGCCCTCATCGCGAATTGTACTATTTGCAACATTCGAAACCGTTTCCAAGCTCTCGAAGTCATGTCTGCCCAATATGTGCAGTCGGATTCTGGTCAAAGCAGGACATTGACAAAGAATATGTTCGACCGTTTCTTCAGTGTTAGTTTTATCGCACCTTCTATAGCTGGCATCGGAAATAAGTCCCATTTTCTTTCTATGATAACCAATAAGGCAGTTCCCGGTGATCACTCCTGTGAGTATACGACAGTTTCATCTGGTAAGGGAGAGTAACTAGTTAGTTTTCTTCAGATTATAGCATGACCACAATCTTCTACTGATCTTACTTGTTGTTAGCTCTCTCCACTTTCCATTGCAGTGTTTTGAATGTCGCGTAGCGATCAGAAGTGCTAGATTGGTGGATCGATATGAACAGGAATACCATTTCGAAATACTTTTTTCGCAAGCTCTTCCGTTCTCTTCCCTTGAAGACATCTGTGACCTGGTACCCATATTAGTTTCACCTTGTTTATACACCCTAAACTTTGTAAGTTCTCGAAGCATTCGAAAACTACTTTCGACTTGATTTGTTATTGGAAACAGATCAATTGTAATTCGAAAAAGCTCAATTGTAATTCGAAAAACATCAATTATAATTTTAAATAGATCAATTTTTATTCAAAATAGATCAATTGATATTGGAAACAGATCAATTTTAATTCGAAAAAGATCTATTGTAATTCGAAGACTCCAATTGCAAAAGTCGATCATGGCATGGGGAGTACAATGTGGGACATGGTCGCATGTTCAATGCCTATCGGAGCTTTGACCGATGTTTTCTATACCCTTGCATCGAGTTTGGTAGAAAGTCTACTGTAATATTTCCGAGTAGGGAAGACTCGGATATTTTTTACACGGATGAATCTAGTACTTTAAAGTGCTATGGGTCTGGTTGGTATTGCAGTGCTATGGGTCTGGTTGGTATGTGGATATGTGACCAAATGCAATATTTCAGACTGAAGTATTTGCTATTTTGGACGTGGATAAGTGAGAACAGATGGAGGGATAGGAGAATCAGTGTTGCAGTGACAGTCAGGCTGCACTTACAAGGGAAGTCTCCCTGGTGTCACCCTCCGATCTTCATGAAATTTGGATATGTTGTTAAGAACGAAAATTAATTCGACACGTATTTTTTTTTAGCGGCCCAAACTCATTTTTAGAGGGGGTCGATTTGTATGGGGGGAAATTGACCTTTTTCAGTTTTTTACGATTTACGCCTATTTAAACAAAATTAATATAGGCATGTGTGGTATCAGATTAAAGGTATTGAAAATACCTATCTCGTGGTGCTAACAACGGGCCAAAGAAGTCAATATTTTTCGACTTATTAACAAAATTGTCCTAAAATTTTGGTATTTTAACCAATATGACGAAAAGTTGTGCATGTTTGGACACGTTCTTAGCACACGTAGATAGGTTTTCCAAAGACCTTTCATTTGGTATGTAACATGACTAGGTTTGTTTGCATAATATAGGAGATAAACGAAGAAAACTGAAAAATGGCCTTGTCTTCCCCCCTCCTTTTTACCACCTAAATATGAATTTGGGCCGCTAAAAAAAAATACGTGTCCCTTTATTTTTTCTGCTCAACAAAATAAAACCAATTCCATAAAGATCCGCGGGTGACACTAGGGAGACTTCCCTTGTTAGTGCACTTGAATCTCCAGTCACTTCATCTTAAATTGTCCTAGAATGTAGACGCAGTCTCAATGAGGTCTCATGCAGGAATAGATTCAGTCTTCTGTGGGTTCCGGGTCATAGGTGAATACGGGGAAACGAGATTGCAGACTCTTTCAACAATCCGGAACCTCACAATCCGGAACCTCAGGTTGGTATAGGCTTGACATGGCTGATGCGTTGGATCAACTCTCATATAAAATCAATTTTCATGGAAAGATAGTCAATTGAGTTGGCATGCAAAAATAACAAACGTTTTGTGATTAGGCTAGACAAGAAAGTGGCTAACTATCTACTTAGTCTCAGTAGAATAGACTGTCGCAGACTTACTGTCGTAAATACGGGATACAATGCATGTGTTCGTGATATGACGAGATTAGATGTCTTACCAGACCCATTATGTACAGCTTTACTTAAGGATAAGGACACAACAGAACACTAGGTCTGTGGTTGTCATACATTCTCAAGGGCTAGACTGCGAATAAAGGGTTCTGATATTCTGCCAATGGACACTATCCATGTATATCCCTTGTCTGATCTTCGCACGTTTGCAAAAGCAACTGAGAAATTCTTAACAAGCACTTTTTCATTTGTTTTATTCTTTTAAATTTTCTTTCACCTTACTTCTTTTACTATGTCGGGGTACGGTACGATGAACTATTTAAAGTCTGAGCGCCATGGACTTGCCCAAAGAGGAAGTTTACTCAATTTTTGAACTTGTACAACCCACTCTCCACTCAACTGCTTTTCGAACTACAATTGGAATTATCGAATTACAAATGGAATTTTCGAATTACAAGTCGAATCTTCGAATTATTAGTGGAGTTTTCGAATTAAGAATTGAATCTTAGAACTACGAGTAGAATCTTTGGATTACAATTGATAATTTTCTATTTTAATTTTTTATTATGGACTGCAGCGTGTATTACACAGATGGAAGGACTAACATAGCTGGAATGACTTGGAATCGATATTTAGATAGCATACCGCGTTTTGCTGAGTTTGCATAACTGTCATTGCACAATTCCTTAACCCATAATATTATAAATTTTATCACATATGTACCAAATTGTCTTTTGTGTATATTTATTTTAAAATCTGTTTTAAAATATTAAGTATCATGTTTACTAACGCTGCAAAGACAATTAGTCTCATTTCATAGAGCCGGTTGTCAACAAAACTTCATCTCACCATCAAGTTTTCACAAGCATTTATAAAATCCTTTTTGTGTTTCAAATTCACAATATGTGCCTACTTACATTCATAAATTACCACAGTCACATAAATCAATTTCAAAGGTTTATATTTTAAATTTCCAAATTATTTTGACATTTGACCGCATTTGAGAATTTAGCAATTAAACACTTTACAAATTACAATTGACATCATGCATGTGACCAACAACGAAATTCCACACAAACTTCAAAAAAAAAAAGCCAAAGGATTTTCATAACATCATCCTTCAATTAGTTAGTTTTGAATTTATCTGTGATTGTGCTAATTTTCAAATAAACCACAGACAGGTAAATTTCAAATATATATACACAACAGGTAAACATGGAGTATGTTCAAAAAGTAGTCAATATTGTAATTATGAACGCAAATTAAAAAAATAATAAATAACTCAAAGTTTCGTGTCACTGACAGTTGCTGATTCTGACGGTGGTATTAACGCTGCACATAGGGGCAGCTATATGGGGCTTCTTGGCAACAATTCATTTTTTAAAATAGCGATTTTGCTAACATTGTTATTTTATATCGAAAGCCTATACTTTTCTACGCTTGACTGCATTTTTACTTTTTTGATTTATCCATTTTCCGTTTCTTGGCACTGTGTTAAATTTAGTAAAAGTTAAAAAAAACAAAAAAAATATTTTAAATAGTCTTAAGTTGAAAACTCAAAATGAAAGGTAAAATGAAAGGTAAACAAATAAAAAATGTTGTCATTCATTCTGACCAAATTGCATTGAATATTAGAGAAGTTATAGCCGTTCTAAGAACATCCTTTCTATGACGATTTTTAAAACATAAGTTTAAAGGTCAAAAAGTCAAGACTCATCCTTCATTATCCTTAGATATTTTTATACAGTGGTAAGTGGTATAATTCTTTACTAGAATCAGTCATGGAAACTTGCACGAAAAGCGCCCGCTTTGTGAAACTGCACTTTAAAAATATGACTTTTTTTTACTAATAAACCACATGCAGTCCAAACCAAAAATGCTAGACCCCTTAAACTTGGCACGAATATATCTATTGGTCATAGGCTGATTAAGTTCCAAAATGGGCAAAATCGGACCAGGTGAAAAAAGCTTCCCCTTAAAGAATTAAAAAAAAATCTTGAAAAACACGATTTGTAGAGGGTTTTCTTACATTTGTTTAACACATCAAAAATTTTTATGACAAGAAGTTCCTTGACCTACCAAATAAATAAGTGGAGTAGCATATGCCATTTATATTATCCAGCCCACTTTTGGGGGCGTGGCTATGAAAATAATATATAAATTTGATAAAATTGTACTATTTTAGCACAGATATCATACTTAATCAATTTGTAAATACCTATTGCGAGGAAGAAGGTATCCCCAGACACCTCCTTCAACGTCCCCATGACCGATTTTAATCCCAACTTCCAAAAATAAATTGATAATAGTTTTTTTTTTTAAATTTTAAATTTATACGATATAACTTTTTTTAGTGGAACATTTGGTGTGGAATACTTCATATGTATGTAATTCTAATACTTACTTATTTTAGCGATAGCTATGTCTATATATTAACATAAAAATTTACAAAATTTTATACTTCAAACAAACGATTTTTGTTTTTTTTTCGTTTTTGCGCATTTTTTCGCAATTTTGCAAAGAAAGTCTTACATGTTTTTACATAAATTTAATCGAAAAGCTGCGCTCTTTAAAACGGTGGGCATATCGACTCCAAAAATCCAGCGGTTTTATTGATGCCATAAAACATACCATTTTGCCCCTATGTGCGCTGTAATCCTAGATTCTGATAAATAGTCTTGGATATAGGTGGAAGTACGTGTAGTGGAGCCTGCATACATTTTTACACAAACAGATCAAACCAACACGAACAGGTGGGATTCGGAGTCTTTTTAGGGGTACCTTGGCTAAACCTAGCTCAAAGATTGCTACTTAACCACTTTTAAGTGGCTAAATGGTTGTAATCCAAGGTATTTCTTATAACTGCAGTCAACACTTCGCAGTCAAGTTCCTGCAGGGAATATACCTGACAACAAACAATAAATGCCACCTTCTGCCTTAAGGCCTATTCACACCTGAGGTGAAATCTCGTTTTAATGAGATTTCGATCATATGGTCTGCATCATTTTATACACAACCATATGATCGAAATCTCGTTCGAACGAGATTTCACCTCAGTGTGAATTGGGTATTAGAGGGTAAACTTGAAAGAACAAACTTTGACTTCGTTTCGCAGAAGAGAATAATCAGAGACGAGCAAATGCGAGAGTACTAAACAAGTTTGACCTTCTCGAAAAAACAGGTTTTTGTTTTTTTTTTTTTTTTTGTAAAAGGGTCAGTCTTAGTGAAATCAATCAAAAATAGTTAAAAATTTTCGTGACCCCCTCCGATTTTGATGAAATTTGGTTTAGTTGTAACACTAAGTGATAAACTTACGCACACTTATTTTCAGCCCTCTAAGTAAAGAGTGGGCAAAAACACGGAGGGTCAAAATTTCCCCCAAAATCTCCCAGTCGCGACACTTTGCACCGTAAAAACTTAATATCGTTGGTTCTATTATAGCTAGAAAGCCCATTTTTGGTTTGTTTTGAAGCTCATAATATGCTCTACAAGACCTACCATAACCAAAAATTTTCGAAAAAAATAAGGGTTACCTCCCTTATTTTAAGGTCAAGATATACGGAGGAGAAAATGGGGAGGATGGTATCCCCCGATTTTTTTTTTACTTGACAATCTTATAGAGAAAGTCCTAAAAAATATATTCTAAGATTTTTAAGTTGGGACAACAATGGGATCGCTCAAAATCAAAATTTTTCACAATTTTCCCCATAATCTCCAAATCGCAACACTCTTTAACCTTAAAAACCTTTGTTTTAGAGCTTATAATACGCTCTACAAGACATACCAAAACCAAAAAATTTTCCAAAAAAAGGAATTGGTGCCCCCCCTTATTTGAAGGTCGTGGCAAAGGGTGGAGGAAATGGGGGGAAAGTATCCCCCGATTTTTTTTTTACTTGGGATTCTCAAAGTGCAAGTCCTAATGAACATAGTCTACAATTTTTATGTTGGGACAACAATGGGATCGACCAAAATCAAAATTTTTCAAAATTTTCCCCCAAAATCATCAAATCGCGACATTCTTGCGCCTTCCATTGGAGTCCCAAGATAAAAATTTCAGGATATGCTCTCTAGAACATACTCTTTAAAAAAAAAAACAAGGTAAAAAAAAAATTGGGGGATACTATCCCCCGATTTCCCCCACCCCTTGCCACGATCTTATAATACAAGAGGCACCCCTAATTTTTTTTATTTTTTTTTTGTAATAATAATATTGTAGGGCATATTAAGAGCTTCAAAACAAACCAAAAATGGACTCTGTAGCTACAATACAGTCCACGATATAAAATTTGTAATGGGCAAGAGTGTCGCGATTTGGAGATTTTGGGGGAAATTGTGAAAAATTTTGATTTTGGTCGATCTGATTGTTGTCCCAACATAAAAATTTTAGGATATGTTCATTAGGACTTGCACTTTGAGAATACCAAGTAAAAAAAAAATCGGGGGATACTTTTCCCCCATTTCCTCCACCCTTTGCCACGACCTTTAAATAAGGGGAGCACCCTTCCTTTTTTTCTAAAATTTTTTGGTTAAGGTAGGTATTGTGGAGCGTACTATAAGCTTTAAAACAAACATAAATGGACTCTGTAGCTACAATAGCACATATGATATTAAATTTTTAAGGTTCAAGAGTGTTGCGATTTGGAGATTTTAGGGGAAATTGTGAAAAATTTTGATTTTGAGTGATCCCATTGTTGTCCCAACTTAAAAATTTTAGAATATATTCTTTAGGACTTTCTCTATAAGACTATCAAGTAAAAAAAAAATCGGGGGATACCATCCTCCCCATTTTCTCCTCCCTTTATCACGACCTTAAAATAAGGGAGGTAACCCTTATTTTTTTTCGAAAATTTTTTGGTTATGGTAGGTCTTATAGAGCATATTATGAGCTTCAAAACAAACCAAAAATGGGCTTTCTAGCTATAATAGAACCAACGATACTAAGTTTTTACGGTGTAAAGTGTCGCGACTGGGAGATTTTGGGGGAAATTTTGACCCTCCGTATTTTCGGCCCCTGTTGACTTAGAGGGCTGAAAATTTGCATTTGTTAGTTTTTTACGTAGTGTAAGAACTTAACCAAATTTCATCAATATCGGAGGGGGTCAAGAATATTCATGATTGATTTCACTAATAATGACCCAAAAAGATTTAAAACTATATTTTGTCTATAATTTTTAGAAATTTAATTTTTCTTCTGCATTTTTTCAACTTGAACCCTTATAACAACTTTAATTAGAGCCCGTGCTCGATCTGTACTTACAGAAAAAATCAAATAAAATTACTTACAAAAATATGTCGCCATTAGACACGTCTCCGAAACAGAAAATGCAAATTCCTTCATTTGTGTCTGCAATTCCAGATCATGTTGGTAACCCTTGCGAAATAATGTAAGAGACAAAAAAGTTGAAAGAAAGTATGAAGTGAGGTTGAGATTGCTAGAAATAGAATTGTAGTGTTGGAAACTGTTAAAATTTATTCTGTAGAAACTATAAATATTCACATATATAAACAGTTTTCATTAACAAGACAAACCGACATTTAAAACCCTACTGATGATGACACTAACTGGGGTGTTTGAAACCGGTATAGGAAATACCAGAAATGTCTATAATTTTTAGAAATTCCATTTTTCTTCTGCATTTTTTCAACTTGAACCCTTATATTTTAAATTTTATTTGTTTAAATTTTTAATTGTGTCAATTAAAAATTTGCTAAAATTTTTTTTTCAAACATTTAATAAATCTATATATATAATTTCCCTAATTGTGTGTTCCTCTTTTTTTGTCTATCCAGAGCTTATTGAAGCCCACTGATGAGCTACAAAGCTGAAAATTAGCATGCATATAGTATAACACCTAGGGCAGATCCTAAAGTAGCCGGATTTTCGATTTTGTGCCTGTGGGCGGAGAAATAAGCGGAAAAGTGGGCGTGGCAAAAGTCAATTTTTTGACATTTTTGCTTAATTTAAAGCCCCCAAATGACTTAGGAAGCTGAAAATTTGCTAAAATATAGTCCTAACGATGGTGCATATCCCCAAATAGTCGGATTTAAGATTTTCGCAATGTGGGCGGAGAATTGAGGGGAAAAGTGGCGTGGCAAAATTGGGATTTTTTAACATTTTTACTTCTTTTGAAGCCCCCAAATGAGTTAGGAAGCTGAAAATTTCATAGCATTTAGTTCTAACAATGAAGCATATTCTGAAGTAATCGGATTTTAATTTTTTAGACTGTGGAAGGAGAATTAAGAGACAAATGGGGCGTGGCAAAATTGTTTTTTTTTTTAATATTTTAACTAATTTGAAGACCCCGAATGACCTATGATGATGAAAATTGACATTTTTGCATATTTTAAATTTCTCTAATGACTTAGGAAGCTGAAAATTTCCTAGCATATAGTCCTATCGATGAAGCATATCCTGAAGTAGTCGAATTTTAAATTTTTGGACTGTGGTCGGAGAATTGAAAGGAAAATGGGATTTTTAGCATTTTAACTTCTTTTTTAAGCCCCCAAAGGAAGCGGAAAATGCATAGCGTATAGTCCTAACAATATACTATATCCTAAAGTAATCGGATTTAAAATTTCTCGACTGTGGGCGGAGAATTAAAAGATAAAAGAGCGTGGGAAAATTTGGGTTTTTTAATATGTATTTTAACTAATTTCTAGACCCCCACTGACTTAGGAAGATGAAAATTGTTATGAAGGTTTCATGGGGAAGATCAACACGAACCTGGATTTTTGATATCCAGTGTATGTGTGGAGAATAAGAAAGGTAATGGGCGTGGTAAATTTATTTCCATCTATTTTCTGTACACTCAAAATAATTACTCTGTTAAATACTCTGTAAAATGACTGTAATGTTAATTCGACAGATATTTGACAAAGTTGTCTGTCGAAATACAGATTTTAAAAAAATACTTTGTATTTTCTTGTGTCCGGAAAACAAAATTTTGTAAAATTGGAGTTACTCGTTAAAAACTTGTAGTTTTCGCAAAATTTTAATTTTAATAAATTAAATTTTCTAATTTTAATAAAAATGTTTTTGAAGCAGAGAAGTTTTACTCATAAAATGGATTTAACAAAAACTTTGTTAATTTACAAAGTTTTTTTTTGTAAAATTTTGAACTCATGAAATGCATTTAACTAAAACTTTGTGAATTTATAGAGTTTTTTTGGTAAAATTCTTTTCGGTTTTATCAATATTTAACAGATAATTCTGTAAATTTACAGTTTTTTTTATCGAAAGCATTTTACAGAGTTTTCTTCGTAAAATAACAAAAAATCTTGCTGGTTGGAAATCTATGGTATTTTCTGCTGGCTCAGCAGAGTATCTCTGTAATTTAACAGAGTGATTATTTTGAGTGTATATATGTATAATTTATTTTTTTTGTGTTTCTCTTATTTTTTGTGTATCTAGCGCCTTTTGAATCTCATTGATGGACTTAAAAGCTTAAAATTGGCATGTATATAGTAAAACACCTGGGACAGATTCTTACGAAGCTGGATTTTTTGCCTGTGGGCGGCGAATTACGGGAAAAAGGGGCCTTGGCAAAATTATTTTTTTTTTAACATTTTAGAGAATTTTTAAGATCCGCCCCGCCCCAATGAATTAGGAAGCTGAAAATTCCTAACATGTAGTCTAACTATGAAGCATTTTCTAAAGTAGTCCGTTTTAACATTTTTCGAATGTAGACGGGGAGTTGAGAGGAAAAAGGGGCAAGGCAATATTGTGTTTTATTTTTTTTTTTATTTAACTAACTTTAAAGCCCTTATGACCTACGCAGCCGAAAATTGGCAAGCATATTGCCCTGACACTGGAGCATATCCTAAAGTAGTTAGACTTAAAATTTTTGGACTGTGGATGGAGAATTGAGAGGGAAAAGGGGTGTGGATGCGAGTATAGTACTAACGATGGAGCTTAGCCTAAAGTAGTCAGATTTAAACATTTTGGAATGTGGACGGAGATTAAGAGAAGAAATGGGCGTGGAAAAATTATGTTTTTACATCTTACCTAATTTTGAAGACACCTTATGACCTTGAAAGATGAAAATTGGGATGCATATGGCACGGACTATGGCAAAGATCAACACTGACCTGGATATCCAGTGACCTGTATATCCAAAAATCCGTTGTGAATTTTGTTTAGTTTGTATATATCTTTAACGTAGCCGGATTTTCGGCCTTTAAGACAGGGGGAGTGGCGGAAGACGGCAAAATTTAGTTTTTAAACATTAAAACTATTTCTGAAACCCCTAATGAATAAGGAAGCTAAAAATTGTAAAAAATAAAGTATTAAAAATCGACCATATCCTTATGAAGTCAGATTTAATATTTAAACTGTGTACGGAGAATTATAAGGAAAAATTTAAGTGAACAAATTGTCTTTTTTTTTAACATTTTAGCTAATTTTAAAAGCCTTCATGACTAAGAAAGATAAAAACACGACGGATTTTTGATATCCGGTTTATGGACGGAGAGTCTTAAATTTTATCAATAAAACCTTTTACACTCATTAAATTTTTTTCCAGTTTGGAAAATATATTGATGTAACTCAATCTACACTCAAAATAATTACTCTGTTAAATACTCTGCAAAATGACTGTAATCTCAATTCGACAGATATTTGACAAAGTTATCTGCCGAAATACAGATTTTAAGAAAAAACTTTGTATTTTCTTGTGACCGAAAAATAAAATTTTATCTCTAATTTTACTTTTAACTTGTAATCTCTATTTTACAAATAATAATTACGTGTTTTTTTTTTGTTAAAATACAGATTAAAAAAAAATAAAACTTCATTTTTTCTCGTAACCAAAATACTAAATTTCATCTGTAATTTTACTCATTGCTCTGTAATACAGTTTTCAAATAAAAATCTCGTCACAAAACTTCCAAATATTGAAACCCCTCTTTAAAAAGCGTATTAAGTTACAATAAAAGCTGGTAAATTTTACGAGGATGTCGTGTAAAATTGGAGGCATTCGTATGAAACTCATAATTTTCACAAAAACAAAATTTAAATTTTAGAGGCACTAAAGCGGGCAAATTTACACGACAATATTTCCCAATTGTCAACACTACTTGCACATTAAGGAAGGATAAATTGATCAGAAATAAAATAGTGACTGTCGTGTTAAAGCCATATCAAGCACATTAAAGAAATATATATGTAAGAAAGTCACGGCATTCATTAAAGAAATATATAAGAAAGTCAAGGCATTCTTAAAAGATTTCCTTCCTTTTAATTTTATAAAAGTGTTTATTAGAATGATCCCGTTCAATTGAGGGACTGAAAATAAGAAGTTTATGAAAAATAATCCGTGAGAACATCTAGCGAGTTTTAATTTCTACAAAGTTAAACATTCGCGTGCGAAACTTTTAAGCGGGCGCATTTAAATGATGGCAATTGCCTTTTTTGTGTCAAGTTATTACCTATCCATGCTTCTTGCACATTACAGTCGAAGAAAATTAATAAAAATGCTTATAGTTGCCACTTAAAAAGTGAACTTAAACAAGAAATTAAAATATAACGTTTCCCGTTCGCACCATTAAAGTGGGAAACTCATTTAATCAGGCTTATTTAAATCATGAAAGTACTAATAGGAAACACAATTAAAAATAGCCCCTGCTCAAATCGTCATTTATTAATTTATAAAAACCTCGGTAAACATCTACTGCTTAAATGCGTCACTAAATATGTGAGCTTTAATAATTTAAAATATTTGTAACCCGCAAAGAATAATTTTATTGGCTTGTCAGACTGTTAATGTTTTTAAAGCAGGGAAGTTCTGGAGTTCATTTTGTTCCCAATTATTTCATTTGTTCCAGTTTAAAATCAAATAAATTTAACGAAAACTTTGTAAATTTTCAGAAGTTTTTGAAAAACATCTGATCACATACCAACATTTTACAGATATTTCTGTAAATTTACAGTTTTTTTTTACGAAATAATTTTACAAAGTATTAACAAATATATGTAAAATTACAGAGTATTTCTCTCTAAAATTGTGATCCCATTTAACTAATATTTTACTAGAAACTATGTAATTTTACAGTTTTTTTTCTGTCCCAACCATTTTACAGAGTTTTCTTCGTAAAATAACAAAAAATCTTGCTGGTTGGAAATCTATGGTATTTTCTGCTGGCTCAGCAGAGTATCTCTGTAATTTAACAGAGTGATTATTTTGAGTGTAGCAATATTAAATTTTTTAAGCACAAACATAATTATACCCTCCAACTACATTATGGGGGTATACTCACTTTGTCATTCCGTGTGTAACGCATCGAAATATCGGTCTATGACCCCATAAAGTATATATATTATTGATCAGTGATCGATTCTAAGACATTCTAGCGATGTCCGTCTGTCCGTCCGTCCGTCCGTCCGTCCGTCTGTCCGTCTGTCCGTCCGTCTGTGGAAGACACGATACAGTCCAAAATAAAAGTGATAGACTCCTGAAGTTTGGCAGAAATATGTCTTATGTTCATAGGCTGGTTAAGTTCGGAGATGGGCAAAATCGGACCAGGGGGAAAAAAGTTCCTCCTTGAAGAACTAAACCAGCCTCTAAAAAACACCATATTTTTACATGATTTTTTGTGATTTTGTTTAACAAATGCAACATTTTTATGCTTCAAGAAGCTTAAAGTTTTGCATTTGGACCCGGGGGATTAGAAAATATCGTTTTTTTCGGCCCGCCCCCCTTTTGTGGGCGTGGATTAAAAAAAGTTGTAAAATAGTGATAAACTTGTATTTATTTAGTGCGAAAAGCATAAGAATAAATTTTTAAACATATATTTCGAGGGGAAATTTGTCCCCCCAAAGACCACTGCCGACCTCCCCCCCCAAAAAAAAAAAAAGAAAACGACCCTGGATTTTTTTTTGCATGTTGGAGGGTATAAAAGATTCGGCACAGCCGAATTTAACACTCTTACTTGTTTTTTATAAAGTTTGGTAAAAAACTAGAACTATTGAGAAAAGTGATTTGGTGTTCCGCCTGGCAGGGACAGGCTATTCGACTAGTTTTTAATAAAAATTTACTCAATACTATTAAATTGTTTACTGGTGCAAAATTGAGTAATTTTTTACTCAATAGTATTAAAAATTTACTCAAATATTTTTTTTTTATTTTTTTCTGTGTGCTTTCGTCTATGATCTTTTTTTTGTGAATTATTTGATAGCATTTTATCAGAGCCCCCCGTTTCCCGGGTAGACGAGTACCCGAGCTACCCGGGAAGCTCAACTACCCGGGATTGCTACCCGGGTAGTTGAGCTACCCGGGTAGTTGAAATAAAAATGTTTTACGTTTAAAACCGTGTAAAATCTAAACTATTATTAGAAAGTATAGCAAAGTTATATAAATTTTAATGGAGAGATTGCAAGGAATAACCTCAAAAAATTTTATGCAAATCTAACGACAACTGTGGCTTCGGCATACAACTACCCGTCTCGGCTCGTCCACTTTCCATACAAATATGTGAAAAACTGTACAATTTTCAAGTTTGACATAATTTTATGAAAATTTTTTAAAAACGACTTAATAAAAAAATTACATGGCTGGGATCGGCTTATAATTGTTAATTCTTGTTTAAAATTTCAAAAGAATCCGATGAAAATTGTGGCCTTGCCAAACTACTACCCGTCCCGGCTCGTCCACTTTCCATACAAATGTGTAAAAAAGTGTACAATTTTCAAGTTTGAAGTCATTTTATGAAAATATTTTCAAAGAGACTTGTTAAAAAAATACATGGCTGGAATCGGCATATAATTGTGATTACTTGTTTAAAATTTCAAAAGAATCCGATGAAAATTGTTGCCTGGCCAAACTACTACCCGACTACCCGTCACGGCTAGTCCACTGAAAAAAAAAAAATGTAAAAAATCAAAAAAAAAAAAAATATTTTTTTTTACTAATTATAATTGACTATATTCAAGGACACCAAATTTCAAATTTTAGTACAATCCGATGAATTTTGTGGCATTGGCGAACTACTACCCGTCCCAGCTCGCCCAATCACCATACAAATGTGTGAAAAAGCGAAAAATTTTCAAGTTTGAAGTCATTTTATGAAAAAAATTTCAAAGAGACTTGTTGAAAAAATTACATGGCTGGAATCGGCATATAATTGTGATTACTCGTTTAAAATTTCAAAAGAATCTGATGAAAATTGTGGCCTGGCCCAACTACTACCCGACTACCCGTCTAAGCTAGTCCACTTAAAAAAAAATGTAAAAAATAAAAAAAAAAAAAAAATATTTTTTTTATTTACTAATTAGAATTGACTATATTCAAGGACATCAAATTTCAAATTTTAGTGCAGTCCGATGAATTTTGTGGCATTGGCAAACTACTACCCGTCCTAGCTCGTCCAATTTCCATACAAATGTATGAAAAAGTGTACAATTTTCAACTTTGAAGTCATTTTATGAAAAAATTTTCAAAAAGGCTTGTTGAAAAAATTACATGGCTGGAATCGGCTTATAATTGTTATTACTTGTGTAAAATTTCATAAGAATCCGATGAAAATTGTGGCCTGGCCATACTACTACCCGTCCCGGCTCGTCCACTTTCCATACAAATTTGTGAAATAGTGTACAATTTTCAAGTTTGAAGTCATTTTATGAAAAATTTTTAAAAAGACTTGTTGAAAAAATTACATGGCTGGAATCGGCATATAATTGTGATTACTTGTTTAAAATTTCAAAAGAATCCGATGAAAATTGTGGCCTGGCCATACTACTACCCGTCCCGGCTCGTCCACTTTCCATACAAATTTGTGAAATAGTGTACAGTTTTCAAGTTTGAAGTCATTTGATGAAACATTTTTAAAAAAGACTTTTTAAAAAAATTACATGGCTGGAATCGGCTTATAATTGTTATTACTTGTTTAAAATTTCAAAAGAATCCAATTAAAATTTTGGCCTGGCCA